>CM022762.1:2803982-2828982 GCA_012411365.1 Ameiurus melas | reverse complement strand
ATTATTAATATAATACAAGAATACTAACTACTACTACTACTACTACCACTAATAATACCACTACATCTACTGCCACTATACTACTAGTAATACAAAACACTACACTACACAAACTACTACTACTACTAACTATACTACTATACTACTACTACATCTACTGCCACTATTTTATAGTATACAAGAACTACCACCATACTACTACTACTACTACTACACACTACTACTAACACTACTACATCTACTGCCCCATTATTATAGTAATACAAGAAACTACTACACCACTACTACTATACTACCACTAAACTACTACATCACACCATTATTACTAGTAAACAAAACTACTACTATTACCACTACTACTACTACTACTATTACTACTACTACATCCACTGCCACTATTATTACTAGAATAAATACACTACTCCACTAACACCCCCACTACCAACACCAACACCACCAAACTAGAAACCACATACTAACAAACCACACTACCACCAACCACCACCAACACACACCCACCGCCACCATTACTATAACCCACTACACTATACCAATACCACCACATCCACCGCCACCATTACTATAACAAACTACCACTACCCTACTACCACACACCCCACCTATATAAAAACCACTACTAACCACAATAATACCACTACTACCACCATATACTAATACCACATCCCTGCCCAATACTAGAACAAAACCAAATACTCTACTACACTACCTACCATACTTACCACCAAAAAAACAAACACCAACCAACACACAAACCACACCCAAAAACTACCTACAACCACACACCACCAAACCAAACCACACAACACCCCCAAACCACTACACCACCAAACTAATAAACACACACTACTACCAACACAACCACACTACCTACTAAAATACATACCAAACATACACCAAAACCTCCACCCACACCATACACCCCCCACATATAGTAAAAACACACAAACACCACCACCAACTCCCCCAAACCACCACCACCATAACTAAAAAACATATACAAACAACACACCACCAATTACCACCACCCTAAACCACAACCACGCACCATATACAACCTATACACCAACTACCACCACAACCACACCCAAAATACACCACCAACACACCACCACATCACCACACACGCATAACAACAAAACACCATACACCACCATACAAACACCACACACTACCATAAAAACCCACATCCACCCCCACATATATTAAACTACCTACAAACTATACACTATAAAAAAACTACCACCATACTATACTACTACAAAACCAACAAAATAATACATAACACCAAATACAAAAAATAACATACACAATACCACCACAACTACACCACCACCACACATACACCACAAACACCACTAAACACCATAAAACACAAACACTACACTAACAAAATAACACCAATAACATACCACACCACAAATTAATAAACATACAAACAAAACATATAAAACACAAAACAAAAAACTATACTATACTATTATAATAACACTATTTACTCCACCACTATCACTAATATTACTAGCACTAGTACTAACACCACCACCACCACTACTACTACTACTATTACTAGCACTAGTACTACCACTTCTACTACTACTACCGTTACTACTTTTACTACTATTACTATTATTACTAGCACTAGTACTACTACCACCACCACCACCACCACCACCACACTACTACTATAACTATTACTTGCACTATTACTACTACTAATATTACTAGTACTACTAGTACTACTAATACAAGTACTACTACCACTACTACTACTATTATTAGTACTACTACTACCACCAATTCTACTATTACTAGTACTGTCACTACTACAACTATTATTTGTACTACAACTACTACTACTATTAGTACTATTACTAGCACTAGTACTACTACCACCACCACCACTACTACTACTACTACTACTACTACTACTACTACTGTTACAACTATGACTACTATGACTACTATTACTAGCACTAGTACTACTACCACTACCACCACTACTACTACTACTACTACTATGTCTACTGCCACTACTACTATTAATATTACTACTACTGTTACTAGTGCTACTACCACTACTACTACTACTACTAGCACTCTTACTACTACCACTTCCACCACCACTACTACTACTACCACCTCTACTACTACTACTACCATAACTAGTACTTCTTCTACTATTACTACTATTACTATTATTACTATTGTTTATTTGTTTTTCTGTCTGTCTGATCGGCTATAAATGTTTTAATTACAAGCAAAAAAAAAAACATCAAATGAAAGAAAACCAAGCTGTGGCTTCTGCTCGGTTGGAATGAAAACCTGTAGCCACACCCGGCCCTTTCCGGATAAGATCGGACACCCCTGGTCTAAACGTACCTCGCAGCATAAAAGTTATTTTTTGTAAATAAACAAACAAAAAAAAACAAACAAAAAACTGTAATATATAAAAATATACGTCTCTATTTATTGAGAAATGATTATTAAGTAAACGGCGGGTAAAGGGTTAGGATGAGATGAAAGTATGGAAGAGTAAGGCAAGGTTTTAGGGAACACACAGAGTCTCTGAGTCTCTGCAGTGCCAAAACTTATACACACTGCGCAAATCTCAGGCTGAAGAACTTCAGAAGTTCGCTATGGAGAATCGCAATGGCAGGCCAAAGCTTGCGTGTGTGTGTTTGTGTGCATGTGTGTGTGTGTGTGTGTTAATAGGCTTGAGTTTGTACTGGACGAATCCAGACCAGTGCAGCTGGAGGACCATCGACCCCAGCTGCCGGTCACTCCCAGAGGTGTGTGTGTGTGTGTGTGTGTGTGTGTGTCGCAACCCCCGAAGCCCGCTGGCCTTCTCTGATAATGACCTCCGTATGCGTCTGATGGATATGGACAGGTATGGACAGGCTCGCCGGGCACTGCCAATGAGACGCCTACAAGTGGCAAGCGTGTTAATAACAGGTGACCCGCTGGCCTCTTGACTCTGCGAGGAACGTTCTCTGTAAAGTGTGTGTGTGTGTGTGTGTGTGTGTGTGTGTGTAATGTGCATGAACTTTCCAGAGATGAGCAAGGAAATAGGTGTGACATTGACTGAGCGAGGAAAAACACACACACACACACACACACACACACACACACACACACACACACACCATCCGAGCCTTTGTGTCTCCTCCTCAGTAACTTCCCAGATAACAGACACTTCCTATCATTTTAAACCAATGGCCCTCCTCTAAGATTACATGCAACTCAATCCACCCTTCACACACTAATTTGTTTTTCTCATCCTCCCTTTTTTCCCCCCTTTTTCTTTTCCTCCTCTCCTCCCGCTGCCCGAGTGTAACCGAGCCGCTCGAATATATACAAATTTAATAGAGCAAATAGAATCATTATCAAATTCGAATCAATACAAATCTAGCCCCAGCGCCCTTAAAAGGCAGCAATATTGAAATACAACACTGTCTGCATCCATCCCTCGCTCCTCTCTTCCCTCCCTCACTCGTCCTCCATCACTCGTGCTCCGTCACTCCATCTCTCTCTTGTACATCTGACGTTCCCATCAGGCTCGGACAAGCAGACAGGCGCGTTACGGACAATCAACAGCTTTTTATTAACGAACAGCAGGGTGATCAAACCCCCCTCTCTCGGTGCTGAGGCATCCTTTCTTTCTTTCTTTCTTTCTTTCTTTCTTTAAAAAAAAAACCTCTTGTCTCAGAGCAGAGTGTAAACTTTTTTCTGCCCCTTGAGCATCTCTTATATGTCATTTTTTTCACCTAGTTTTATAAGAAACACACACACACACACACACACACACACAGAGATGTCGACACGCAGTTCTTTCTGAGCGCAGCCCATCACCGCTGATTGATAAGCTCAGACTTCGACATCAAATATCACCTGCTCACTTCTTGTTGTTTTGTTTTGGGGTTTTTTTTTTTTAATGCTAACACGTCTTTCATGTGACAAAATGACACCGCTTACAAACACACCGGTGAATCACAGACGCAGAGGACATTTCCCTGATTCTGGAAAAAAAAAGACCCCAAAATAAACTTTCAGTGTTTGATATGCACAGATTTCCCTAAATATATATTTATATATTTAAAAATATATAAATAACAATCAAAAACAATCTCTTTTTAACCCTTTTCTGCATGGTGCTGCGATACAATATGGCAACAAATAGTTTATCCATATTTTTTTTAATAGGCAATAAATGAAAACTATTTTCCGATGTAACTAGAAAACGGGGTCTTTTAAGCTTGGCCTAACAACAACAACAACAACAACAAAAATTCGTGTCACATGACCAGGAAGTGGTGTTTGCACGTCCTTTTCTGCAATCGAATGGCACGGTGAAGGTCATCATCGGAGCGTTCTCATAATTTGATGCATTTTTTTTTCACCCCATATTTAGTGAAAACTACTTAAAAGGAAAAGTAACGAAACACTTATCTGAGATACCTAAACGTGTATTTTTGAAAAAAAAAAAAGTTGATCTATTTGGAGTTTTTCTGATAAATGGTAAAAATTTCAATTGTTGCCGTATGGCAACGAGATGCCATCGTGGTACTGTGGTATGCGCGTAAGAAGTGAAACAACAACAAAAAAAAAAAAAATAAATAAATAAATAAAAATAAAAAAAGACGCTAGGGTTCTCTATTAGTATATTTACATTTATTTCCAAAATGTTCGACGTTTATGTTTCGAGAGAAAGAATGAAGAATTCGAGAGTAAGAATTAAAAAGATGCTTCGCCCATCACATCTCATTTTTGTATGTTATTTGTGAGCGAGTAAATCAATGCATGTACTTTTTTTCTTTTTTTTTTTTTTTTTACAGCTGGAATACCTTTTTAGAAGATAGCATTGTACACAGTTACTAGGTGGCAAAAAAAAACCCCAAAAAACCCTCATATATGTTCATTTTATTTGTGTGACTATATGATACTTTCCATCATTGCACATTGTTGCCATACGGCAACAATTTGGCAACGACAACCCTAATTTTTAAAAAATATATTTATATTACTTGAACGAATTCAAGAAATGAGAATCCAAGAGAAAATATAAGTATAATAATTCACGCAGGGGAGAGTCCAGTTCATTTGATTAACATTTTTCCTTCTGTTTGAATCCTAGAGCTTCATTCAGAGGGAGGGGCTCTCAAAGTTTTCTGCAACCGAGGATGACTTAAAATTTCAATTGGATGTGAATTCAATACTTTTATCGTCTATTTAAATATTAGATTCATGATTTAAAGGTGTACAATTATGTTTTCACCTTAAAAAAGGTTTTATTTTGTTTTATATATATATATACACACATGAATTATTAAAAAAAGAATCACTAAAAGAAATCATAAAATTAGAACAGAAATAAAGAAAACACACATATATAAATAGTTAAAGCCACTTAAAGATGATATTGATTATTTCAGTGTGTACAATAATATTGGAACGGTTTATTTCAGTCAGGGAGCTTGTTGTTCTCTATCGTATACAAAGGACAAAAAGAATTGATGACTTCAATATTATTCGCAATCATATTTGAGCTATTCGTTGGATTTAAACACCATTCTAAATTCCTTTATGTTATCTTATGAACAAAATCTTTTTTTCTTTTTTTTTTTTTAATTCAATATTAAACCAATCGGTAAAACGTGCAGTTACTAATCTTTGATCAGTTTTGCTGGTTTGAGTAATCCAGAATCTGCTGATCTCCTGGGAGATTTCACACAAAGGCTAGAGTTCATACAGAATGGTGCGAAAAAACCAAAAACATCCCGTGAGCCGAGGGTCTGCAGGCGGAAACACCTTGTCGATGAGAGAGATCAGAGGACCAGAATGGTCTGAGCGGACAGGAAGTCAAATAATCACTCTTTACAGCCGTGGTGAGAAGAAAAGCATCTCAGCATGCACAAAACTTCAAACGTTGAGGTGGACGAGCTACAAGAGCCGGAACCCACGTCGGGTTCCCGTCCTGTCAGTCAAGAAGAAGAGTCCGAGGCTGTCATGGGATACACAGACTCGCTTAAACTTGAAGAAGAAGAAGAAGAAGAAGAAAAAGAAGAAAGGACTTTTCTCCTTCTGGCATCTTTAGAAAATCTGTTCTACCGAAATTAAATCCTGCGCTGAGTAAAATAAGCTGCACTCCCACTTTCAATGAGAAACGTTTCTCTAAAATTGACTCGACTCTTTTCTCTTTTCCATTGTCCTTTATATTTTATACCTTTTTATTTTCAAAGTAAAACGAGTAAAATCTCTTTCCCATCTTTGTACGTAGAGGGGGGGGGGACAAAAAAAAAACCTACTCCATGTTAGTGTGTAACATCATTCCTGGTGGTTTGGAGTTTATCACCGGTATGAAATCTAACTGGGAAATTATTCCCGTGACAAAAGACACAGCGGGCTCAATTCATCCGTGCGAAAGACGTCTGAAAAGTGCTGGAGCGTAATCAGGAAATTTGAAGTGAAGTGAGAAATGTCACGAGAGGGAAAAAAAAACGAAAAAAACCGCAAACGTTTTAAAACGCAGTTGTAATATTTCAATCTACTTCCATTATAGATAAAGTTATAATTAGAGATGGCACCGATCCAGTTCCCAGGATCAGCATTGGGCCGAATCAAACAAAAAAAATAATAAAAAAGTTGGATTGGATATTAAAAAAAAAAAGAACTTCAATCCGTGATCCTTTAGCAAATGTATATTATATATATATATGTGTGTGTGTGTGTGTGTGTGTGTGTGTGTGTGTGTATATATTGGAACTGAAAATATTTATATGTAAACAAAATTTACTGCATTTTTTTAGAAGTTAGGATAGGTTTAGATTTTTATTTTATTTTATATATAAGTTACACTTTATTATATGTATTTATATTTGCACTGTACGTGCTGATTTTATATATATATATATATATATATATTTTTTTTAATATATATATATATAAATATATTTATATATTATTATTATTATTATTATTATTATATTTTTCGCAGTTTTGTTTATTTTTTAAACATTTGTTTCGTTTGGTTTATTACGAGTATCCGTATCGGCTATTACTCAAGATTTCAGTATCGATATTGGTATCAGGAAGGAAAAGTAACATTTACACTTACGAGGACGTGAGAGTTATGCTAGCGTGAAATATGTCACAACAAACGAACAAAGAAAAA
This sequence comes from Ameiurus melas, assembly GCA_012411365.1. Classification (NCBI taxonomy): domain Eukaryota; kingdom Metazoa; phylum Chordata; class Actinopteri; order Siluriformes; family Ictaluridae; genus Ameiurus; species Ameiurus melas. The sequence continues at coordinate 2,821,793 of CM022762.1, read as the reverse complement.
CTTTCTCCACCTATCCATTCTAAGCATCATAACAGAGACATGTTATTATTATTTCTCCTGATATACGACTTCACATTAACGATTAATGATGATGATGATTTCAGGATGAAGGACATTCCCGTAGTGAATGAAGTGAGCATGTGTGCACCGGCCTTGACCTTTCTCCAGACAGAGAACCCTGGGACCGGGGTCAAAGGTCAAGTCCGGCCAGATCACGCTGACCCTCATACACCCCATCAGCCCGATCTCCAACCCACACAAATGCAGAGAAGAGCATCTGCTCTTCATGTGCTCTTCATCTCCCGTGCTTTAACACACACACACACACACACACACACTCCTGTACCAACCTGCCAGTATAACATTTCTCAAAACACTTCACGGCGCCACATTTTCTTTTCCGATACCGATACTGAAACCTTGAGTATCAGCAAACATATGAAATAAATACAACAAAGCATCAAAGAGAATAATATCAACCTTTTCAAAAGAAAAATAATAATAATAATAAAAACCAAGTGTCTTTATATGTAAACGTTTCAAGCTTCAAATATTAATTCCCTTTCCAAATCCAGTCCCGGTCTTTGCCGTTGGTTACCTGACCCCATTATCCCGTCCACCATTTTGTTGCTCTTATCAACCTGATACTGACACCAGGTATCAGATCAGTGCCAATTAAAGTGATCCTCCAGTGTTTCAGCATAATCTCCATCCACTGTATCTCTAGACTATGTCTGATTATCACGGGAAACATTTCCACATTCCAAATTGACTTACAATGGAAAGTCTATAGGCGGATGTTGGGCGGCATCCAATTAATTACAACCTTTCACAAGAACAGTAAAAGAAATTTGATATAAAAGTAGTTCCGGTTGCTTTACTTGTTCTGGAAGGGTTTGTTGTGTCCCTACACCATCAGAGCTTCTTAACTACACTGTTCACATGGACATAGGGGCAAATTCTTCTGTCTGATAAAGTAGTAAAAGGAGAACTTAACCAAATTCTACAACGACTGCTCTTAGACTTCCATTATGATCAGTGAACACATTTTCTGGTATAAGAGAATCACACATAGTGTGTGTGACTGATCCGAAGCTCCGGGGTTCATTTGAATTGAGATTCAATCAAGCCTCAAATCAATCAATCGATCAAACTTCAATCAAGATCCGGGGTTCGAGCTCCCGCACTGACAAGCTGCCACTGCTGAGCCCTTGAGCAAGGCCCTTAACCCTCTGTGCTCCGGGGGGCGCTGTATCACGGCTGACCCTGCGCTCGGACCCCAACTTCCAAACGTGCTGGGGTATGCGAAGGAAATAATTTGACTGTGCTGTAATGTATACGTGATCAATAAAGACTCATTATCAATATGTAATACACACGTGCTGTTACGTGAGAACAGTGCATGAAGGGGGCGGTGTCACGACGTGGCATGACGTGGAGCGTGTTGTTCCGCTTATACTGCAGCAATTTGCCGACGGTTACAGAGTCATTTCCTCACCATCATCATCATCTCTCTCTCTCTCTCGCTCTCTCTCTCTCTCAAAAGAACCACAACTTCGCAAAGCACTGGTACAACGTACTGACACTGGAGACTCCTTCCATAAACGTTATACAAACGTCTCTTAACAAAAACATCACCACATCAACGTGTATAGATTTTACTTTAAATTTTTTTTTAATTTATATTAACAGTTAAATTATTTAAAAAGAGTCGCGTTCTGTTTTATTATTAATTATATTAAAAAAAAAAAAAAAAAAAAAAAAAAAAAAAAAAAAAAAAAAAAAAAAACCAACAGAAAAACAAAACAAAAAAAAAAAAAAAAAAAAAAAAAAAAAAAAACTAATCACCAATCACCTTAAACGCATGCCTAAGGAAAAAAAAAAAAACACACAGGGCGGGGGGGGGAATGCCTTTTGGTGGGGGGGGGGGGGGGTTTTTTTTTTGACCCCCCCCTTTGCGCGTGGTGCCAGCTTTATCTATGTCCCGTTCCATAACAGTGGACATTGTCCCACTATATAGATTTTAAATGTCTGAATTTATCCGCAGAGAGGAAAATCTCCCCGAGACGACATGAGGAAGAAACCTCGAGAGGAACCCGACGCAGAAGGGAACCCGTCCTCATCTGGCTGACATGGAGGTAACCATAAACGGATAAAACGCGCAATATGTTGGGTTTTAATCGATAAAACTGTAAAAGTGTGAAAAATATCGCGCTGACCTTCGAGAAATAAAACACCTCAGGAACGTCAGGGTGGTAACGTTAACCGTACCGTCACTGATTGTTTTCCTACAACAGCGTACCGTGCAGTGTTTTATTTACTCCTTACTTATGAATTATTTACTGCAGACGGACCCCAGAATTGTGAAATAGAGGTGCGTTAATGTCTCTCTCTTTCTCTCTATCTGTCTCTTTATCTATCTATCCATCTATCTATCTATCTCTCGCTCGATCTGTCTCTCCGTGCATGCAACATTTCCCTCCGTCTAATGTGGTGGTGATGTGGCCTGATGTGAGACTGCTGGGGGCAGGACTGCATAGGTGTGTGCCCATAAATGTCATCAATCTCCCAGCATGCTCCATCTGTGTCATCTGAAAGACATTTAAGCCAGCTGCATGTACCATTAAAGAAAAAAAAAAGAAAGAAAAAAAAGAAAGTGGTCCCTGCCACTGTCCACATTTCACGTCTCATAGGGTGTGTGTGTGTGAGAGAGAGAGAGAGAGAGAGAGAGACGAGTCCGACGATTCGTTCACAGAAGGACACACTTCTCATATTCGCCCTGTTGTTTTCATCTAGGTAATGTACTGAATAGAAGGTTCCACGTTTATAGTTTAAATATCATGTTGTTTGACTCAAGTACCGAGCTGAATTGTGTACGGTTTATGAAAAAAAGAACTCGTTTTTATTTTTTCTAGCTTAAAAAAACAAAACAAAACCCCCCCAAAAAACATCATCATAATAACGTCAGAGATATTTATTTTATTTTTTCCATTTGGAACCTGATTGTGGACCGACGCGCGTCTTTCGAAAATTCTTCACTCGTACTCCTCCGTCTTCGCCGTCTGAGAACGAGAAAGCTAATCAACTGTTCTAAAAAAAAAATAAATAAAAATCAATCAATACATAAAAAATAAACAAAATCGACACCTTCCGACCGATCAGAACGCAACCAGAATTCAACATGGAGTCCGGACAACATGGGAGCTTTCGGAGCTTTCACTGAACGGTACGCAAACACAAACGAGCCTTGAGTCTTACGTTCCAAAATACAGCAGAAGTCCAGAGTGAAAAGAAAGACAAAGAGAGACAGAGAGAGAGAGAGAGAGAAGAGAGAGAATGAGAGAGAGAGAGAGAGTGAGAAAGCGATCTAGTCTCCCACTGCGTTCTCACTTTAGGACCTGTAATAGACAGAGTCCTTCTCATTCCCCTTCAATTCTCACCTAAAAGAGCGAGCCACTCTCCCTGGTCTTAATTATATACTCCCAGATCTCTGTTTAAACCTAACCTTCTCTCGGTATCTCTCGGCCGGAGTGTGAGAGAGGGGAAAAAAATGAAGAGCAATGCTCCATTGCTAACTGCGTAGGCCCTAAACGAGGCGGCGGTGCAGAAGGGGAGGTGCTGCCGTGGATATATATGATGTACGTAATATATATATATATATATATATATATATATATATATATATATATATATATGGGAAGCCGAGGCAGGGCTGTAAGGAGGAAGCTGCTTGGTCAGCATCGCGCAAACTGGAAATGCGAGCCGACAGACTACATGTGGGATTATGGATCTCGCCTTGTATGTAACCGAGCAAGGTCTATTGAGCTAAATTGAATTATTTTAGCACACCGCAAGCCTCTAAAGCATCTCCTACTCTCCTTTTATAGATCCTTCTCTCACACAAATCAGAAAAATAAAACCATACAGTACAAGTTGGTTTTTTTTGTTTTGTTTTGTTTTGTTTTGTTTTTCAACGTGCAAGGCACCTTAATGAAGCTCCCGTTTCGGTTGCAGTTCCGCTGTAGTGACTCGGCAACGTTAAAACCGCAGTTTAGTACGGTTCTTTCTTTAGATATCCGTCTCTTGAGGCAGGGTTGAAATTGGGCAAATCTGCGTCAAATCATTTCCTACGCATCCTCTGATTTGGTTTGACGCCAGCGTTCCAGCCCTTCCAGCGTTCCAGAACGGATTCCTCTAGGAAAAAAAAAATCATAAATAAATAAATAAATAAAATCGATTTCATTTTGATTTGTTTTGAAAGGTTTTCATTTGTCTCACCCTCATAACATTGATATCGTGATACATTATGTCACAATACACATTTATGAGGTATCAAAAGTATTTTGATTATATATATATATATATATATATATATATATATATATATATATATATATAAAACGGCTGATTTGTGATACTACAGAAATATCTCGAAAATATCGTGAAATGTCATTTCTGTCATCTGAGAAATCACCAAAAAAAAAACAAACAAAGAAATGAAATGACAGAATGCCAAAAATGGACTAATATCAAGGTTTTGTTGTTGTTGTTGTTGTTCTGTTGATGTGTTGTTGTTGTTGTTTTTTTTAAACACGGGTGCAGTGATAATGAGAACTGTGATGATATGCACGCCTCACGCCTTTTTCTACACCTACGACTCGTTCGGATCTGGCGTCTAGCTGTTCTCTGCAGAACCGATGCACAAGCCCGAGAGCTGGCAGGGGGAGGAATTATGGAGGTGCACAAGCTCGTCGGAGTCACGTGACCACCCTGGGTGCAGCGAGGGGGTTGAGAAGCAGCGCGCCTCCATTTTGTGTGAGTACCTGTCTCATTTGTTTACCTGCAAATCACTCTGCGTGTGCATTCTGTCATTTTCATGTATATATGGTGTATGTAAGTATGTATGTGTGTGTATATATATATATATATATTATATTTATATATATATATATATATATATATATATATATATATATATATATATATATATATATATATATATATATATGCATATATTTTATGAAGGGAAGGGATGGTGGGTATTTTGATGGAGGTAGTGAGTGAGTGAGTGAGTGAGTGAGTGAGTGCGTGAGCCGGTCCGGGACTTGGATTTGGGATCTGGAATACCATGGAGGGTTGATGGATAGCGGCGTGGTCCGGAGTGAGCGGGGAAGAGGAGGGGGAATCAGGAGAGATCAGTAGCCAGCAGGCTCAGCTACTCTACATCCCCCTCTTCACTCTTCACTCCTCCCTCCTCCATCTTTCCTTCACTATTCCTATTTCATCTGGCGCTCCCTTAAGCCGGGGCTGTATTTCAGACCTCTATCCTGGCCCCTCTCTCTCTCATTCTCTCTCTCTCTCTCTGTCTCTCTCTCTCCCCGCGAGGGCGGACATGCGAGCCGCATATGGTGCGCTGAAATTGCTGTCTGTGAGAGCATGCTTCTGCCTGTCCAGACTTCATCAGTGGGATTAAAGAAAGAAGGGGGAAAAAAAAAAGAAAACTATAACGATAGTGGGCCCAGGTTTTTTTTTTTTCTTCTTCTTCTCATTTTTTTTTCTCCCCTTTTCCCTGTCTGTCTGTCTGTGTTTCTGTCACACTGTCTCTCCATCACCTTTCCCTCATACTCACTCCTAACAAGAAGTGCCCTGAGATGAAAGAAAGGCTTTCGAAAGTGCGACGGAGTCGAGCTGAATCCCGCACCAATGAGTCCGGTTCATTGGGTAGTAGTAACGCACATCCTCTCATCAGTGATCAATAACTGATAGAAAATAGGATAGAAATATAACGTGATCGATGTGGGGGTTTTATTATTATTATTATTATTTTTTACACATAGGTTAAACAGGTCTCGTATCTGATCGAATGATCACACAGCTGCAGGTTTACTGACCGATTTACAAAAACACGACATTGAAAATGAAAAAATAAAACGTCCTTATGATCTAATAATGTAATAAAGACAGCAAGGATTTTGATTTTTTTTTTTTGGTATTTTGGACAAATTTGAAAGATTTATAGGATAATAAAATAATAAAAATTAAAAAAAAGCCATTATGGAGTACAAAATTAAGAAATGCACAATTTTGTTAAGTGATATTTTGCACTGATTAGGATGTTTAGGCTTCCCTAGACTTCCAAGCATGATTCATCAAAGTCAAATATGAATAAATAAATACATACATAAAGCTACTAAATATCTACTAAAATAACTACTAAGAACTCACGATCAATCAATCAATCAATCAATCAATCAATCAATAGGAAAGAAGGGTATAATAGTCCAAATAGAGAAATAAAAAAATAGATTGATTTTGGACCCAATTATGAAATCCATTTTCACAGAATGACTGACTATGAAAAATAAATAAATAAATAAATGAAATAAAAAGATATTTACTGGTCATGTTTTTCTTATTTTTGAATTAAATGTATTTATTTATGTATTGATTGATTTATTTATTTATTCAAAAGTATTTATTTTAAAAAAAATGGGTACACATATGAGAGCTTTATAATCTAAATAGAGAATTAAAAAAAGAGAGAGAGAGAGAGAGAGAGAGAGAAATGTCTCTTATTTTATTTATATTTTGGACTAAATAAGTTGTTTAGACTTCCGCGCATGATTCATCCAAATATATATGAAAAAATTACAAAAATGATATAAATCACCAAAAATAATAATAATAATAATAATAATAATAATAATAATAATAATAATAATAAAATAAATAAAAATAAATGAAATATGAAAATGATATTTTTTGGACCATTTAGAAAGTTATCCATCAATTCATGATTCATAGTAAGGCTCAATAAAAGAAAAATAAAAACCACTAACATTTACTGTTTATCGTTTACAAAAACAATGGCAAACAAATAAAGTCCTTATAGCTTAAAATAGAGGAGTAATAATAAAAAAAAATGGAAACATGCACTTTTACAAGATAAGTGGGGCTAATTAAGAAGTTTAGACTAGATGTTCAGACTAGATTATTATATATATATATATATATATATATATATATATATATATATATATATATATATATATATATATGTTTTACGTTTCTTACAAGTTGATGTGTTTTCGAAAAGACTAAATGCACAAACTACACTAAAGTACACCAAACTACCCCACGCTGTGATGGAGATTGAAAGGACAACTCGGACACAAGTAACTCGATGAGGATAAATAAATGATTCCGTGTGCTTTCATCTTATCCCCTTTCGAGGGCTGATCAAGGGACGGGGTCATTACGGACGTCGCGTGCGCTGTTATTATGAGCCACGCGGTTATTGCAGTCATCACTGTAATTGGCCTCAAATGGACACGGTGCTCCGAGCAGACGATATTTATCCTTTTATCTTTTGGAGGTGCTGTTCATCAACTCTGCACTAAATTAGAAATAAACCGATATAATGTGTTTCATTATAGAACAGTGCATGCTGGACGTTTTTGAAGTCAAATGAATTAAACGAATTAAAAAGGAGATCAATTCGACCAGAAATAACACGGTCTGGAAATACGGATATGAATAGTGCTACAGATCCGGGGGATCTTATAAATCACGGATTATTGCTTTAGAATTATTTTTGCACTGTTAAATATACACGCTTTGACTTTCACATCACGAACGCGTTGTATTTTCAGCCACACACACACACACACACACACACACACACACACACAAACAATTCAAAAATACAAATGAAAAAAGTTGACAATACCGGACAGTACACACAAAGGTGTCAAAGCAGTGCTCCATTCCCAGCTCCAGCCGAATAAACAGAAATAAATGGAGTTTTATTCTGGGATTCGCCAAAGCACCGGTCTCACTCGCTCGTACATTTGAGACGGACGAAACAACAACAACAACAACAACAACAACAATGGAGAGAAAAAAAATCCACACGATGCAATCTTGACATCTTTCCCCGGCAGCAGATAATATTCGCTGTTTTCTTTTGTTCCAGATTTTTGTTCTAAGCCCAAGACACTTGAAATTTAAACCCGGTTCAAGAAAAATCATTTGCCACAGGGCGAGGTAAATCTCTCGGCGAGCGCTTTCAAAGGGTTGGCCTGGATTTGTTTACTATTTATCTTATTTAAAAGAGAGGTTCGGCTTTACTTTTCAAAGAGCGAGCTCGACTGCCGTGATCCTGCAGGTCAACTCGATGATGAATGCCCCTTTTTTCTCCATTTGAAGAGAAAAAGCAAAAATAATAAGGGGATCATTACAGAAAGAAGCCGACCGCACCTCCGGCCCTCTCTGATCAGCCGCTACAGACGCCGAGAGGAAACACAAGCTCTGTAACGTCCACACGCTATGGAACATTTCTGACATCCAGATGCAGTAGAACCTTCACGATGTGCACATGCACCAGGACAGCCCCATGCACTGAAAGGTCCACGTGCATTATAACGTTTACATGCATTATGACATTAGAAACATGCAAGTCACTGTGCACATGCACCACATCTGTACATGCACTAGAGCATCCAAACGCACTACGACGTGCACATAGACTACGGCGTCCACATGCACCACGATGTCCACGTGTACATGCGCTACAACAAGCCCACATGCACTGTAGCGTCCACGTGCACAAAAACGTCCGCTATAACATTTACAACCTGCACATGCACTCGAGCGTCCACCTGCACAACGACGTCCACGTGTGTATGCACAATATCGTGCACATGCATGATAGTGTCCACGTGCACATGCACGACAGTGTCCATGCACATGCACGACAGTGTCCACGTGCACATGCACTACAATGTCAACATGCACATGCACTACAGTGTCCATGTGCACATGCACATGCATGATAGTGTCCACGTGCACATGCACTACAGTGTCCACGTGCACATGCACGACAGTGTCCAGATGTACATGCACGACAGTGTCCACGTGCACATGCACTACAATGTCCACGTGCACATGCACTACAATGTCCACGTGCACATGCATGACAGTATCCACGTGCACATGCACTACAGTGTCCATGTGCACATGCACGACAGTGTCCACGTGCACTATAACATCTCCATGTATTATTATGTCCAAATGTATTAGAATGTTTACAGCATCCACACACACACACACACACACACACACACACACACACACACAATGTTCCAGTGCTATCTAAAATTTCCCAGTAATAAAATCTCACATCAGTGACGCATACAGTAAAATCCAGCGCACATTATTGACATGGAAAAACGGCATTATATAAAAATAATACGATAAAATATCATATTAAAGTCCCTCACGAAACAGAAAATGAGTACTTCATGAGTAATACCCGATCACACACACGCAGAAAGTATTATTCAGGCGGGAAAACGAACGACGCCATAGCTATAAACGAATCGTGTGAAAATGGTCGTGTCCAAATTCTGTTGAAATAAATACATAAAGAAATAAAGAAATAAATAACTACACTACATTTTGAAAGTGTGTGAAACACGACATCATAACGTGCGAGGTGTCTACAAATGACACCACGTGTCCGTGTGACGTTTCCGTAAGGGATATGACGTGCGAAATTCTAGTGAAGACAATTCATGATTTTCATCTCGGCATACAAGCAAGACGGATAGTATTTTCCTTTTCCGAATTAAGCTGTCATCACTGTGCTTTTTTTTCTTTTTTTTTTAAATTGTTTGTACGAGGCCACGCGTCATTGTTGTTTTATATTCCGAAAGCCGAAGACGAGAATTAGGTCAAGAAAAATGACAAGATGGCAACGGATGCAGCTGGAAGGAAGGACTGTATCTTTTTTTTTGCTGGTTCTCTCAGCAAACACACACCCACACACACACACACATAAGCACACAGGTGGGGCGGTGGTGTGTTTTAGGTTAAAGCAGGGTGTGTGAAGCCCTGAGCCTGCTGACCCTCACTCAGGCTGTGTTCACACACCGGGTCAGTGGCACTCGAGTCGGTTTAAATGGCTGTGTTCTCGCCGTACATCAGGGAGGAGAGTGCTGTGCGCCCCGGAGGAGATCCTCCATTAAGAGAGCCTGCAGCTAGACGATGCCTGAGGGTGAGAGCCACAATGACCCAGTGGAGGAGGGCCAGGCTCTCTCTCTCTCACACACACACACACACACACACACACACACACACACGCCAGATCAGACCAGACTAGAGACAGACTCTGAGTAACACACAGCTGACCAGTGCGCAGCCCACGGCTCACACACTGTGCCGTCTTCATCACAGTCATGGCACAACACACCACACACACACACACACACACACACACAAACACACACTGTACTGTATTTACTATGTGGGCAGTTACAGCCCGTCTGCACTGGGAACAAAGTCCAGCCGTGAGTGAGCCAAAAAAAGAGCACACTATTACAACTGAGCTAAACATAACTCCGTTTGTGAACGAGTCAGAAAAATCCGGAATATAAACAAACAAAATACACACCTACCACATACATATCTAAACTTGAGATTAAACTTAATTAAAAGTATATATATATATATATAATTTTTTAAAAAGATATACTATTTTGGATGTACTCTATATCATCTAAATCATCAGTTCTTTTCTCTTAATACAGAAATATATATATTATATATACTGAGTGTTGAGCTTCCTCACAGACGGCATGATGTTTACTCCTAGGATTTCCTGATACTTCAATGAATCCATATCACCTTCCACACGCTGCAGGTTTCCAGTACCAGAGGATGCAAAGCAGCCGCAGAGCATCACCGAGCCACCACCATGCTCGACTGTGTACAGTGTTCTTTCTTCATTTTCCTTCCTCCAGACATAACGCTGATCCATCGTGCCGAGAAGTTCCAGATTTGTTTCATCGCTCCACAGAACAGAATCCCCAAAACTTCTGTGCATTATTTATATCATTTTGAAGCGACTTTTTTCTTGTGCTTTTGGGTCAGTAGTGGTGAACGTCTTGGAGTTCTGTCATGGAAACCTTCTGTGTTTTGTACGCTCCTTACTGTGCTCACTGAAACCTCAGTGCCTGTTACACAAAGGCTTGCTGCAGGTCTTTTACAGCCACTCGAGGGTTTTTCACAACCTGCCTTCTCACAAATCTGCTTGCAGCTGTCGATAGCGTCCTTTTTCTGCCCCGTCCGGGTATTTCATACATTTTCTGCCCCTAGCCAGTTCAGGTATTTCATGTGTTCCAGCTCAAGCGCAGCTGCTGCAACTAAAGAAGCTCTTGATTAGCTTGAGACTAAACCTGTTCTGCATATTTGTGCTTTTATGAAGGATTCATTTCAGGGGGAAATAATTATACGTTGCATTTTCAGTTGAATTTATCGCAAACATTTGAACAATTTTAACAATAAACCTGATTTGCGATGGGGGTTGAATCTTTTTGATCACAACTATATTTATATATATATATATATATATATATATATATATATATATATATATATATATATATATATATATATATATATATATATATAATATAACAAAGTTAAAGGAAATCTTGACACCTCAATAAACATGAGCATAAACATGAATATGCATGAATATGCTAATTAGGGAACGCCCCTCTCACGTGTCACTCCACCATCGCAAACACCTCTAATATCACTCTCGCCAGCTTGGCTAGCGATCGTCTCCTAAACTGGTTCTCGATTTACGTCACTTTCTCAAAGCAACCTGTCGGAGTATGCTGTTACCATGACAACCGCAATCTATCCTTCAAATCACAGTAGCTAAGACGGATTTCTGTCATAGCGGAGGTCATGGAACGCATACGAAGCTCCGCCCACAAATCAGTTTCACTCCACAGATGGAATGACGTGTGATGTGTTAACCAATACGAAGCCACACAATGCAAGTTCGTATGTTCGAGGGCTTCATTTGTGTTTGGGGAACTTCTTTAGGAGCATGTGAAAGGGTAGAATTGAATTGATTGATTTTTTTTTTAAATTTCAGATGAATATCGACAGCGACTCCAGTGATCCAGTTTGATCTATTCTGATGTAAAAAAAAAACAAAAAAACTGCAGTCCAGGGAGTTAGTATTTAAAAAAAATTAAATAAAAAATCGTCTCTGTCTTTTGTGGCTCACTAAGATCGCTTTCGGCTGATAAGGGGGTCCCCGGGGCGCCTCCACTTACGCACCAAGTCCCTCCCAGGCTCTTAAGGTTAATGCTCACAGTTTGACTATCAGATCAATACTTGTAAATGACTTCATCACACTGAAGAGGCGACTTTCCAGCTAGAATCGGTGCCACAATTACTCCTGACGGAACGCTCCTGGGGGAACCTCGGCTTGCATTTATTTATTTATTTATTCATTCATTCATATGACTTGTAGATCTTCAGCGTAAGAAGGATGCAGGATGTCAGAAGAGGTTCCGACAGGACGTTAACAGACTTCTACTGTTCCGTGACTGCGGTGACGTTTAGCCCTACGAGCTCTTAAGATGACCCATACTTGTGCTACACCTGTCAAAAGTTTATTCGGTAGGAATTAGACTTTAGTCCTAGACACTCGTCCGGGAGGCGTTTAATGAATGAATACAGTATCAGTTCGTATAGATTATTATACCACAGCACATTTGAATTCTCAAATCTGATTGGTCAGGAAGCTCAGGCAGGTTTATCTTAAAGCGCTCGTTCGTCATTAATACGTCATTGATTCTTGTGCTTTGACTTTTGCTTTTGTTTCCCAGTCTTCCGAGAGAGAGAGAGAGAGAGAGAGAGAGAGAGAGAGACTATATCTATATTATAAACCATTAAAATTTTTCATTATTATTTGCTGCTCTCTGTTTAGACTGGCCTCCAAACATTCAAAGTTTTTGCTCCCCAACGCGACAGTCTGTAGACTTTCGAAAGAATGGTGCGGAAAACAAAAAGCACGGTGTGGGCGGAGGGTCTGCAGGTCGAAAACACTGTGTCGGTGAGACAGATCAGAGGGAAATGACCAGACTGGTCTGAGCGGACAGGAAGTAACTCCTATATACGTATACGGTGAGAGGAAAAGCATCCCAGACCGCACGACGCAACACACTAGCGACTGTCCCGTGTGAAAATCCCAGGAGATCATCGGTTCCTGAAATACTCAAACCCAGCCCGTCTGGCACCAACCACCACATCACGGTTAAATTCACCGAGATCAGACTTTTCCCCCGTTCTGATGTTTGACGCGGACATTACCTGAAGCTCTTGACCTGTATCCGCGTGATTTAATACATTGTGCTCCTGCTACATGATTGGCTGAGGTGTACAGCCGTTCCTATTAAAGCGACCGCTACGTTTAGATCACTCTACTTGGATTAGTGACGTCCGTTATAAGCTCTTCATCTGCATTGTAAAAGGTCTTAACGAAGCATTAATTGTACACGATCACGACTAATGATGCACTCGTGAGTCATTTTCACGTCAACGATCTCCAACACACGTGTTCAGGAACACAGTCGACTTCAGAGTTAAGCTTCATTTGAGTTGTATCATGCAAATAAGAGGACCTTAATGGTATTCCGAAATACTGACGTTTTCATCCGCATGAGATTTACACGTGAACGCACGCATGAAGCGTTGATGCTTGTTAACTTTGGGCATTATAGATGGTTTGTGGAATGTCCCACGAAACCCGATGGCACCTGAGACCGAGGTGTGTTAATGAGTGTCGTGGACTAGTAGACGCCGTCCGTGTCAGCGGTGTTGCTTCCCAAGCTGAGAGTTGACAAGATTTCACCCCCTCAGCCTCGGGCCAGGATTAGAGAGAGAGAGAGAGAGAGAGAGAGAGAGAGAGAGAGAAAGAGAGAGAGAGAGAGCGCGTCTGGCTACACAAAGCCAGCGGTAATGCAAAATCATTTTCATATTAACCTCGCCTCCCTAGCCTCGGCCCGACAGTGGACAGGCCTGCGCTCAAATTATCCTCAATTACCGAGTGAAGGCCAGGCGAGGGGACGGCACCTAACCTTCACCATCTGTTAGGTTCAAAACCACAGAAGCCACTACGCCCCGCCCGTCTCCTGCCTCCTTCTGACCTTTTAGGGACCGGCCCTGTGACACCCAAAACACACACCCCGAACACCCCCCACCCCCAATCCCCACACACACACACACACAACATCTATGAACCACCCTTCCTTAAACACATACATAGCAAATCAGATCTGAACATTACACACACACACACTGTATGGATTATATGTACACACTCACACTGACACACACAAATATATATATATATATATATATATATATATATATATATATATATATATATATATATATATATGATAATACCTGGTACATTTCTCCCCTGAATTATTTACTGTTATATTTCTTTCTTCCCGTTTAATACATGCATTCTGTTATAACATCTATTAAATAAAAGTTTGAAAACATAGTTAAGTGCACATGTTAAGCACACATCAGTATTACATTGAATAAATCGTCATTGACCTACATTTTATCGGTTTATTTTATTTTATATTGTAACAAGTTTTTAAGCCTTTGTGTTTGAACAGGTTTGGAATGTCTTTGTTGTTGTTGTTGTTGTTGTTTTTGAATCCATAATATATATGTATGTATGTATGTATGTATACAGGTTTGAGATGTCTACTAATTGTTGTTGTTGTTGTTCTCGTTGATATTTTGTTGCTTGTTTGTTTTTGTTTTTAAATGCATGGTTTCTTGTGATAGTTTCGACATGTCTACTAGGTTTTGTTGTTGTTCTTTCTTTGAATTATTTTTTTTTTATTTATGTTTTAATAAGATTGATCCCTTTTTTTTTAACCCTTTGTTTTTAACAGGTTTAATATGTCATCTTTTGATCTTTCGTTTTTGAACTGTTTTGGAAGGGATTTTGTTGTCATTGTAGATTTAGTATTATTATTATTATTATTATTATTATTAAGTCATCATGTTGTAACAGGTTCAGTACGGTCTGTGTTTTTATGCTTTTTGTTGGTGTTGTTTTTTAACCCATTGGGTTTTAACAGGTCCAGTATGACCAATGTGGTTTTTTTTTCCAGCTATGAAGGACACTCTTGAGGTTCTCTCTCTCTCTCTCTCTCTCTGTCTCTCTCTCTCTCTCTCTCTCTCTCTCTCCCCTTTTACGAGTGATCTGCCCGGACCTGACGGCTCTGAAATAACTTTTAATAAGTTTGATAAATAATAGATGGAGTGTATGCTAAAACCAAGCCATGAGGTACAGGAGGTACAGGGCCCAGGGAAACAGACAGCACTCTGGTGTCTAAAGAGCATGCATCAGTCTTACACACACACACACACACACACACACTCCAGACAGTGTGCTTGTAGGTCAGGGGTTGTGGACTTGACCTTGGCAGCCCCAGGAGAGTGCTGTATTTTTTTTTATATATATAATTTATTTTTCATCCTGGATTATTAAGAAGGCCTGGCATCCTCCTTCATTATCCTTCACCACACACACACACACACCTCCACTCTTGCACTTTCCAACATCAACATTCAATTCGGTTTACACCTTTAAAATTCCTGAATCAATATCACACGATGACAGACGCATCTCTTTTAAACAGCTACATTTCACTTCCTGCTGATTTCCATGGTTACAGAATCTTCAGAGGGATTTGTAACTAAATATCATGGACACGCGATATAAAACTATGTTATAATATGATATACATTTGAATATTTATGCTCATCAGAACTGAGGACAAAAACAAACAGAGAAAGAAAAATATATATATATATATATATATATATATATATATATATATATATATATATATATATATATATAAAAAAATATATATAAAAAAATATATATATATATATACATATATATATATATATATATATATATATATATATATATATATATATATATATATATATATATATATATATATATATAGTGTAGTGTTAGGAGCTGTTAGTTTGGATTGGGTCTGGGGTTTTTATTGATATATTTATTTATTTATTTATTTATTCAAAAATTTCAGATAAATGATCTGAAATGTCTACAAATGTACATGGTCATAATGATCGAACATGTTTTGGTCTTAAAGACAGTTTGTACATTCGATTGATTTTATGTCCAGCTGGACCACTAGCAAATAAGGAAATAATTCATTAAATAAAATTAATACATACATCAATTTTGTAATAAATACTGATGTGGGCTCTGTCTGTTTTGATGGTGCCAGTGGAGCTAGTGTTTTTTTTTTTTTTTTTTTTTTTTTTGTTGTTTGCTTGTTTTTAAAAAATTTTTCCATCGGCACCTTTTTTCTTCTCTTTTTTTTTTTTTGCAAAAATGTCAGACAAATTGGTATGAAATGTGAATATTGAAATACAAATATTTGCAGTCATATAAAAGTACATTTTGCATAATTTAATCGTTTTTTTTTTTTTTTTAATCTACAGCTGGACTGATGAAAAAATGAATAAATAATAAAAACAGATCAAGTAAAGAATAGGTGATCGATTGTTGGGTGTCTGCGAGTTTGTTTTATTTATATATTTATATATTTTTTATTTATTTATTTATTTATTTATTTATTCGTTGTAAATTCAGCAATAGCATGTCCCAATCTTTCCCAGTCGGAATTCCGACCCACGGAGCTGAAGAGGTGAGCGAGGGTGTGAGATCTGGACTCAGGAGGTGGAAGTGACATGGAAACGAGTCCAGACAACAAAGCAGCCTTTTGGATCCGAAAGTGGGCGTGTCGCGACGAGAACCCAAAGGAGGCGGGGCTACAAATATGACACGTATTTCTTAATCATGCCGCGTTTGAATATTTGAAGGCTCCTGTTTATCCCTCCCTGCTTTTCCCCCTTAAGAGTACAAGGGGACAACACATCCCAACACATCACTTTATTCTTTCCTCTATTTATTTTTATTCTTTTATTTTTTTCCTCCTCAGTTCAGCTGTACATAAAAAGTACATACTTACTTGCTATATCTTTTAGTGTATATATATATATATATATATATATATATATATATATATATATATATAGAGAGGAGTAGCCTACTTATATATTAGTATATAAATATGCAGAAGTGATGAGCAAAATATAAAATAAATAAATCCAACATTTTATCTGTTTAATGCGACGTTGCTTTTTGTGACAAAATAAACTCTTTGGTCGTCGATTCTTTCCCCCTTTTTTCCCCCCACACGCAAAATTAATTAATTAATTCATTTATTTATTTATTTTTTTCCGCATTTTGTCTTTCATAGACTATGTGACTATTTGCACCTAAAATAAATGGCGAAATTAGAACTGGTGTTGATCTTTATTCTGATACGTTCACAAAGCCTAAATAAATATTTCCCTCATGCAGTGCTGCGCTCTCTCTCTCTCTCTCTCTCTCTCTCTCTCTCTCTTTGAGAATTGTGCTTGCATTAGCTCTGTATCGTGCCATCTCTCCTGAATGAATCCGGGTCATTTATCTATCCCGGGTCAGGTTAATAAAGCGGAGGCTTATAAAAGAGAGAGAGAGAGAGAGAGAGAGAGAGAGAGAGAGAGAGAGAGAGAGAGAGCGCTAATAGCCTCCTGCGTGTTTGTGTGCAGAACTTCCTGCATGAGCCTCATTTGAATGTGAATAGTGTTTAGCACTGAGAGCAGCTTGTAATGAGCGGCTGCTCTGAATAACAACAAACCCAAAGCCCTCCTCATAAAGCCTTTCAATTAGGCGCTAATAATTAGAACACAAACCCCTCGGAACCAATTAGGACCAATTAGCCTTTATCCGTGCTTAATTGCCTGGATTCATTTCCCCGCTGGCGCTCGCGCGCGCTCTCTCTCTCTGTGGGGGGGGACGCGCGGGAACGCGCACAGGGCATT
>CM022762.1:2766482-2798982 GCA_012411365.1 Ameiurus melas | reverse complement strand
TAATAAAAGGCTATTCTTTTCTGTTCATGAACTTAATCAGGTTACTTTCGATGGTATACAATGATCTGATATATATATTTTTTAAATGCAATAACGATTAAAAAACTGGAATAATAATAATAATAATAATAATATAATAATAATAATAATAATAATAATAATAATAATAATAATAATCATAATAATAATGAGGAGAAGAAGAACAACAAATCTATAAATTAGCTTTTAACACAGTCCAGTGATATGCACACACACATACACACACAGAAAGAGAGAGAGAGAGAGAGAGAGAGAGAGAGAGAAATCCACCCGATTCAAAAAGCTCTGAAAAATTCCCCACCAAAGTCTGAAAGTTTCACAACAAACAGCATCAGTAGTGCAACACACTGAAACATCCTCATCAGCATCAGTATCATCCCGAGTAGAAACTCTAATACAACTCGCAAGTAGGTGTGTGTGTGTGTGTGTGTGTGTAGAGAGAGAGAGAGAGAGAGAGAGAGAGAGAGAGCACTTCTGAGTGTCTGCCGTGTGCAAACTTGGTGTCTGTGTGTGTATGTGCATGTGTGTGAACATGAGTGTGTAAGAGAGAGGGAGATCAATCACAGCAGTGCATGTGGATGCTTAAGGATGGCATGTTGCTAGAGAGAGAGAGAGAGAGAGAGAGAGAGAGAGAGAGAGAGAGAGAGAGAGAAGAAGAACAACAACAAGTACAAAAAGAGAAATGCAGTACCTGGCTTCCTCTCATCCGGCGCTATTAGTTCTCCTCTCCAACTCCAGTGGTTATCAGACAGCAGGACGTGTGGTCCAGGTTCTCTCCTGACCCCTCGACTAAAAGCTAAAAGCCACACAGAAGAGCAGAGAGAGAGAGAGAGAGAGAGAGAGAGAGAGAGAGAGAGAGAGAGAGAGAGAGAGAGAGAGAGAGAGAGAGAGAGTCAGAGCCACGGACACAGTGACACCATGACTGATCCATGTGAGATTGATCACACACACACACACACACACACACACCTTCAAGGTCTCTGCAGGGACAATTTTTGGTTCTCAAGGTCTCATCCAGACACACACACACACACACACACACACACACACACACACACACACACACATGTTTGTCTCACTATACTTATAAGAATCTTCCATTGAGAGAATAATTCCCCCACACATACACACACACACACACACACACACACACACACACACACTGACCAGCAATCACAAAAATCCTTATTATTTCACATCATATCATTACTAGTAACAAAATAAGAAAAGTACAGGACTCAAAAAAAAAAGAAAAATGTAAAAACACCCCCCATTACTAAATAAAAGCGCTAGATTTTTCCATCAGTGTGCATTTAGAGGCAGAATATTATTCCAGACCTATTCCCAAAACTGTATCTGGGAATAGAGCGAGTGTGAAAATGATTCAGCATCCCCTCAGAATAGCATTAGCATTCAATTCGCAGGCACACCAAAGCATCTGCTGCGTATTCTAATGCTGGACGTGGAGGGGCAGCTGGAATTGGACAGGCGGATAAAAAAAAAAAAACAGAAAAAAGAAAAAGAAAAAGGGGGTCAAAAGTCTAAGCAGGCGGACAATGGACTATAAAGCAGACATGTGTCCAAGGAAGCGGTCAGTGAAGTCAGTAAAGTCAGATCAGAAGATAAAAATACGAGCGTGCTGCTGATGCATATTTAATATTCAACTATAGGATAATGATTGGATGGAAATCTAGGAAATGAAATCAGGAATCCTAGAAATGTTTTTCCGGTCAACTTATTACAGTTTTTACAATTTATTTTAAAGCTCTATCTATGGATTATTGTTTAGGAATGATTGAAGTGCAACATTTATATATATATATATATATATATATATATATATATATATATATATATATATATATATATATATA
This sequence comes from Ameiurus melas, assembly GCA_012411365.1. NCBI lineage: Eukaryota > Metazoa > Chordata > Actinopteri > Siluriformes > Ictaluridae > Ameiurus > Ameiurus melas. The sequence continues at coordinate 2,797,069 of CM022762.1, read as the reverse complement.
TATATATATATATATAATATATACAAACTGGATGCATGAGAGCAATCAAGTTATTTCCTCTACCAAGTTACTTTTGCAAAAATCTATTTACATTTCATGGGACATATATCAAAGGATCGGCCATCTCACCTCTGGTTCGGAGAAATCCCGTTTTTCTAAATCACCCCAACTGCCCTCCACTGCCTTCCCCTCCTCTCCCTATATCGCACCCTCACCTCGGGGTGAAGGCCACAGCCTGGGCCTGGGCCGAGTCAGCTGGCCGCCTGTATGCAGATGCACCCATATGGCCGTGGCGTTGAGACAGGACAGACCCCCTGTGGGCTGAACTTGACTCCCAGCAGCAGGTCAGATGGGAGGACAAGAGGCGGGGGTGGAGTGGGGGGTGTGTGTTTGAACTCTGACCTCCAGACCAACAATAGGCTCAAAGGGTTGGTCTAGGTGATGGGTTCACGCAGGACAAAATGGCGCCCGAAGCTGGGAATAATAGTTGTGGGTTTGTTTTATTGGTGAAAGATTCGACGGAGAAAACATGGACTTGGACACGTAATGGCCGACCCCTTTATACATGCTATGCAAACTGATATTTAAAGCAATTATTGGTCTTGGAAATAACCATATCATATACATAACATTATATATATATATATATATATATATATATATATATATATATATATATATATATATATATATATATATATATATATAGATATGAACTATAGAAAAGCTAGAGTTGAGGGTCTTGTCCAGTGGCGCGAAGAAGTTGAGAAAAAGTATAACTTTATGCAAATTTGGAGGGATTAAGGATATGATGCAATTTGTATATATATATATATATATACATATATAGTTGTATATATGTATATATAGTTACAAAACTGGTTTGTTGTCAAAAGTGGGATGCTAGTTGTGCCACCCACTGATAAATGTTACTATGACAACCAGTAGTAGGAACACCTACTGGCGACTTCATAGTACAGCGACTATGCGTGAACATATCTTAAGTCTATCCGCGCTCGTTTAAAAATGTATAAGCTACGACTCTGCAGTGTGGAACATGAGGATGGTCCTGGCCCTGGCCCTATCTCAGTAACGTTTTCAAAATGCTCCGGAACTCTGTTCCGTTTAGTTGTTGTTGTTGTTGTTGTTGTTCTCCGTCTTATTGTTGTTGTTCATTGTTGCTAACGAAGCACGCAATGGATTTTTCAAATCATCAGCATGTCTGAGTAGATTTAGAATAAAATTACAAGTGCTACTATAACCCACTGGGTGTCTAGAACTGGAACGAACTGGTTTTACAAACGCTCCACAACGTTAAATTCAACTATGACGAAAACGTCTCAGAGATTAACGAAATTTCGGAATAATCCTGTATCCTCTGACTGTCACAAAGCGCTGACACTGGAGACTCCTTCCGTAAACGTTTCTGTCTTTACAGAGAACGTCACCGACACACACACAGTAATGATCGACGATGAAAGGAATTTCTTCTTTATAATCTGTTTGTAATCAGCGCCGCGTCTGCCGCCGCTAAGTCCCTGTGAACGAGCCGTTACTATAGAAACACTATATTTATTGAATATAAACCTGCACTACTTTCGGTACTGATGACATAGAACTTTTAATCAGCACCTTCTGAATTTGAGAATTCACTAGCACTGTGGTATGAATGCGCACGTTTATACATGACGCACGATAACCGATCAAACATGAGCACGTCTTAAAAGAAAAAAAACAAAAAAAAACCCAACTAAAATGGCGAATGTAATCAGAACCATGATGACTGCGAGAGGAGCGAGAAGAGCGAGAAGAGAGAGAGGAGATCTTTTCATCCTGCAAATCCCAGAGTCAGAAAACTCAAAAGCCTGATGACAGAGCTGCAGCTTTTCCATCTCATTTCCTCTCTCCTCATCCCTTGTGCTTTCTCTCTCTCTCTCTCTCTCTCTCTCTCTCTCTCTCTCTCTCGTCTTTTCCTCCCTCGCTGTCTTCGCCTCACGCGCAAAACATGCACTTTAACGTGATTCCCGTCAAAATAGGCCATTTAAAGGCACACACGGAAAAAAAAAAAAAAAAAACGAAGAGGAAGACAAAGCAGAAGATGCCATTATCCTTAACTTTGACATTTAGCGCACGGCGTTTGATTACGCGAGATCGCTCGGATCGCTGAGAGGATTGCGGATTGATTGAAGAACACGAGGAAGCTACATTGATCTCTGTAATAATGTGAATGATACTGCTGCCAATTACTGCAATCATGTTACGCCTTGCTTCCGAGGCAAATGTTACCTGAAAGTGAAGCGATGGAGCGTTCCGCGCTCGCTCAGGATAGCTTGTGGTACACTTTTAGTGCTTTCACGTGCTAGCAGAATCATTGCGTATATGGGTTCTTGGCTGGGAAAAAAAAAAATAAAAAAAAAAGTTCCTCTGTTCCTATGTTCCTACGATCATTTTGAGACGTCCTGATTTGTTGTTGTCCTTTTCAGAAAGATGGACCAATGACTGTGTAGATGAGTTGACAACATGATGGCACTGACTGACTCCCGTTGTTACGACTTTTTTTGGGGTCAAAATGCGAACTGCCTTGCAGGCTGAGCATGCGCAGTAGATGCTTCCGGACGATCGCCGAGTACGCCTCTGGTCCACCCATATTAGCGATGGACACTCGAATGTCGGCAACTTACGATGGCGCATTCGGGAAGTACAGTGTCATTTATCGATATATAAAATGCTGAATAGTAGCCATGCAATTGTTTGCAGCTTTGTTGATTTTAGCGTAGTCAGGAAAAGATTTTAGAGCGTCGAGCCATGACCGACTGAGCTAGCATTTACTAGCGAACTGACATTATCCCTCAGGTTCGTTTAAAAACGACTGGCTGACTGACCTCACAAAGCTAGTGTTCGCTAAGTAAACCGTAATCGACTTTTATAACCTTTAGCTAGTCTTAGCTGCCTTGGTTTATATCATCGGTTTATCCGGTCACGTCGGTTCGCAAGCTAGAGCTAGCTTAGGCATCAAAATGAACAACGTACTGGAAAAACTTTAAAGAACTCCCCCATTGAGGGTCTGTTAGAACAGATTATAGCAGAATAGGACACGGTTTTGCTACAGAACTATCCAGAACTTCAGGTGCGAGGAAACGTGCGAGTTCGTGAGACTCGGCTGCCATGCGTGAAACTGTTCATTAATCGCCTCGTTGACCACGCCCTCTTATTTATCGTCAGATGAAGCCTATAAAACGTAGGGGAGTAAGGAAATACTGCATATTCGTGCAGATATCAAGGTCAACCGAACGTGTACAAACGGCGGAAAACTATTCCTGAGAAAAATCCGTAGAGATGAAGCTTGAAATGAAAGATCGCCATGCGTCCAGTTCACTAACGCGGACGTCTCGTCTCGACTCGTCTCGTCTCGACTCGTCTCGTCTCGTCTCGTGTCTTGGGAGGCAGAATCGGAAAATCGTTCTCGTTTGTACCGCGTGCTGTTGAATCGGACACCTTTTCCGAGCCGACATTCGTGACGGTTGTGGTTACAGGCAGTTAGGAAGACGCGGGACAGTAAATACACAGAACCTGGGCTGTGAAGTGTAAGCAAAAAGTATACAGTGCTGCTCAAAAGTTTGTGAACCCTATAGAATTTTCTATATTTCTGCACAAATATGACCAAAAGCATAATAAGACTTTCACACACAGTCCTAAACGTAGATAAAGTGGAATCTGATGAAACAAATGAGACGAAAACGTTATACGCATCGGCTTGGAGGAGTTTTATCCCGTTCCTCAGTGCAGAACAGCTTCAACTCTGGGATGTTGGTGGGTTTCCTCACATGAACGGCTTGCTTCAAGTTCTTCCACAACATTTCTATTGGATTAAGGTCAGGACTTTGACTTGGCCATTCCAAAACATTCACTTTATTCTTCTTTCTTTGCACCGACTCGTGTGTTTAGGATCGTTGTCTTGCTGCATGACCCACTTTCTCTTCAGATTCAGTTCATGGACAGATGTCCTGAGATTGTCCTTTAGAATTCACAGGTATACTTCAGAATTCATTGTTCTATCAGTGAAAGCGAGTCGTCCTGATCCAGATGCTGCAAAACTGGCCCAAACCATGATACTACCACCACCATGTTTCACAGATGGGATAAGGTTCTTATGCTGGAATGCAGTGGTTTCCGTTCTCCAAACATAACACTGCTCGTTTAAACAAAAAAGTTCTATTTTGGCTCATCTATCTACAAAACATTTCCAACAGCCTTCTGCCTCATCCAGCTGATCTTTAGAAAACTGCAGATGTGCAGCAATGTTCATTTTGGAGTGAAGCGACTTTCTCCTTGCGACCCTGCCATGCTCAGCACTGTTGTTCAGTGTTCTCCTGATGGTGGACTCATGAACATTAACATTAGCCAATGTGAGAAAGGCATTTAGATGCTTAGAAGTTACCATGGCTTCCCTTGTGACCTCATGGACTATTACATGTCTTGCTCTTGGAGTGACCTTTGTTGGTCTCCACTCCTGGTGTTGAATTTCCCCCATTTGTATACAATCTGTCCGACTGTGGATTGGTGGAGTCCAACCTCTTTAGAGATGTTTATTTGACCTTTTCCAGCCTGATGAGCATCAACAACTCTTTTTCTGAGGATCTCAGAAATCTCCTTGATACACTTCCACAAACTTGTGATGTGAAGATCAGACTCTGATAGATCCCTGTTCTTTAAATAAAAACAGGGCGCTCACTCACTCACACCCGATCTCTGTCTCTAAAACACCTGTCTCTAATTTCACCTTCAAATTAACGGCTAATCCAAAATATCCTAAATAAAATTCACAGAGATGTAACATAGGATAATTTTCCTCAATAAATAAATGACCAAGTGTAATATTTGGTCTCGTGTGTTTAATTGGGATCTCTTGGTCTACATTTAGGACTTGTATGAAAACCTGATGATGTTTTGGGTCATATTTATTCATATATATATATAACATTTTAAAGGGTTCACAAACTTTCAAGCACCACTGTAGCTGCTGAATTGGCAGCAAAACCAGCTTGCTAACGAAGAATTTAACAGACTTAGCTTGCTAGTTAGCTAATATGCCAAATTTACGAATGTTGCTTTAACAAACCGGTGTAGCTCCGATCGAACCCATCGAAACCATCACAGCAATTCTAATGGTTTCCACTACAAATACAACCATCAACTAACCATTAAAAGCGTTACCATTACCGGTCCTTAATGGTATTCATTAAACGTAACATGCCACCAATAGAAGGCAACAAATTACCATTAGAGACCCACAGGGACCATTAGATTTCCATAGTTTCCATTAAAACCAATACAATTCTCATGGTAACCATTAAAACCATTACACATTCGATGAGGGTTTCTATTATTATTTGTTTTGTTTTTTTTCCCCCAGCAGGGTAGCTAGCTAATGCTAGATATCTCGGCCATGTTCTTACTGAGGCCTTTACTCGACATGTTGATCTAGAAAAAAAAAAACTTTCTTCATCTTTCAAATGAGTTTGTGGAGCCTGTTCGAGCAGCACCTCGGCACCTCAGTGCCGCCAGGACGTCCTCCACGCTGTGATCGTAAAACATTACATCATCGACTAAGTTGTAATCGTGAAGAGACTCATATGCCCTCAGTCTGAGTTTCTATGAGATATGTCGAGGATATATTTCAGGTCAGCGCAGGCTAGAGCACCGCTTAGCATCATTTAGCCTCTGACAGGACGCCAAGTTATGAGGATCTTCTAGAGTTACACCATTTCAAAATGTTTAGCCGAATAGCGCTCTTCAAGCACTCCCTGTCTTTCAACATTTGAGCTAACGTCAATCTAAAACGATTGTAAACAGCTAGCGTCAGGTTGCGGCTACTCGTCGTGTTTTTGCAAGCGGGCAATTCGCCACGAAAGGCGTCGACAGACGCAGAGTTACTGTGTGAACTGTCAAATCTCTGTCTCTTTATTTCTCTCTCTCTCTCTCTTTCTCTCTGTCTTCTTCCCCTGGGTCTTCCGCGACATGCTAACGTCGTTTTTGTTCACGGCCTTGTTCGTGTAAGACCGGTCAGGTCCTCTAGTCTTATCACGCAGCTATCGCCACAGCGTCCAGAGTCCTGCTGTATTTACATGGCACTCGAGGAGCTCCTTCATCAAAGTCTTCATCAAACACCAGTCACACACACGGAGGATGTGTGTGTGTGTGTGTGTGTGAGTGTGTGTGTGTGTTTAGGAATAGAAGCAATGTATGATGAATTAATAAGATTAAAATCTAAAATCTTTCCCCAATTACGCTCTCTGTCATTCGTTCCGTTCCACCCAAAAAAAAAAAAAAAAGAATGAAGACATGTATTATCTCTGTACTGCTGGGTAAACGAGCTCGGAGCAGATCTTCTCTGAAACATCAGCAGTAAAATTAAAATAAAAGTTCGGAAGAGAACGAGGAAGGAGAAGGATGAGGAAAAGGAGGACGGTGACTCGGATGAAACAAGCAGGTAATTATTATTATTATTATTATTATTATTATGAATTTCTTTATTGTTTCGTCGTTGGAAGGCAGTAATTTTCTGAATTTATTTATTTAAAATTTTTATAATTTTTTTTTTTAAAGATGCATTAAAAATGTACTCACCATTATCCCAGGTCAGGAGTTTGAGAATAATGGATTTTCATCTTTTCATTTCTTTTCTTTCTTTTTTAAGCCAAGGGCCCGAGAAACGCTTTAACGATGGCCCGCACGGTATCAAAGAGACCGCATCGCAAACCCTCGGGCGTTCGTATTTTTCTTTCGTTAAGCACGAGAGAACTCGATTTTAATGCGAGAGAAAAGAAACTTGAAATCAAATGTAACAGCTGGTGAAAAAATGTGTGACCGAAGACATCCATGTGGTGGCTGCTGGACGATCTTTTCGGTTTTTTTTTTTTCTTCTTGTGTATTTTTCATGAAAACGTATAATGAGGTCACGTCTGGTGTGTGAAGATCATCAGAAAACGGTTTATACGGCCTCGTGACCGAATCGCTGATTCAACCGATTCAGCAAAAATATTCGGTTAAAAATACGACTCTATACAGGATTAGAAATAGGGATGAATGTTTTTAATTTCACGTGTGAATCGTTGCACGATTCGAGTGATTCACGTTACGCTTCACGTACGTTTTTGTTTTTCCACATGGGGATTGTTTTTCACGTCATATTTCTATTTATTTCCACTTGATTTGTTTCCCTACATGATTCATCTATTGGATGTATTTTGTTTCATGATTCATTTATTTTCATGTGAGCTACCCCCCCCCCCACCCCCCCTCCACGACTCATTTATTTTTATGTGATTTTTTACACGTGATTTCCTGACATGAATATTTTTTTTTTTGCCCATGTGATTGTTCTTTTTTTCAATTGTTTTTATTCTGTGATTCACTTATTTTCATGTGATTTATAAAAAAAAAGATGATTCATTTATTCTCTGAACTGATCTTTACAGGATTGGATTATTTTCATGTGATTTTTCTCCCTAAACGTCATTTATTTTCATGTGTGATGTTCCCAAATGGCTCTTTTATTTTCACATATTTTTTTTCACGTGATTTGTTTATTTTCATGTGATATTTTTATTTCATTTTTTCCCGTGATTCATTTATTTTCAATAAAAAATATCACGTGAAAATAAACTGAGCACGTGAAAAAAAAATTATGAGAAAACATAAGAGCCATTTGGGAAAATCACACATGAAAATAAATGAATCACAGAAAAAGAAAAGAATTACGTGAAAACAAACAAATCACGTGAACAAAATCATCTGGGAAAAAAAAACATTTGGGAAAAATCACGCATTTATTTTCATGCCGGATTTTTCCCAAATGTTTTTTGTTTTTAATTTAATTTTTTTATTTATCCGTGATTCATTTATTTTCATATGTGATTTTCCCCAAATGGCTCTTTTGTTTTCACGTGATATTTTTCACGTGATTTGTTTGTTTTCACGTGATATTTCTCATATGATTTTTTTTCACGTGATACTCTTTAATTTTTTCCATGATTCATTTATTTTCATATGTGATTTTCCGCAAATGGCTCTTTTGTTTTCACGTGATATTTTTCACATGATTTGTTTGTTTTCACGTGACATTTTTCACGTGATTTCTTTGTTTTCACGTCATTTTTTTTTCTTTTTCTGTGATTCATTCATTTTCATGTGTGATTTTCCCAAATGGCTCTTTTGTTTTCACGTGATATTTTTAATGCGATTGGTTTGTTTTCACGTGCGATTTTTTTGTTCATGATTTACCTGGTTCCCCCCTCCCAACGTGATTCATTTATTCTCACATCAAATTTCCTTCCGGTGCTTAATTTTCTTTCACATTTTTAAAAACATGAACCATTTATTTTGCTACTTTATTCATTCATATTCTCACATATGATTCACGTGATGTCACCTGCGTTATACGATGTGCGCTTATTTCATCGCATAACCTGGTGAAAGGCGTCTATTTTATTTCCCACGTCATCGCACGGGATTGTTCCATCAGTCTCACGTCTCACCTCGCTCTCTGCTTGTAGCCGATGTTTTCGGTGGTCCTTGGAATTGCATGTACGCAAGAGAGTGCTTGTTGTGTGTTTAACGAGTCTTAATGAAATACTTCCAGTGAGGAGAATGAGGTCTGGTGTCCTGCCTGCGCTGGCTCATCAGAAATTTGCTCTCCGTTTGGGACTATAGACTTGGGAGGGGGGTGCGGGCGTCGGGATTCTCAGAGTGGAGGAAAGAAGAAAAAAAAGAAAGGAAAAGCCGTGTGTCCAGGGGATTTACATTTTAGTTTGTTTAATGATAAATTATAGATGGCTAGATGAAATAGTTTCTGCCTGTTAAATAATTCTCCCTTCACTCCATCATCCATTTGGGGGTTGTTTTTATGCCTGCCATTATGGATGCTCATGTTTGTTATGTTGCGGTGTGTGTGTGTGTGTGTGTGGGTGGGTGGGTGGGTGGGGTGTGTGAGTGCATCAAGCACATCAGCGACATTGCCCCGAGCGAAAAGGCCGTTTGCTCTCTAATGGCAAAGAGAGGACAGAAGGCCTTCTGTTTAAAAATGGATGACTGTGATATGGTCAGATCAGCGCAAACAAACATCGCCGGCTAATTGGTTTGTATGAAGGACAGTGAGACAGAAAGATGGTGTGTGTGTGTGTGTGTGTGTGTGTGCTGTGGCCATCTCTGCTCGGACCTGCGGGGATGTTTATCTGAGCGCGGAGGCAGGAAATGGCTGCAGGCGCTCACATCGAGCATTAAAAAGCGACGGAAGTGCAAACTCACTCCCACCAAAGCTCGGTTCTCCAGAGAGCAGCTCGGTGTGGCACAGAGCAGGCCTTCCTCACAGATCCTCAAAAGTCCTGGGATATCTTTCACTGGTAATGGTCAGCATTTGCTCCACTCACACGTTTCACCGGGATCGATTAAAGGCGCGTAACATCTTTAAAAACGATAAAACGTACTTAGTGGAAGCGACATATCTCCGAAATGGAACCTGGTAATTTCACTGCTTCCCTTCACAGATTTCCCAGGAACCGTCTCAGGTCTCACCTCGGCATCACGAGTCAAATCAGGCGTTCGGATATGTCTTCTGTCTTTCTTTTCCATCTTTGTTTATTTCCGTCGCTTCACTGCGTGAATATATTTGACCGTCCGCCTTCATCAAGACCCCATCTAACAAATCGTAATGTTTTTACGGAATGAAAAACTTTGTACGGACGTCTATGTTCTTTTGTCTCCCAGAGGCTGCTTCTTTTGCGTTGCTGGGTTTTTTTGGTTATTTTTTTTGTATTTTCGGTCTTTTTCTTTTTACGATGAAGCAGCGAAACAGGAGCAGAGGCAGCGCTAGTGATAGATGGCTCAGCGCTCTAACACTTTATCCAATCCAGCACAGATTTCATCCAATAAAGAATCACTTGTGCACTCTCAAACTAAATGGAAGTCAGGCAGTGGAGAGAGAGAGAGAGAGAGAGAGAGAGAAAAGGGGCTGGCGTGTGTTTCTGAGCTGCAAAAATCAAATTTCCTTAAAGCCGCAGCGGCGGCGACTCACGGGGAACGCGGCAACAGCCATGACTGGCCAGGGCCACAGCCATCTGCACACACAATTTAATCCATCACAGAGCTCCTGACACCATATCAATCACGCTTTCATCAGCACTGCACCCCCTGCAAAATATATATATATATTTATTTATATATATATATATATATATATATTTCCATCCCGCAGCCCGTGAGTGAACCCCACGCTGACCAGAGCGAGGAGGGAGGAAGGAGCTGGCCCTCCCCCTCCACTGTAGTCCTGATGGACCGATCCGGACTGGATCCGGACTCCGCTCTCACACACTTATATACTCAAACACACACACACACACATACACACACAGTCCAGAAATCTCACTGCTGGAATTTCAGCACTGCAACAGAGGCAAAATGGTGGAGGATCACGTGAAAATGAACGAATCCAAGCGACTGTAAACGAATGGAGTGGAAGTATCGTACGTGAAAATGAACGAATCGCGTGAGAATCGTGACGAAAACGAATCGTGTGGAAATGAGCCGAAGAACGAGTCAAATGCGAAAATAATAATCACAATAAAGTAGATTAAACAAATCAAAAAAAAGAAAAAAAAAGAAACACTTTACATGCGTAACGATTTTTTGACGTGTCGATTTCACGTGAATTTTGTAAACAAAATTGAAACAAAACGTTTTCATTTCGATTCTCTAAAAATATGTACATCTGTACATATTTTGACTGGACTATTAAAACGTATAGGCGTTTTTTATTAGGCACGCGCACACGCACACGTTCCTCCGTCTTCTTGCTCACGTCTTCCCCCTCCACCCTCGGTAGAGAACCCCTCCCGTGGTGCTGCTTTGTGGTTGTGCTTTGTTCCGGGAACATGTGCACTATCGCTCTCTCTGCATCCCACAGGCTCTGGCTCCAGTGGCCTTTAATTTATAATTCATAGAGGCCGCTTTTATACGGGACCTTGGTCTACCTGATACCCTTCCTCATAGACATGTCCCAGGACGGGGAGGGTTAGCGAGCAAGTGGAGGTGCGCTGATGTGATGTGTGCACGCTTTATTACTCGGGGGGGGGGCGGCCATGACGGTTCTGATGACACCGGTATCTAGACCGACTCTAATGATCTTTTGGCGCAGGTCTGGTTTAGGTTTATTTCGTTTCTTCCTTGCTGTCTGGGTGTGGCGGAGAAGACGGAACCGTGGCGCCATGTTTCTCCAGTCAGTCTTAGACTGAAAGATAGGAAGAAAAGAAAGAGCGCCTGCAATGCCCTCGTGACCCCAGCATGGGTTGTGGGTGCTCCAGGCTGCAGGCCTGACCTGACTCCATCCTCCATCCTCCGTCCTCTATCAGCGCTTCATGCTCTAGTGGTATCCTGAACCCCCTCCCCCTACCATCAATTCCCAACTCCCGACTCCTGACTCTCACCTCCCACTGTGGCAGGTCTTGTCCGATTGCCAGCGGCGGGTTAAACGATAAGTTCAGGATGCGTGTATTATTGGTGTTGTTGCTAAGTACTCCAGAGTAAATTTTGCAAACGGAGCCACAGCCTATTATCATATCAATGCGCACGGAGCGAGGAAGGATGGAGGGAGGGAACCCACCAAGGGGGAACAGAACGGCGAGCATGTGGCTAAGCTCAGACCTTCATCCGACAACAAACACGTCACCTCCCACCTCCTTACTGGATCCCCTACTGTGTTAGGCTAATAAAGAGAAGAAACAGAATGGCAAATTTGGTGGGAAGGGTTGTGTGTGTGTGTGTGTGTGTGTGTGTGTGTGTGTGGACTGGCATGCACAGTTCTCTGTCAGATCACTAGACATGCCCAGGATTAGTTGGGTTGTAGCGTGGCCCAGCACTCCACAGAGATCATTTAGGCAATTACCAAGAACAAAGACGGCGGCCGTGTCGAACATCTCCACTTCAAAGGCCTGCACCAGGCGAACAGTTACTGCACACTGGTCAATTTCCATAAACACACACACACACACACACACACACCACCCTCCAGCCCCATCCTACAACCACTACCCCAGCTTGCTCACTCTCTTCTCCTTCTTCTTCTTCATTCTTGTTCCTGCAGGCATTTTGGCAGTACTAATGAACAGCAGCTACAACACACACACACACACACACAGACACCTCAAACACATACTTCAACCCTGTGACAAATCTGTGATACACTCTCTGTGCTCCGGTGTTCCAACAACATCTACCTGATCTTTATCATTTCTTCTTCAAAAATATACATACATATAAATACACACACACACACACACACACACACACACACACACACACATACATATATATATATATATATATATATATATATATATATATATGCACATATTTTTTTTTATAGCTGCTTGAGGGATTTTTTAAATCCCAGTCACTGACTGGATTTTATATTTTACTTGGATAATGAAATATTACAAATTTAAGAAGATTAAAAATATTATACCCGAGTCTCCATCACTTAGGAAAATAGTTGTTTAGGAAATATAACACAGAAACATGACATATAAAGCCAACCGGCAACGGATCCTTGTAGGTCTCAGGCTAAGCAAAACGCATGCCAGGGTTAGGCGTCGGCCCGGCTCCGGCCACTATGGGCTCGATCATTGCTTCCCCATCCCGCATGTGGCGGTAAACCAGAGTCCTTGGGTCCCGAGCATTTACCAGGAGAGCGAGCGACAAAAACTACTCAAATTGGTGAAATTGCAATTGCAATGAAATGTTTATTTCCACGCACGGTGATGTTTGTCGGTAAACGAGAGCTTTTAGCTGTACTCGTGTTCGACGCACGTGAATCGAAGAAGGCTTCGACTGGATGCGCGTCCTGATGACGTCACGTGACGTCTCGACCCGAATCTGTCGGAAATCTGCTGTGATTTTGAAAAAATCGAGAGCTCCTCCGAATACTGTGGAGTTTGCTTGATGTTGCGTTCGTTTCCACCATCATAACGTCCCTACATGGGCGGTGGTGGATTAGCGGTTAAGGCTCTGGGTTACTGTTCGGAAGGTCGAGAGTTCAAGCCCCACAACTGCCAAGCTGCCACCGTTGGACCCTTGAGTAAGACCCTTACCCCTCTCTGCTCCTGGGGGCGCCGTATCATGGCTGACCCTGCGCTCTGACCCCAGCTTCCTGACAGGCTGGGGTATGCGAAGAAAACAATTTCACTGTGCTCTACTGTATATGTGACCAATAAAGACTCTATCAAATCCATTTGAGGAGCATCTGGTCTCCTCTACGGACCACAACATGAGTTCCTCTGCCATTTTCAAATTTAGAACAGGAAGTGACCTGACAGCATTATCCAGTCACATGATTTAAAGTCCAGCTCAGGAGTGGCTCGGTTTCACACGCTGTTAGCCATCCTCAATGCTTCTACGCAGAACCCTATAACAGCGTCTGCGTAGAAAATGGCTTCCAAGTAAGCCTTTTCCAAAAGGGCTTCCTGGTTTTAGAAGGAAAGAACGCTTAATAATGAACTCTAATGGACCCTTAACAATATAGAAGCCATTTTGGAAGCTAAGCACACTTAGTTGTCCAATAGTTTATCAGCTCGGGAAGATGGATGACATGCCTTTGAGATTGGGACCTCAGAAGAACTGGACCTTCTCTATCCCTGTTTCTCACTTCATCATGTTTCTCATATCATCTTAAAGATCCGAGACGAACATACAAGAAACCAGATCCTCCACTCAGGCTTGGGTTTCGACCAAACATAGATGCTAATCAGGCACGATAAATTATTCACATGCAGCAAAATCAGACTTTGCTAAACATTTATTGATAGAGGATGGCCGGGCCGGGGGCAGGACGGTGACATGGGTATCGATATGACCTGTTGGAGTCAGGACACGGCTCCTGGGGTGGAGGAGCCAAAAAAGAAGCAGAAGAAGAAGAAGAATGAAATAGGGGGGGTGGATATAGGAAATGGCCTACTGACACATATGTCATGAATTTAGTTCACACTACCAATGATAAATCACTCTACAAATCACTTATAGTTTGCTTCCTGTGGGTGTGGCCTGTTTTTCTTTAGTTTTAATGAGACATGGTGGAGGACAAAATGTACAGCTCACTATAGCTATCGTTTATACACGCCACATGTCTTTAAAAATATATTTAAATCTGATTAGACTTTGTACAAGTTTTGTTCTCATATTACACAAGCAATGCACTGTACTAGATACATACTTTCAGAAGAGGCACCAACGATCGACTTCCTTCCACGTCTGTTTATATATATATATATATATATATATATATATATATATATATATATATATATATATATATATATTATATAATGTAAAAAAAAAATAGCACGCCGTTCCTAATTTGCATAGAATTATAATCTTGAAGCATCTGTCGCTTGATTGTGGGGAGGGACAGGAAGTGCCTTTCTTATTCTTTCTTTTAACTTCCTGGCCAATCACCTCGCAAGTTAGGAAACGATGCAGAAAAACAAACACGGAGGACAAAACGGCGGACGCATCTTACAAGTGAGTGAATACGAGGAGGTTTACTACATGGCACACTGAAAATCCCTGCTGAAAACAAAAACAAACAAACACAAACAAACAAACAAACAAAAAAAAAATAATAGAAATCCTCAAATGATTTGTAATGGTTTTAATGGTTATAATGGGAATTGTATTGGTTGTAATGGAAACTCTAATTTGGGTAATTTGGGTTCTGCATTGTATTGGTGGCATGTTATGTCTAGTGGATACCATCAAGGACCAGAAATGGTTGTAATGGTTAGATGACGGCTTGTGATGGTAGTTGTAGTGGAAACCATTATAATTTCTATAACAATTTCTATTGTTTATTTGTTTTTTGGGGGGTTTCTTTTCAGCAGGGATTTGCCATTGTTAATATTCCAAACAAGCTCCTCATTAACGAATTTACCATTTATTTATTTATTTTTTTAATATATATATATATATATATATATATTTGTGGGCAAAAATGCTTGATTTTGCTGCTGCTTGACAAAAAAAAAAAAAAAGTTTTGCACGCACTTTCGCCATGTTGTTTGTATGTAAAAGAAGCCTTTTAGACATACTCATATTCGACACACGTGAATCCAAGAGGGCTTCGGCTGAACGCGTGTCGTGACGACGTCCCATGACCCGTCTCGTCCCGAATCCGCAGAAAATCTGTCCCTGTAGGGACTGCTTCACACCGGTTTTTATTACTGAGTGTTACTGACGATGATAAATCTAATCTAGAGGGCCAGCTAGATTAGTTAATTAGCCGATTCTAGCTTGTGATGGTTATACAGTGCGCCTGTCATGTGACCCGGCTTGCAGGCTTTTTTCTGAAAAAAAAAACAAACGATGCAGCTAAACCTGTGAGAGAATCGAGATGAAAGGTGAAGAAGGTGAGGAAGGAGAGGAAGTAAAAGCGAGGGATGTCATCCGATGTCATCGTTTCGCTCGCTCAAGAAAGCAGTTGGTATGAGCCTGAACATGCAGGTATATTAAAGCAGCATGTTCTCATCATTATTAATACTGATAAGGAGAGATCAGTCTGTGACGAACAGCCTGCGTGCTGATAATCACACGGCTCATAATGCTAATGTCATGAGACATCTTTCTTCTTCTTCTTCTTCTTCTGTTTCATTTCTCTTTTTTCTTTGTTCTTCGGCATCCATTTTATTCCGGTCCACTCGCTCGTGTGACAGGAGTCATATTGCTCTGAATTGAACTGATAATATAAAAGAATGCATTTTTTACATTTATTAAATTCACGTGTGGAAATGTAATCAGCCAGGCCTACACTTCATGTACACACACACACACACACACACACACACCAGCAGGATCAGCGCTTGGTGTCAGTTAAAATGGGCCGGCGTGTATTTGGAGTTGGAGATGCAAAACTGTTTAAATCTTTAATAAAACGACGAGGATGAAATATCAGACATCATCTACCAGGCATGAGGGACGGGGGCATTTATATTGTGTCATCTGAAGACCTGTGTGTGTGTGTGTGTGTGTGTGTGTGTGTGTGTGTGTGTGCTATAAGGTTGCAAATTGTTCTATGATGACATTATTATTATTTGAAATATTCCTAGGTACAAAAGCACCAGACGTTCTCTCTCTCTCTCTCTCTCTCTCTCTCTGTCTCTTTCTCTTTTTGCTCTCTCTTGCTCTCTCTCTCTCTTTCACTCTCTCTTTGCTCTCTTTGCTCTCTCTCTCTCTCTCTCTCTCTCTCTCTCTTCTTTGCTCTCTTTTGCTCTCTCTCTTTCTCTCTCTCTCTCTTTGCTCTCTTTTGCTCTCTCTCTCTCTCTCTCTCTCTCTCTCTCTCTCTCTCTTTGTGCTCTCTCTTGCGCTCTCTCTCTCTTTGCTCTCTTTTGCCTCTCTCTCTT
The DNA here is from genome assembly GCA_012411365.1 of Ameiurus melas. NCBI lineage: Eukaryota > Metazoa > Chordata > Actinopteri > Siluriformes > Ictaluridae > Ameiurus > Ameiurus melas. Next base: position 2,780,627 of record CM022762.1, on the reverse strand, counting down.
TTTACTCTCTCTCTCTTTCACTCTCTCTTTGCTCTCTGTTGCTCTCTCTCTCTTTCTCTCTCTCTCTCTTTCTCTCTCTCTCTCTTTCACTCTCTCTCTCTCTCTTTGCTCTCTCTTGCTCTCTTTCTCTTTCACTCTCTCTCTTTCTTTCTCGCTTTCATCTTTTGCTCTCTCTCTCCCTCTTTCACTCTCTCTTTCTCTCTCTCTTTTTTTGCTCTCTCTCTCTTTCACTCTCTCTCTCTCTCTCTCTCTCTCTCTTTGCTCTCTCTTTCTCTCTCTCTCTCTTTTTGCTCTCTCTCTCTTTCTCTCTCTCTCTCTCTCTCTCTCTCTCTCTCTTTGCTCTCTCTTGCTCTCTCTCTCTCTTTCATCTTTTGCTCTCTCTCTCTCTCTCTCTGCGCATGCGCGTGCGAAGAGTGAGCGTGGTGGAGGACGCGAGTGGCTTCGCCGAGTTTTGAAAATCGTTTTTGCGCGAGTTTTTTTCAGTTTTTCTTAAATTGTCTGAAAGTGCTTTATAAGTGTTTGGTGGAAACTTGTGAGTCGGTGAGGGTGAGCGGGACGCCATGGCCTCCGGGGCCGGAGGGGAGAAGGCTATCTCTCCGCCATGGCGTCAGGTGTGTGCCGGCCTATTGGAGAACAGGTGGAGAGAGATTCTACTAGCGGTGGGAGAGCGGATCGGGTGAGAACATCCACTCCGCCTCCCGAATGGACAAAGCTGTGGTGATCTTCCTGAAAAAGGAAAAACTGCGGCGACACGCTGTGTAAAAGTGTGGTAGTGCTAAATGATGACCTGCTAGACATTACCCCCTCTCTACTCCGGCGACGAGGGTAGTGATTTCCAACGTGCCCCCTTCGTGGAGACGGGCCAATAGTGGACGAGCTGATCCGATTCGGCAAATTCGCCGGCCCCATGTCCGATCTCCCGCCCGGTTGTAGAGACCACGGGTAAACACGTCCTGTCGTTTCGGAGACAGGTGTATATGTTTCTAAATAACCGGGAACAAACGCTGGATGTTAACTTCAAAGTCAAGCACGGCGGCAAAAGCTACACCGTCACGCCACCACCGACGCGCTGAGGTGCTTTGGGTGTGGGGAGGTCGGACACAAACGGCTGAGCTGCCCCGCAGAGCGGGCGCAGCCGGAGAGCCCGGGGAGACGGCGGCCGGGCGCAGCAGCAGCAGCGGAGACAGCCGGGAGAAGGTCACTGGAGAACAAGAACCCAGAGCAGAGGGGGATAACGTCTCACCGAGGTCACAGCAGGAAGAGGTCAGTGAAGCACACACCACCGGGGCTACCGCAGTGCCCAGTGATAGCGTTGACACCTGTCCCCACGCCGGCAACGATAACACGCCCGTTCCCACGCCAGCAACGTTATTACCACCCCCCCCACGCCAGCAACGATACCGACACCCGCCCCCGCGCCAGCGACGATACCGACACCCGTCCCCGCACCGGCAATAATAATGACACCCGTCCTAGCACAAGCAACGATACTGACACCCGTCCCGCACCGGCACAAAAAATGACACCCGTCCCCGCACCAGCGATAAAAATGACACCCGTCCCCGCACCAGCAACAAAACCGACACCCGGCACTAGCAACGAAACCGGCACCAGCAACGATAAGGGCACCCGTCCCCGCACCAGCAACGAAACCAGCGATACCAATGATACCGCCCGGCAACCCTGTCTCAAGCCTGGCAGAGCCGCTACAAGTGGAGGAAGTAGCCCCACACTACCGCAGCAGGAGCACCAACAAGACGTGAATGTTGATGATAAAGATCCTAAAATGGACAGAATAGGGAGACGGATGGAAAGGGTGGAGTACCCATCGAAACATGATGACGAGATGTCCGAGGACTCGAGCTCGGAGTGTGGGGATGGATCTTCAGGAAACGAATCCATGGAGGAGGAGGAAGCCACCGCAGAACAGCCGTATGTTTTTAACCGCCCACAGGAACCTGTGCAACTATACACCCAGGAACAGATCAACCGGTTCCTGAAAGTGACTAAAGGGAAACGAAACGTCGTCCTGACCAACTTCTTCCCGGACAGGAAGGCCTTTCGTAGCTCTGCACAGCACTCCATGGGAGTAATGTCCCCCAGGAGACGTTACTACAGATTGAAGAAATGGGCAGCAATCGCAAGAAGTGAACTGTTGGGAACTGATTCGGATGACTAAGGGTTTTGAGGTTTAGGAATTGTTAATAGTATTGGTGTTGTTATGATGGTTACTCTTGTTATTTATTTTCTAGGGGGATCTTTGGGGGAGATCTGATGGGGTTCCTTTTTTATCTTTTCTTTCTCTTTTCCCTCTTCCTCTCCTTCTTACCCCCCTCTTTTCTCTTCTTTTGTTTTTAAACGGGAGTAGATGTTCCCCCAAAGGTGTTCACATGTAACGGTTCCAAAGGACTTTTTTTTTGGTGTGAATAAAGTTCTGTTAAAAATCAATCTCCTTCGCTCTTTTCTATACTACAAATTCTCACCCTTTTGCGCTTAACGTGTTATTAATGGTCGTTTATTTCTGAGAAAATAACAATAATAAAAAACGCTCCTTTAGGGCGGAGAGTGATTCTGGTACGATGGCGTATCACTTAAGAAAAGAAAAACAAACTAAGGGCAAAAGAAAGCAAAAACAAAACCATTCTCATTCTTCATCTTTAACTTATTACATATAAAGGCATCATTATAGTGCATCCATGTTCATGTGTGTGTGTGTGTGTGTGTGTGTGTGTGTGTGTGTGTGTGTGTGTGTGTGTGTGTGACTGGCTTAATAAGCTTTGCTTTTGCGGGGCTAGTACTGGAATATTGGAGCGGTTTGATGAAAAATGACCACGGCCATTATGTGTAGTTATCATAATAGCTTGCTTGCCATAGACAATGGACGTCTTTTGTGGGGGAATTTCTAATGTTCTGGCAATCCAGGCATTTAGAGGTAAATGAGGAAGGTCATCCGAGCTGCCACGGGATGGAGAGAAAGAAGGATCGCTACTGTAGATAGAACGAGAGGGAAATATGGGAAATGTCTCGGAGAGCTCGAGCCGGTATTGAGCATGAGGTGACGTGAAACAATTAGTCCAGAACGAGAGAGAGAGAGAGAGAGAGAGAGAGAGAACTGCACTGTGCCCTAATGGCACACAATAGCTACAGTAAATTCATCAGATTTGACACAACAGAAAAGACGTATTGCTCCTGACAAGCCCACGTTTAAGACCGGCACAAACTACGGGATTCGCTCAATGTACACACATATTCACACGAAGGCGTCCGTCCCCCCCGTCCGTCTCCGTCCCCGTCCCCACGTTGTAGCTCGAACGGACGGCGGTTAATAATGACGTCATTCCAGGCTCCGACTTCACACTTCCGAGGTAAGCGGAATGCATCACGAGTCTAAACGGAGACGGGAGGAGTATTTCATCCACATACATCGTGTTTGCTGATTGGACGCCGCGGATGACTGACACACGGAAAAAGAACCGCACCTCGGAGTACGCAGTTACGACTTGTCGCAACGTATGAGACGATCCCAAGAAACTCTTTTCCGTTTCTCAGGTTCTCCAGACTTTAGCTTTAGCCGCTGAGCCGCCGCGAACTATTGGATTAACTCACAATAAAGGGATTTTTTTTCAGCGTTAGGAACGTTTTGACTCGCGTATAAAGATTAACTACAACTGGGTTCGTATTCGCCTAAAAATAGCAGATTAGAATTAGTAGATTTAGGCTCTCTGTCTGTTTTCTGTAGCCAATCCCCAACGAGCATGGGATGTGCACTAAGATCCCGCCCCTTTTTGTTTTATTGTTATTTTTGTATTAGATTTTTTTCAGTTTTGTCTCAGTTACGCGTCGGAACTTCGGGACGCCGGACGTCAGAGATTCCCGTTAGCGACCGGGTCTGCGTGTGTATTATCACAACTGATACAGCGACGCGTGGCAACACCAATCCAAGCTTTGGAACGACGGAGGAGAAAGTGAAGCCCCTTCCCCGGCCAAAAAAACAATCCCAAAAAAACTAAACTAGACACATGCACATCAATACATGTTCCCATTGCATCCAGTACAAACAAACCAAAAAAAAAGGAGGCGGGCGGGTGGTTGAAAGTTCTTTTTGTGCACGTCAGTCCTTTTCCGCTCGATTCCAATCAAACGACAACCACAACAACAAACAAAAAAACAGAGAGAAATTCGCTCAGACGAGTGAGCACAGCGGATCGGAGACGACGCGCTTCAGAAACGCCACATGCTTCAAAACGTATCAGGACTTTCCGAGTCTAGCGATTTTCATCCCACTTCTGCTTCACATGGGACCAACATTCAGCTACCATGTTCAATAATCACCCTGGAACAACCAGCGCTTTTCAGACATCCATTTACAACCAGTTTACCTTTTACACATAATCATTTTCAAACTGAGACTGTGCTTCTCTTCTCTTCTCTTCTCTTCTCTTCTCTTCTCTTCTCTTCTCTTCTCTTCTCTTCTCTTCTCTTTTCTCTTCTCTTCCCTTCCTTCCCTTCCTTCTCTTCTCTTCTCTTCTCCTCTCTCTCTTCTCTTTTCTCTCTTCTTCCTTCTTCCTTCTCTTCTCTTCTCTCTTTCTTCTCTCTTTCTTCTCTTCTCTCTTCTCTTCTCTCTTCTCTTCTCTTCTCTTCTCTTTCTCTTCCTTCTCTTCTTCTTCTTCTCTTCTCTTCTCTTCTCTTCTCTTCCCTTCCTCTCTCTTCTCTTTTCTTTCTTCTCTTCTCTTCCTCTCTCTCTTCTCTTCTCTTCCTCTCTTCCCTTCTTTTCTTCTCTTCTCTTCTCTTCTCTTCTCTTCTCTTCTCTTCTCTTCCCTTCTCTTCTCTTCTCTTCTCTTCCCTTCTCTTCCCTTCTCTTCCCTTCTCTTCCTTCCCTTCCCTTCCCTTCCCTTCCTTCTCTTCTCTTCTCTTCTCTTCTCTTCTCTTCTCTTCTCTTGTCTTCTCTTCAGTGGATGCTTTATGTAAGGAATAAACACTCCGTGTCACGCTGTTCTACAGTAGGAAATGAATCAATGACAGAATGACGTAGTGAAGCAGGGTTACTGTTGCCACGCGGACGTTGACTACTTTCCAATAGCTCTACATCTACGTAGAACTCCATTCGATGAGCTAACGGTTGCAATTCATTATTAGTCGAAGAACATCGTCATGGTTTTTTGACTAGCTAACTCAGCTAGGCTAGCTAAGTAGCTGAATGAGTGGGGATTGTCAAGATGTATAACATTACCATGACAACCAATATCTGTTCAACATTACCTAAGACAGGAACACTGTAAAAAAATAAAAAATAATAATAAATCAGACACGATTGGTCCAAAGCTGTTGAAAAGGAGCAGATATGCTGTACATCCAACCATCAGATCCTCCTGTCAACTCTCTCCAACCTGGGCATCACTGGAACGGTTCTACGCTGGGTGGAATCCTATCTTTCGGACAGATCCTTCAAGGTATCATGGAGCGGAGGTATTTCTGAAACTCAGCAACTCACAACTGGCGTTCCACAGGGGTCAGTTCTGGGTCCACTCCTCTTTTCTATCTACACTACATCTCTTGGTCAGGTGATTGAGTCTCATGGCTTTTCCTATCACTGCTATGCTGATGACACCCAGCTCTATTTGTTCTTCCAGCCTGACGACCCATCTGTCTCTGCACTCTGCACGCATCTCTTCTTGCCTGTCAGACATCTCGGTCTGGATGAAGAAGCACCATCTTCAGCTTAACCTGGGAAAATCTGAGCTTCTCGTCATCCCAGCCTATCCCTCAATCAACCAGAACTTCACTGTACAGCACAGTTCACTTACACTCATGCCAACCAGAACGGCCAGGAACCTTGGGGTGATTCTTGATGAGGGCTTGACCTTTACAGACCACATCTCAGCAACTGCAAGGTCCTGTAGGTTCATCCTGTACATCAAGAAAATCCGACCATTCCTCACCAAACAGGCTACACAGATACTAGTCCAGGCTCTGGTCATCTCTAAACTGGACTACTGCAACTCACTGCTTTCAGGCCTCCCAGCCAGCTCCATTAAACCCCTTCAGATGATTCAGAATGCTGCAGCACGCCTTGTCTTCAACCAGCCCAAGACTACTCATGTCACACCCCTCTTAATCTCCCTCCACTGGCTTCCTGTAGCTGCCCGCATCAAGTTCAAGGCCTTGATGCTCACCTACAAGACCTTATCAAGAACAGCACCCTCCTACCTCAACTCTCTCCTGAAGGCCTACGTTCCCTCTCGCAATCTGCGATCGACTAGCAACCGATGTTTAGTAGTTCCCACTCAGCGTGGCGTAAGGTCCCTTTCCAGAACCTTCACGCATACCGTTCCCCAGTGGTGGAATGCTCTTCCAATCTCAATCCGGACTGCAGAATCTCTCACTATCTTCAAAAACAGCTAAAGACCCACCTCTTCCATGAACACCTAACCAACTCCTAGGAAAAACAAAAAAACCCACAGACAATGCACTTACACGTCTACTCTGTACACTTTGCTTCCTCTGGCATTCAATGAATGGATCTTGTACAGTAGCACTACTTGTATTGTTCCCTGCTTGATATATCGCTTTGATTATTTGTAAGTCGCTTTGGATAAAAGCGTCTGCTAAGTGAATAAATGTAAATTTACATAGCCCCGCCTCCCAGAATCAGGTTCACACATTGTTTATTTTTTTTACATAACGTTGACGTTGTTTTTTCGGCAGCCATTTTAGTTCATGCATGTGGTGATAAATATATAAATAAATAGATGGCGCCTTCATTCCTGGTCGCTGATCTGCCTGCTCAACCTGCTCATCCAATTTCTCCACGGCTTTTTTTTTTTTTATCTGCGGCCCCATCACATCGAGTCCAGCCTCATGTTTAAAGTAATCATGTTTTTTTTTTTTTTTATAGCATCTGGACGGGTGGTGAGAGAGATGAATATGAGAAGGAGCTCGCCTAGATGGCGGTTCTGGATCTGACCAGAGTCCTCTTCTTCTTCTTCTTCTTCTTTTTCTTCTTCTTCTTCGTCTTCTTCTTCTTCTTCGTCTTCTTCTTATTCTTCTTCTTCGTCTTCTTCTTATTATTATTATTCTTCTTCGTCTTCTTCTTTGTCTTCTTCTTCTTCGTCTTCTTCTTCTTCTTCTTCGTCTTCTTCTTCATCTCCTTCTTCTTCTTCTTCTTCTTCGTCTTCTTCGTCTTCTTTGTATTATTCTTCTTCTTCGTCTTCTTCTTCTTCTTCTTCTTCATCTCCTTCTTCTTCTTCTTCTTCTTCTTCTTCTTCTTCTTCTTCTTCTTCTTCTTCTTCTTCTTCTTCTTCTTCTTCTTCTTTCTTCTTCTTCTTCTTCTTCTTCTTCTTTGTCTTCTTCTTCTTTCTTCTTCTTCTTCTTCTTCGTCTTCTTCTTCATCTTCTTCTTCTTCTTCTTCTTCTTCGTCTTCTTCGTCCCCTTCGTATTATTCTTCTTCTTCGTCTTCTTCTTCTTCTTCTTCGTCTTCCTCTTCTTCTTCTTCTTCTTCTTCTTCGTCCCCTTCGTATTATTCTTCTTCTTCTTCTTCTTTTTCTTCTTCTTCTTATTATTCGTCTTATTCTTCTTCACTCACTCTGTGCTGAAGGTTCTTTCCAGACTATCTTCACTGCTGTTGTTGTTGTTGTTGTTGTTGTTGTGGTCATATTTGAAATAACGTTAATAGCGAATGTTATAATAGGTGTAGCAGTTCAAGGTGACTGACAACCAACACAAAAGCTCACACCTACACATCCATTATGGAGTCGCGGGCTTTTTTTTTTTTTGTATTTCTCGCCACCCCCGTGTTGGCTTAACACACACTCCAAGTCTGATTTCGGGACCTATCTGATGGTTATTAAAAGGATTACCGATGCTGGAGATATAATTAGCCGTAATGAAGGAACAGCACTAGCCCGTGTCGCCGTAATTATCGATGCAGATCAGCGGGGATTAAACTTCATAACGGAAAGATCACTCCCGGGCAAACTGACGCAGGGCTTCCTTTTTTTTTTTTTTTTTTTTTTAAAATATTTTGATCTTTTGGAGTTCTCAGACTTGACGGTTTGAACTAGCGAGATTTCAGCGATCAGGCCGCTTATCTTCAGGCCAGCGACGTAACGGCGAAAGACACTTCCTTCCTCCGAAGCCAGTTTTTGGGGGGGATTTTTTTTCGTCACGAGAGACTATTTCAACGTCAAATAACTTTCCGAAAATTTGCAGCCCTCCCCGGGCATTCCTCACTCTCGTAACTACACGCCTTCCTCTATTAGTTTCACCGTAGTTACTGAATAATTCATAATAGTTGCTGAATAATATGCTTTGGGATGAATAACTGAATAATAAGCAGGGAGGTTAAGCAGTTAATAACGAGTTAATATTCCTGCGAGGACACCGAGGACAGACTTATGAGCGTTAATGTCGCGCTTACAAGACATACAGTGTCAATAAAAACAGTGCGTATGTTTGTAGGAGGAACGATTGGATGTAGGGATGTAGCTGTGTGTCAGCGTGGAGCGCGACTTTTATTCACAGACGTGACAGAAAAGACGTGTAGCGTCTTGTAGGGAATGTTAGGGAAATGACATGAGTGATTTCATTCACATTTTGGATAGGCTAAGCAAAACAAACTGGAATATTGTGAAATATAATGATGTGAGTATATATTCATTACGACGCAAGCCCGATTCCGAAAAAGTTGGGACGCCGTGTAAACTATAAGTAAATGTAAATAAAAACAGAACGCAGTGATTTGCGGATCTCATAAAGTCGCATGTTATTCACAATAGAACACAGAAAACATATCAAATGTTTAAAGTGAGGAAATGTACTGTTTGGGGCGGACGGGGGACGGACATAAGGTCATTTTGAATTTGATGGCCGCGACACGTCTCAAAAAAGTTGGGACGGGCGCAACCAAAATCTGGGAAAGTAAGTGTTACTGAAAAGAAATGTAATGTAATTTAAATTGAAATGTAATTCAAAATGGCCTTAAACTGGGACATTTATTCAGTTTAAACGCCGGATATGTTTTCTCTGTTCTATTCGGACTAACATACGGGTTCTCACACAGCGTCCCAACTTTTTTGGAATCGGGGTTGTATACCAATGTATTATAAAATTTTCGGTTTGTAGCGTTAACAAAGAGAGGTGCTGGATAACAATGTTAAATTGATTCGCTAGATACGGTGACGTTTTCTGTTAAGGAGAGGTTTATTTGGAAGGAGCACATGGAAGGAGTCTCCAGTGTCAGCGCTTCCTAACAGTCCGAGGTAAAGCTCGAACTTTTCCCACGTCTTCAGGACAGAAAAGTTTGTGCTTCTCGATAAACATTACAAGCTGTTGTTGTTTGTTTTGGGGTTGTTGTTTGTTTTTTGTTTTTTTTCCTTAAATTCATGAAAAAGAGTAATAAAAAAAAAGAAAAGCCTTATGAATGCATTATAACATGTTATGAATGTGCTCATAAGTCATTATGCATATGGACTTCGTAGAAAGTGGTCCCAATCTATCCAGTCTGAAAACACAGGTAAAACTTCATGTTTTTAAACGAAGGTCATAGATATAATAATCTATGAAAATGCATAACTTGTTTATAACCATGTTTATAACACGTCGATAAAAATAGTTCATTATGGCATTTTAAGTGGTGTTCATAACACTTTGCTGTTCATAACAATCCCATATACACTGGCGAGCGTAATCATTAACACTCATTAACAGGTCACATCGACTCTATAATAAGCTATCAAAACATTCATACCATGTTATAAACTGTTCATCAGGCATTATAAGTACATATTGTTTTAATCAGTTATGAAAATGACTTTTATAGTGATTGTCTTAAAATGATACATCATAAGCAGTTCATAACACATTACATCGTCAAGCCTTATAATGACTCATAATTACATTTACAACATGCATTCATGATCATAATCCTTATGCACGTCATTATAACTGTTTATGAACAGGCATTACAGTTTGTCGGATTGTTTATCATGCATTTCCGAACTATTAAAAGTATGCATTATAAGAAGAGCTTAATCACTATGGACTATGCGAATACAGTATAATGTCATACATGGGGAGGAAGTGTTATGGCATGGGCGGCGCGTATGGTGATATGATGTGTTATGAACACTACGTATAATGCATCATGTTGACAATGCAATTCGTTATGCATAATTAAGATAGCTATAACATGCCACGGATTTTCTTAGATAGTTATGACAATGTGTATAAATGCCTAATAAATGCATTATAATGCGATACGAACGTGTTCACAGCTTATTTGATAGGTCTCTTTGATATTGGCGATTATAAGGTGTTATGAACGCTACTTAGAGTATAATGCAACATGTTAACAATCCATAATGCCCAGTGCGCATAGCTATAAATAGAAAATTTTCGTAAATAATTATGACAATGTGTATAATGCCTTATGAATGCATTATAACGTGATATGGAGGTGTTTAGAGTTTATTATAAATATGACTGATTAAAAAAAAAAAAAGTGGGAGGGGAAAAACTCAATAAAAAGAAAAACAGTGATGCCCCGTCACTCTGTTCCAGCTGTGGTCCTGTCGCCTGGGTCGTGTCATCCTCTCGTTCGCCATTATAACTCCACCTGTCATCTCCCTCTCGGTTACTCTCTCTCTCGCTCTGCGCTATCTGGAGCTGTCCATCAGGTGGACTCATATCGGGGTGATGTGGTTAGACAGGGGTGCATCACGGGCAGGACGGGGGGCTTAATGATGCGGAGGCTAATGTATGCTAACTCTGAAAAGGGCGTCCATCTTAGCAGCCTCGACCGAGGAAGCATCGTCTCGAAATGGCGCTCGGTGCACGCAATTTCAACCGTGCATCTCTCTCTCTCTCTCTCTCTCTCTCTCGACTCTGTTTTCAGTCCTAATGTCATTTTCGCTCACTTCTGGTCCTCGTGCCTTGTGGCGCCTCGGCCAGCCTGACCACTTAAAAAGCCATGCTCTCATTTTCTATAACTACTGATTTTCTCTTTGATTTTTTCTCTCAAAAAAGAAAAAAATATATAGCTGTACATGAGAGATTCCATATTCATGTTATAAACGGTGCTTAGAGAAAAGGCACGTGAAGGTACTGTGATTTTTCTCCAATGAATTGTTTAATTTCACATGATTTGCTGTAATGATTCATTTATTTTTATCCATTTTTTTTGTTGCAATGAATCATTTACTTTTACGTGTGATTTTTTTTCCTCCAATCATTCATTTAGATTCAAATGAGATTTTCTTCCCAATGATTCAACTTTCACAAGTGATTCATTTAAATTCACCTCATTCCCCCCCATGTGATTCATCAACTTTCACAAGTGATTCATTTATATTCACCTTATTCCCCCCCATGTGATTCATCGACTTTCACAAGTGATTCATTTATATTCACCTTATTCCCCCCCATGTGATTCATCGACTTTCACAAGTGATTCATTTAAATTCACCTTATTCCCCCCTATGTGATTCATCAACTTTCACAAGTGATTCATTTATATTCACCTTATTCTCCCCTATGTGATTCATCAACTTTCACAAGTGATTCATTTAAATTCACGTGATTGTCCCCATGTGATTCATGTGATTCCCCCCCACCCACACACACACATACACACACGCAGGTTAGTCGGTGTTGGATAAACATTGCGTGTGTCCTGACTCGTGTGCCTTCACTGCAGCATTTGCTTTATTATTTCATTAAGCATAAATCCTGTCAGTACTCTTCCACCCCCACCCTGACCCGGCCTTTTCGCCTCATAGTCAGCAGGTTAAATTCTAATTTTATTACTGAGCTTATTGGCATAAGCTGGCCCGGGAGCTCTCGTACCCCAGAATAATTTGAGAAGACGGTGTGTCTCTGTCTGTCCTTATCTCTACCGGATCACGACGGAAACAGAAATCATGAAGTGTTTAACAAAAGAATCCTTCAAAAGTTTCTCCCCGTTTCGGTATCGGAGATGTTAGACGTCCTGCGATGTTGTGCTCCGTATGAAAGCTGTAGAATTCGTCCTTTCATCAAAGTAAACAGAATTCGAATCCTGCCTCCGCCCTGTGTGCCCTGTGTGCGCTTATAAGTTCTCCGGGTTTCCTCCGGGTACTCCGGTTTCCTCCCCCGTTCCAAAGACATACGTTGTAGGCCGAATTGGCACGTCCAGATTGTGTGATGCGATTGTGCCTGCAATGAGTTGGACCACCGTCAGTGGTGTCCCCCATGTTGTGTCCCTGAGATCGGCTCCAGGCTCTCCCGATCTGGAAAATGGATGGATAGCTTTGCCACTTTCGCACCCAGGGAAAGAACATGTACTGCCCACCCTCATGTTCCACCTAGACGTTGTCAAGAGTAACAGAGCATCTGTTATTAGCTCGATTATTTTTAGCATGCATCCAGTTCTACGGAGGTCTGAGGAAAGTTTCCACAGGACTGGAAACAGAAAAACAGAAAGTGTCAGTCTGTCGCTACCTTCCAGTCAACTTTCTTTCCAAACGTAGGATAGAATTTCCAGAGAAGCACCACAGAAAACGTGCTTTTAATCACGCGAACAGATACGCCGGCCTGACAGATATAACGTCTAGCGAATTATTAGAAAATGTCTGGACTCCGACAGAACATCTTCCGGCTCGGCGCTCATCCGGGACGACGGCGTCAATTAAGTTTACGTTATTGTAAACAGAGCATTTTTTCGATTTTATTTTATTTTATTTTATTTATTTTTTTTGCCCCTTTCTTTCCTTTTTTCGTCCTTGTGCGGTTATTAGCATGTCAATTCAGCTGGGTGCGAGCTGACTTTTATTAGCTCCAACGGGCTCGTGTGCCGCGGACGTCTGACGAAGGGATTTTATTTTCAACGAAATATAAAATCATCAAAAGCGATGGCACCCGGTGTAAAAATAGTGTGTAAGGCTTCTATTCGGAGAAGAATGGTGTAATTTCCTTTGTGCTAATTTGACACCGCAAAATTGTACATCACGGCTCTGTAAAAAAAAAAAAAAAAAAAAAATTAAAGAGAGAGAGAGAGAGAGAGAGAGAGAGAGAGAACAGAGCACATTATATGATGGGGACCCTTTGGGAAATGCAATTTGAACAAATCAAGGATCTAATTCAGAATATAATACCAATGAAAAGTGGAAAAGTACTCATTTGCTATTCATCCTGTCTTCATATCGTAAGCGTTCGCGGCGTTTTTAACTCAGCCGTGTAAGAGCCGAGTGCACTGTTAAGAAACCTTTCTCTGCATGAAAGCAGCCCTTTTAAAAACACGTTGATTTCTGGTTTTCTTATTTAATTTTTTATTTTTTTTTTCCTCCCCGTTTTTTTTTTTTTGAGACAAAGCTAAGTAAATACAGGAGAGATAATGAATAGAAGGGAAAATGAGCGTTGCCGCTCTCGGTGTTCAATCTCAGGGACAATTGCAGCATTTTGGGTGAAATTGCTAGCAGGTTCTATCACCCCATCTCCAACCCCTCACTACCCCTCCCGACCCCCCCCTAATCCTCCGGCGAGGAGACAGGGCCCCTGTCTGTCCACGCGGACCCCCCACCCGCAGAGACCCTACCAAGGCAAATTAGACCAGAGGGGTGCCTTTTGTTTCGCAGCACTCTGCGAGGGGGGAAAAAAGAAAAAAATCCAAATTATTTCCCGAGCTGGAGCAATTTGACATGCTGTGATAACTGCTCGGCAAGAAACTTCTTTGACAGTATTGAAAGAGAAGATTTTCTTGCCATAAAAATGGCCTCCCTTCTTGGTAAGAACCCCAGCATGCTTACAAAAGGCGCACAAACTCATTAGGCTGCTTAATTACGCTCACTCTCACACACACACACATCCACCCCCACCCCCCCATCCATCCATCCATCCATCTCTCATCTCAGTCAAAACTCTCGTCCCATTTGAAGTAGTTAAAGCCCTCATTAGAACTCGTTCTTCACTCCATCGCTCTCCGTCTACCTCGTACTTTCTTCCTCCGTTCAAGCTGTGTCTTTCACGCCGACCCCCGCCCGCCCCGTTCCTCTCATTTTTGTCCCGGAACTTCATTGTGGTCCGTCGTATTAGCGTATTAGTACGCAGGATCGAACCCTCCCGCTCACTTCGTCTCATGTGTGACAGAAGTTCGTAAGTAATCGAGAAATGTCC
>CM022762.1:2736482-2763982 GCA_012411365.1 Ameiurus melas | reverse complement strand
ATAGATCCGAACCAAAAGTTGCAATAATGATGTATCATTGCTAAATTTGGTAGAACAAACCGCTCTGTCGATCCGACAATCCGCAAAGGGGCCGGGATCCAGGAAGTGCACGGCGAGTTCACACTTCACTTCTTTCCTTTCATCTTCCTTTTCTCTGCTTTTTGGAAAAGACAGTACGCGAGACGCCGGGCGCTAACTTCCCCGGCGACGTTCAAACTCGATGCTAAAATCAGCTACGCGCTAACGAAATCGGGCGCAGCATCATTAGACCGACATATCCGTGTGCTGTCATTTAACGTTTACTGTACGATAGCTTTCATGAGACAGGAAACGTTTCGCTAGGAGCTAAGTGTGCGCCGGTTAGCGTACATTTGATGTGGTTTTTTAGACGTTTATAGATGTTTTCGCTAGGATTGCTGCCACGGTTACGGCATGGTTACAGAATATCAGGAGAATTGATTAGGAACAATCCAGAAACCAGAATTTCCTGCGGCCATGGGGTAGAATTATATAAGGAAATAAAACACTCGAGTAATACTTTTAATCTGTTTATGTCCACAAAACAAGCTCGTTCCTGCTCCCCCTTTCGTTATAATGTTAATTAAATAAACGTCTCTTTACAGAAAACCTCGAAACAGCGGTGACTATAGAAACATTAACGCGTTCTTCCATGACATCAAAAGCCAGGTTTCTGCACTTCTGAAGTTTGTGCTCCCACCAGAACCCAGCGCATGCGAGTCGCAGACCGGCTTTGCGTAAAGCTCGCCCCGGACTGTCAGTGGGCGGAGCTTCTCGAGCTTGAGACCAAGTTCGAGAAAGATATTACTCCACAAAGGCGTGTGAGGAGACAATACACGACCTGAAACAAACCCCGAAAGACTGCGCCGAAAACTGATTACTACAGAAGACAGATTTGCGAGAGACTAAAGTGGAAGCATGAAAAATCGTGGCGGCAGCGCCTCTACCTGAATATACAGTCTCCGGGAACCCAGAACGCGGGAAGAGGAAGACGTGATCGACGGAGAAAGGACGGAGTGTACGAGGGAGAAGAGAACTAATAGGCTACACGGCGGCGTCCCGGTGCAGAGGTGCATCGAGGCAGCGGTGTCCTGACACAGCTGAAGGCCTCGGAGGAGAGAGACGCCTATTAGAGGAGGATAAGGGCCTGTCTGGACGAGGCGGCGCTTTCAACGCAGCGCTGGGCACCGGCCTCAATTAAAGACGGGGAAATATGACAAACAACAAGAAAGCTGCAGCCGAGCCGAAGCGCTCCCCTATCGCCGCGTGGGTCCGTAGAGGACGAGTAACGCGAGGGGTCGATGTGTACGGATCTAAGTGGGCCTATTGTGTAGAAATGAGCAGCCTTGCCTCCCTGTCACGTAAATTACAAGATGCCTTCAAACCCGAGCTGGAAAAGAACAACAATCAGAGGCCACTCTTTGTATTCGTGCACAATCCCGTCCTTAACCTACGCCCACGGGCGATCACTTGGCCTAGATTTCCACTGTTTAAGAGACATTAGCTTCTGAAATCCTCCACACACACACACACACACACACACACACACACACACACACACACACACACACACACACGCATACCAAGCGCAGGCTGTAATCCAGGCCACTCGTTGTCTAACAGATGAATAGTTGAGGGAGGGTCTTAACAAGGCTCTAACAAGGCCCAGCTGATAACATGGTTGTCAAGCAGACCTGGCACGCAGCCAGAACTCTTTAATGGCGTCTAAAGACTCATAAATCAAGACGTGGTGGCATGCCTCGCAGCAACTGGTAAGTGCTGGGAAATTAAACTGGTGGTGGGCTTTTGCTCCATGAAACAGCTGATTGAAATTAAATTCCCTGTCAATCACGGCGTGGAGGCGGTGAACGGGCGGGCGAACAGAAAGAAAAAAAAAAGAAGATAATTGGGCTCTTCATAAGTGTTAATGACTAATGACTGTTACGTTTAATTTACGTTTAAACAGGAACACGCGGAACTAAGACACCAGATAATCCATATCCATTAAAGGCGATACTCCAACCCTTTTCAACTATCCGCTGCATCTCTAAAAGTACTTCGAGGTCTTTTTTCTTCTCTTTTCATTTCTTTTCTTTTTTTTTTTTTTATACGCGAAGCTCGATTACAACCGACGTCTAAGGGCAGATCTTCAGATGGACTCGATAACCTGCCCAGAACGTTTCTATGAACGCTTCAGGCTTTGTTGATTTTTAAAAAGAAGTCCTAAATGATCCTCATCAGTCCTTTGCAAACAAACAAACAAACAAACAAACAAACAAACAAACAAGGACTATTTTTTTCCAGATGGAAGAATATGCAGTCGATGTTCCCTGTAGGAACACATTTGTAAGTGGAAGTCTAAGGGCAGTTGTTCAGTTGTCTTTATAAACGTTTCCGCGCGTAAATAAAATAATGTTTTGGAAATAGAGGTGTGAATCTGAATAACACTGTAAACGAAGCAAAAGTGGTTTAGCGATTAAGGCTCTGGGTTACTGATCAGAAGGTTCAAGCTCCAGCACTGCCAACCTGCCACGGCCCTTAACCCTCTCTGCTCCAGGGGGCGCTGTATCATGGCTGACCCTGCGCTCTCACCCCAACTTCCTGACATGCTGGGGTATGCGAAGACAATGAATTTCACTGCGCTGTAATGTATACGTGATCAATAAAGACTCGTTATCGTCATTAGTCGCATATTTTGAAGTGCATGATCCACGACATGATGTTTTTATGTTTTGTCATAGTTCTTCACGAGTCCCGTCGATAGTCCTGAGCACTTAAACCGCCCACTGTTCTTCAGAAAAATCCTCCAGGTCCTGCACGTTCTTTGCTTTTCCAGCATCTTCTGCATATTGGACATCTAGGACAACTATCGCGAGACATAAAAAACATCACGCCGTGGATCGTCCAGGTAATGACACACAGTGTGAAGAATCAAGGGTGTGTAAACTTTCGAACGGGGTCATTCCTTAGCAATTCAGCTATAGTCTTGTCTTGTGGATTATATGTAAACATCTGTTATGTGAAATAGTTTATCCAGGACAGAAACTAAATAAAAAAAACAACATGGGATTTTTCTACGATCCGTCTTATTTTGTTAACAGTATTCAGATTTTGCAGATTCTGCAAGGGGTGTGCAAACTTTTGAGCACAACTGTATACATATCGCCCTACCAGACCTCGACAAATCACATGACCCTGTCACACGCCACGTTGAGTGCACTCACCTACTTTGTGTTTCCTCTCGATTAGTGTCTCAATTTAAGATCTTATGCTGCGTCCCAATTCGCCTAATATTAGCTTTTTCAGCTAATGCCATCGCGCAAGGGAGGGAGGAGGAGTTTCGTGACGGTCCGCTTCGCAACGTGAATTCCAGCTGCAGACATGGCGGACGAGCGGAACATATTTTAGAGAAACGTGGGCGTATAAATCAAGGGAATGGTAAATGAAACGATTTAGTATCAATGATATACGGAATAACTGAAATTCAGCGAGGAGGTTGTTTACAGTGACGGTAACTAGGCAACAACGTTCTCTTCCGTTACGTGACGTCTTCGTATGTCCCAGTACTTGCAGACGCATTGACGTCTATAGCAGACTAGCAGACTAGCAGACGTCTATAGCAGACTAGCAGATGTCTATAGCAGACTATAGCAGACTAGCAGACGTCTATAGCAGACTAGCAGACGTCTATAGCAGACTAGCAGACGTCTATAGCAGACTAGCAGACGCTTTGACGTCTATAGCAGACTAGCAGACGCTATGACGTCTTCATATGTCCCAGTACTTGCAGACGCTTTGACGTCTATAGGAGACTAGCAGACTAGCAGACGTCTATAGCAGACCAGCAGACGTCTATAGCAGACTAGCAGACGCTATGACGTCTTCATATGTCCCAGTACTTGCAGACGCTTTGACGTCTATAGGAGACTAGCAGACTAGCTGACGTCTATAGCAGACTAGCAGACGTCTATAGCAGACTAGCAGATGTCTATAGCAGACTAGCAGACGCTATGACGTCTTCATATGTCCCAGTACTTGCAGACACTTTGCTAGACACTCAAAAGTCTGCACTTTTTCTTCAGAAAAGTAAGCGAATTGGGACGCAGCCCGAGTTGTCCTCAGTCGGGTTCGGTTAAAAAATAAACGTCCTGCGTAATCTTTTCTCACTGGACACTTGTCTTTGTCTCTTGTTCGTCTCGGTGATGTGCCATACCTAATGACGGACAATAAACAACAACAACACAATGACTTCTGATACTGAGGCAACAAACGAGGCTGGTGTTTTTGTGTG
Source organism: Ameiurus melas (assembly GCA_012411365.1). Lineage (NCBI taxonomy): Eukaryota > Metazoa > Chordata > Actinopteri > Siluriformes > Ictaluridae > Ameiurus > Ameiurus melas. The sequence continues at coordinate 2,759,673 of CM022762.1, read as the reverse complement.
TGAGAGAGAAAGAAATAACGAGAGAGAGAGAGAGAGAGAGAGAGAGAGAGAGAGAGAGAGTGTTTGTTTGTGCGTTATGGTTTAGGGTAGGTTAATGCGATTTCCGTTCCGCCTGTCGGCTCCAGAGACCGGGATTTGTGAGCGCTGGTCAGGTGAACGCTGGGCTCGTCCTCCCTGCGGCCATTAGCGTGGACAGGAGACAACCCGATAAAGACGGGATACTTTGATGCGCACAGGTCACTGCACAACCTCCAGTCACAAGCCAGCTCCACGCCCTCCAATCAGCGAGAGCCGAGAGCATGAGGACGGAGAGACGATGGACAAGCCGGAGACGATGAGGAAAAAAGAGAGAGAGAGGCCTAATTACCAGCCAGTCTCTAAGATGGGTGTATACGCACTCCGGAAGCTTCCGCGCGAGTGAGCTAACTGCGACGAGGAGAGGGTCGTCCAGCACGGACACTTCGCTTCACTCAGGGGTGAAGTTCGGTGTCTCGATGTCTCCGGGACCACTTCGGGGAGAAGAGTGCACTCAGAGCACCGGGGAGGGGGGGAGCGGGCGGGGCAGAGCAATCTTCATGTCTCCTTAATGTGTTGTTTTCTGTTTATTAATACACCTTCCACACACACACACACACACACACACGCACACACACACACACACACTGCCATTTCGTGAATCTTTAACTTGCAAAAAGCATCTCATATATTTTTCATTTAAAAAAAACCAAAAACAAACAACCCCTGCATCTCATCTGCCACTCAGCGTCTATCTATTCGTATTATTATTTTCTTATTTTTAGACATTAATTATGGGAGAGACACACACGTGTGTGCACGTCAGCTTAAATAAAGACATGTCCTCTTCGGTCTCTTCTTATAAGCCGAGTCAAAACGCTTCTATTCAGGTCAAAGATGACATCTCCAATTGAGTCAACAGATTTTTTTTCAGACTTCTTCTTCTTCTTCTTCTTCTTCTCGCCTTAAACAAAAGAACGGTGAAAGACAATGAGGATTTTCAGCGTAATGATGAAACAAAACAAAAAATAGAGGGTTTTTTTTTTTTGGGTGGGGGGGGGACGGGGGTGTAGATCTGTCATGCTGATGTCAACTCTTTGTATGCCGTCCTTAAGCGAGAGCAGAAGGGAGAGGAAATTACCTTCCATAATTGGCACGCTGATCAAAGACGGGCGATGACGGCGGGACAATAAAGCCGTTAATTCGTCAGAATTCATTATGAGCCGCCTCTGTGATAATCGAGCGAAACATCGGAATAAATAGCGACGGAGAATCAAAGACGAACAGATTCCGCCGGGTGACAGGTCGCGAGAAGACGGGACGGAGATGACGGAGGTGGGTGGGGTGGGTTGTTTTTTCGCTCACGCACCTGATCACAGTTCGTCGTAATCACGACCTTGACGCTAAAACACGACGTTGGATACAGAGCGCGTGTATAAGCATGCTCCGGGTGATGAAAGAGACGAGATGTCGGAAAAAGCCGGGAAGAGAATATCCCAGGAACACCGGGTGTGAGGCGGGAATACAGCCTGGATGGAACGCCAGTCCATCACATAGCGTTATTCCCGTTCGGTCTGACCACTGATTAAGAAGACGTCCACCAATCACAATCAGTCCAACATCCAGCGACAGTTACTAGGCAGGGCCAGCTGATGTCACTTCCTGTTGACAAATCCATTACATCAATTAGACGGATTCCGAACGCTGGGCCAGACGCTGACACTAATCACGAGATGACCAACGAGCCCCTTAAAGGAATTACTGCGGCCTCGCCTGTCCGAATGACAGCAGGAATACTCGAGAATATTACCAGTGCCGTTTCGGGACACGAGCCCCTCGACATCCTGTTTCCATAAATATTAGCCCCCTAACGAATGCATCAATCAGAAAATAAACAAATAATAAAATACGTAAATAAATCCACGCTCCTCGAATGCCGCGCTCTATTGTACACAGGATTTTCCCGAGCTTCCCAATCTAAACACGTACCGTTGACCGCTGACTCTCGGACAAACATGGACTCCCAGAGCAAGGTCATATTTGTACGACCTTGTGTCAGGCGGCAGGAACGGACGCTAGCGTAGGGAGGCTTTATTGATCAAGCTTGAGCTGGGATCCAAATCTTAAACAGGAAACCGGCAATAGTCAACAAACAAACTAGGCAATAATCAATGGACCGGCGAATCAGAAACAAGATCGAAAACCAGCTCGCAATATCTTGAACGCGAGGCTTGGTATCGACTGGTTGCTAGGAATCAGAGCGTGTGTAGGAGTCGTTCAACAGCGTGTCAGTAATTAGTCATCGTAGAAAGTCATTAGTAATGGTGAACGCGAACGTGGTGGTTGGGTGTTGTAGTCCTCGGCGGCCATGTTTGTAGGCCGCGTTGTGTTGCGTGAAGTTTTGATTCCAAAATAGGCGTTGATGCGATGGATACGCTCTGACTGTGATAAGCATATTAAGAAGGAACCAATGATTCCTTGCCATTAAAGAAACACATTATTAGAACTTTTATTATTAGAAGATATGTAGCTTACACTGAATAATTACCAACTTACAAAGAATTTTAAGCAGACTTATTATTCATAACAATGATTATTTTATTTTTTTTTCCAATACAGCTCCAGGATCATCATCTGTGCCTAATTTCAGCTTCCATCGCATCCCAGAACGCGTTTGGGGAAAGATGCTATCACGCTCGTGATCTCACAGAGCAGCCGAGATACGAGGCGGATATGCAGGCAGGATGTCTGTGTTTTTTATTTATTTATTTATTTATTTTCATGGCTCGAGATGTATGTTAAATTGATGTATGCTGCGATATATGTGGCTTGGAAAGAGTTCAGGATCATTGGCAGAGTCAAGGGTCATAGGTCAGCGAGCTAGCGAGAGGAAAAGACTCTGAGATGTGTATAGCCTTTGGCCATGCCTTGGCCTGACCTTTTACACTTACACTACACGCATGCGAAAGCAAGGAGAGAGACGAAATGCAGATTTCTATACGCGCGAAGAAGAAGTAGCCTGTGCGTTCATGTTTGAACGTTGCTAAAAATACAAGGCACATTATCCGCCTTAACCTGTTTCGCCTCGCCATGATCAAAGCGCTTTTTTTTTTTTTAAGTTTAAAAGCTGTACATTCAATTATACGTTGATTTGATTTGAGCTCGATAGACTTTTAATAATACATGAGATCATATAATATGTAAATGAGCTTGTTGTACTTCGCAATATAATCACATGGGAGGACATACAGGACACACACACACACGCACACGCACACACAGACACAGCCCATAGAATAAGATGAAATCAGACCTGAGAGATAATTATAACAAGACACTAAATGCAGATTTTGGGTGTGACCGGAGGTCCGGGGTGGCTCAGGAGGGTCTGCGGGTGGGCAACACTCTCCGTGTCTAAGCCAGGGAGGATCCTGCATGCCTGCCTGCCTCCTCGGCATGAAGACATGAGCGTTGAGGAGGGCAACTCTAGCAGTCAGAAGTGGCAGGTATAATTGCACTGAAAATCACTCTAAATCTGCTCCGGAAGAATCCCGGGGCATGGGGGATGTCAGGAGGAGTCCCAAGTGGTGAAATATGTTAGAAAAGGAAGCACGGTCTGCACACATGGCATACACACAGATGCCAGCTCTCTCTCACACACTCACACCACACACACACACACTGGACAGATGAAGCTGTTGGGCTGATTCCGTAGCTTGGCACCGAATCCACTCAGCTGAGGAGACATTTCCTCATTAGGCAGCGTCAGCTTCAGACAGCTCTGGGGCTCCGAGAGAAGAAATGTAAGGAATAAAACACTCTGTGCTGAAGGAAAATAATCAACGACATGCCGATGCGATGAAGAGGATGAAGTGCCACGTGGTGTCGAATATTTTCATAAAACAGCATGCGGTGCAACGTTTTTATTCCTCTTACACCGCAGAAAATCATCGACAGGTACACGTTTACAGTTACGTTTCACGTTGCAGAATGTGTGTTTATGATGTCACTTATGTTATAGCAGCTATAAACAGACTTTCCCTCAACAGCCTCTGCTTCTCTTTCTCTCTCGCTCGCGCTCGCTCTCTCTTTTGAAGTCAATCAGACAAAACCCTGCGAAGCGGAAACTCCCGTGTCCTGAAGATATCCGAAAACATAACGTTGCTGCTTTACAAAGCGCTGACACTAGAGACTCCTTCCATAAATAGTGCGTTTACAGAACAATATCGCCATATCAACAACCGCGTCGTTATTCAAATCTGTGTTTTATTAGCGGTGGCGCGTCTGCTGTACCTGTTGCTATAGAAACGGCAACGTGTTGGAACGAGAGCTTTGATATAAACCCGCGCGAGTGTCAGAGCTGCTGTTATAGACAATTAATCAAAGTAAACGTACGTCACACATCAGATTATATGTAAGCAAAGCCGTGCACGGCTCAGCTCGGAGCAGCACGGTGATGACTTTTGACTCCAGCTCTGTGTTCTGATGTGAGTCAAAGGCCGCTGTTTGTGTTTCTGCACTGCAAAAGCCTTGAGCTGTTAAAAGTTTGCACAAAGCGGCGAGCACGCAGGTTTTGGGTGCAGTCATGGGTTTAAAGGCCGGCCCATCCGCCGGCCCCGCGGCAGCAGCCTGATCCACGGCACAGGAGAAGATGAGGCGATAGTGGGAGAGATAAATCACTGAGTGCCTCACCTTTGGGTCAATGATCACACCACAGGCCACCGGCAATCTCTGTTTGAAGCACTGCATGTGCACCTTCAGGGCCCCGCACTCTGGCCCTACTATAAATCAGCATACACACACACACACACACGCACGCACACACGCACGCACACGCACAGACGTGCAGGCGTTTCTGTTTTTCCCCCCTCAAGTTCTCCATTTGCAAAGGATCCGTGAAAAATATATATTTTTGTTTCGCATTTTTTCCCATAAAGCATAATAACCTTCGAAAAAAGCCAATGCATAACAAATAAGAAGAAGAAGAAGAAGAAGAAGAAGAAGAAGAAGAAAAAGAGGAAGAACAAGAAATCAAATAAAAAAGTTCTGCTCAGTTCCACAGATAATGGCCATGAACATCTGGCTGTGAGGATGAATGCACACCTGCACCCGGCACATGGTGTCGATTTCCTGGTTCAACATACGCCGTTTGAGGAAGACTGGCTCTTTCTCACGCCACTGGGACCCAAATCAGCAGGACAGCAGCCAGTGAATGTGGGGAAAGGCTAAAGGATTGGAGTGTTGGGTGGTTTAAGGATTGGTGGATTGGAGGGTTGGAGGATTAGAGTGTTGGCATGTTGGAGGATTGAATTATTGGAGTATTGAAGGATTGGTGAGCTGGGGGATTGGAGTGTTGGAGTATTGGTGTAGAGAATGATTGTCGGAGGATTGGAGTGTTGGAGGATTTAAGGTTTGGAGTGTTGGAGGATTAGAATGTTGTAATGTGGGAGGATTGCATTGTTGGAGTATTAGAGGATTGGACCATTGGAGTGTTAGAATATTGGAGGGTTGTAGTGTTGGAATATTTGGAGTATGGGATGATAGTAGTGTTAGAAGATTGGAGTGTTGGCAGATTGGAGGACTGGAGTAGTGGATAATTAGAGTGTTGTAGTGTTAGAGGATTGGGGTGTTAGAGTATTGGAGGGTTGTAGTGTTGGAATAATTGGAGTATGCGATGATAGTAGTGTTAGAATGTTGTACTGTTAGAGCAATGGAGTTTTGGCATGTTGGAGTATTGAATTATTGGAGTATTGGAGGATTGAATTATTGGGGTAATTACACATTGGGCCACTAGGGGCCACCATGACTGTACTTGCAGAATTTCTTCTTCTGTTGTCTCACTGATTTCCTGTCTCAACCATGCTCACCTGTTTGTTATTTCTTGATTAATTCTTCTATTTAAGCTTCTTGTTTCGGTCTTTGTTTGCTGGAGCATTATGTTCAGTTGTGTTACGTTTTGTATTTGAGCTTTTATATTTGTTATTGCTTTTGTTTATGCACGGTGTTTTGATTATTTGGTACTTGTTTTTTTCCTTAGGGTTTATTTTCTATTGTACTGGTTTCTGATAGTTCTGATACCTAGTGCGTTTGTTTCCCTGAGCCTATTTCCTTGAGCTTGTTCCCTGTGTCTGTCTGTAATAAAGGAAGTTCTGCATGTGCACCCACTTCCATGGACGCTCCCCTTTGACAGTTTTGAGATTAGACTGCTGGAAGGTTGGAGGATTGAAGGGTTGCAAGATTGAAGTGTTGGAGGGTTGGAATATTGGAGTTCAGTTCATTTGCCCCAAGTGGTGGATTAGAGGGTGGGAGTGTTGGAGGCTTGAATTGTTGGAGGATTAGATGGTGCAAGGATTGGTGTGTTGGAGTATTGGAATTTTGGAAGTATTAGGGGGTTGGAGTGTTGGAAAATTGGAGGTTTGGAGTATGGGAAAGCTGGAGGCTTGGAGTGTTGGAAAATTGGAGGGTTGGAGTATGGGAAAGTTGAAGGATTAGAGGGTTGGAGTGTTAGAGGGTTGGAGGATTGGTGTGTTGGAAAATTGGAGGATTAGATTGTTAGAGGATTGGAAGGTTGGTGTGTTGGTGTAGTGCAACCTCCAGCATCTCCCCGCTTATCAGGGCTAGAACATCTAGAGAGAGGTGTGGAAGGGATGTGAAGCCATCCAGGAGTGAAATACGGAACAGAACCATGAATCAGACAGAAAATGCACAAGATTGGAAATTGAAATTGCTCACCTGCCCATCAAGCTCATGTAAAAAAAAAAAGGAGGGTCTGTGATGGTGATGGAGCAAAAGTTTGGAGCATTGCAGTATATGGTATGTGCTGAGTGAGGGAATTAGTTAATACATTACAGCAGTAACCGGAAGAAAAATCTGAGATACTGTGCAAGAAGAACCCCCCAAAAAAAGCGAAAGAGATCAAAATGCACTCACATGGCCCGCCACATTCCTCAATGCCATCTGACCGGCAGAAATATGATTATACACACATAATGACAATCATTTGATGAAATTATGGAACCCGAAGCCAATTACCAAATTATTCCCAACTGTCATGAGAACGGCCCTGCGTAATTATTTCAAAATTAGCTTTCAACAGCACTACAGTCATAATACCCCCCTTCAAAAAAATCACTATTTTGAGACCACTGATTATATTTCCTTAAGCCGCGCTCTTAATTCAAGCCTGGCAATTTTCTCTTATTTGACCAAAAAAAAAAAAAAAAAAATGTTGGACACACTGAATGAGTCGATCATTTGTTCTAATTGTTATTTCTGTCGCACACGGGGGGTGAATGATGACGAAGAAACCTCTCTCTTCACCCTGTAAACACACATTTGAAGCCATTGATATTCAAAAGAAATTGTTAACCTTTTGCAAGGGGTTGAGATTTTTAAAGGAAATACATCGCGGAACAAAAAGGAAAGTGTTATGGATTCCACTGATGGTTCCACTCCAGGATTTAAAAAAACCCAAAAACAACTATTTTAGTGCTTGGTATACCACTCGTCTATAGATCACCTTGGGAAACAAGTTCAGGAGTTCAGGAGTTTCCTGTAAAGAAGACCAGTGTAAGAGGAGAACCTTTTTTTAAGAGCAGACGGCTTGGGGAGACAGCTAGTCTGCCTTCGATGTCTGCTTTTTGTTTCTTGTGTACGTCTCACTGTGATGAGTCCTGATCTGGGATCCGATTTAGGATCTGATTCACAAGGATGCACTGTGCAATTTTGCTACATGGGTATCATAGACTAGGTTGCAATATGAACTCCATTCAGAGCCAATCACGAGCTTGATCACATGACATCATCATGTCCTTGTTTTCATCTCGATGTACAGTTTATCAATATTATAGGATTGCTTCACCACATTAGCCATGCTAACCAGCTACATAAACACAGCACTGCACTATAAAGCATGGCACTAGCCATTTAGATGTAGATCAATCACCATGCACTTCTTAATATTTATAAAATTAGATATAACTTTATATTTATTTATTTATTTATTTATTTATTTACATTCCTTATATAATCACCATGCACTTCCTAATATTTATAATGTTAAGTATAAGTAAAATGTAAAGGATGTGATCAATATTAGGTTATACGGTATTAGCCTGGGTTTTATTTTCCTATTAATTCCCCAGTGTGGAATTTATTTATTTACTTATAATTAGCATATTCCACTAAATAAATCAATACAATTCAGATAACCTTTTAAAAAGTATTTTAAAAAGGTAATAATAATTAAAAAAAAAATCTGAATATTAATCAATACAATAAATACAAATATTAAATTAACAAAAATGGCTTTCAAATGAAAACATAAAAAGGCTTTTAAAAATCTTTAAAAATGTCAAAACAAAAATTAAACTTGCACGGTACAATTTGCGTCTTCCATTAAATAAATAAATACAATTGTTATTATTTTTTTTTATAAGTCTTTAAAAATGTAATTTAAAATTTAAAAAATGATTTAAAAAATTTGTACTAATACTAGTACTAGCAGCTAGTAACTGATACTGTTACTAATACTAGTAGCAAAAAATATGTCAGTGTTCAGCTTGTACTGTACAATTTCCATCATCCACTAAACAAACAAATAAACAAACCAACAAATAAATAAATAATGTAGTTTTTTTTTAATATAAAAAAAAATTATTATTATTTTTTTCTTAATGTTCAAATTAATTGAAAAATAATAATAATAAAACTTCGCTACTACTGATATTATATACCGGACAAAGTGCCAAGTGCTTTCACTTTTTAAGTGAAGGGTAATTCAGTTCCAAACAAACAAACACACAAACAAACAAACTACCATGTTTTTTTTCTTTAATTAATTAATATTTTATTTTATTTTTTACAAAAATAAGTAATAAAAAAAAACACTCCTGCACAATTATATACATGTTTATAGGAATGCATGTGCTGGGAGTATGTGTAAGTGCAGCACTGATGAATATATATATATATATAGAGAGAGAGAGAGAGAGAGAGTGAGAGAGAGAGAGAGAGAGAGAGAGAGAGGGAGATCGGTTTGTTTACATTTACAGATTAATAGGAATTATTTCGCATTTCAATCAAATCAGGTTGCTATTCTATGATGAGGAAATTTAGTTTATTCCTTTATTTATCCATCTTTAAATACTGGGCTTTAATCTTTCTGATTTGCCGAGGTATTGCTCACACCATCAGAACCTGCATCTGTTTGAGTCTGATGTACAGCTCGCTCTTGTGAAGAAGAAGAAGAAGAAGAAGAAGAAGAGAAGAAGAAGAAGAAGAAGCAGAAGAAGAAGAGGAGAAGGAGGAGGAGGAGGAGAAGGGGAATGAGAATGAGAGAGTTTCAGGCCCGGCCGTGCCACTGCAGTGTCTCTGACAGGACACCACAGCTACCTGACATTACCTTCCATGCAGCATCACCTCGACACCGTGATGCGAAAGGAGATCGGACGAGGGAGAGAGAGAGAGAGAAAGAGAGAGTAAGAAAGAAAAGAAAAGAAAACGAAGCCGGAGTAAGCGAGTGAGCTTGCACAACAAGGCGAGGCAGAGGAAACACACTGAGCTCAGAAATGAACAGCCCATTAAGGGTCTGAAAAGCTGTCAGAGATTGGTGAAAAGCCCCTGCGCTAGTCACTCAGGGAGAGGAGGAAGAATAAAGGAGGAAGAATAAACGAGGAAGGAAACGAAATCTAAATATATAAGAATATAAAGAATATATAAGACACGCTGCACGGTGGAGCTGGAAGTGCGGATCGTTTCACGACTTCTGTTCACACCCTGAGATTACAACGGCTTGATGGCCGCCTTATTTCATGGAATATTAAGTTCAAATTTGGCTAGCAGGAAGGACAATGAAGCTCTGGAGAGAGGGGGGGGGACTGGGGGTGACCAGGGGGTGACATGAGGGGTAACAAGACCAGCCTCACACATTTGCCCTCAGTGCAGCACACACGCTCGACAGTCTAACAATAAACAGCGTCCAATTGGCGCAGACGTGCGCTTCGGTACCGGCGTCTACGTGCGTATGAGTGTTTATCCGAGCACAATCCAAGGCCCCGAAGCTTCCCAGATTAGATTTTCTGTTCTGGACTAAAAGCAGAAGTCCATCATGCACGTAACAAAGCCATTAGACGTCCGGTGAAGATACACGCAGCTATGAAGTTAAAGGGACTGTCGCAGATTGGAGCTTGTGGAAATCGCTCATTATTCTGACAAACAAAAATCCCAAGTGAAACGTTGATGATTTCTTTTTCCCTCTGGATAAACCTCTCTTTCCTGCTCTGTTCGGAAGTCAGAAGGTTTCTCGCGTTCGGAGAAATGAATGCGAAATCCAGCAAACTCCGCAACATTCGCAGGAGCTCGCGATTTTTCACAGTTACCGCCGATTTTTACGCAGATTCGGGCCGAGACGCGTCACGTGACGTCATGGCGTCACGGAGCCACAGCCCTCTACAATTCACGTGCGCCGAACGTCGAGTACAGCTAGAAAGGCCCCGTTTACCGACAAACGTCACCGCGAAACGTCGTGCACAGCAATTTGTGCGATGGAAATTTCTATTCGAGTCGTTCTCCACACGGAAAAACGCAAATTTTATCGCAAATTTTGGAAAAAAAAAAAGCAGCAAAATCAAGAGGTTTTTGGCCGGAACGATCAGAAACAAAATACTCCACGCAATCCTGTACGGACTGATTGACGTTCTGCTACGTTACCGTTTCTATAGCAACAGCTCATTGACAGGGGCTCGTACAGCAGACGCTCCAGTAAAAATAACCCGATTGAAAAAAAAAAAATTATACAAAAACATAATTGAAGCAAATCTTGTGACGTTTTCTGTAAATGTAAACTTTTATATAACTGTTTTATTATTATTATTTATTGAAGGAGTCTCCAGTGTCAGCGCTTTGTAACAGTCTTCCTGGTGAGGGAACGACTGCTATGACGTAAGTGATAGAACAAATACCACGAATGCGTCATACTTCAGTAAACAAAAATGGGCAAACTGGTGTGGTGTAAGGGGAATAAAACGCTTCAGGGCGTGGCGTTATAGCTGCTATGTATAAACGACTTCAGCTAAAACAGCGTGCCGCGGAGTGTTACGCAACCTTCCGTCTGGGTCCCAGCGACAGTTTTCATGTTCCACGCGGTCCCGAATCCGAACATCAAACGGAAATGAAATGCAAGATTGTTTCACCATTACATCAGAAATGTTTTGGCTTCTTTTTTTAAAAAAAAAAAAATAAAAAATTGTTTGTCAATTATTACAAAAATAACCAATACGGAAATGAGCACCAATCTGACCACCAACCTCAGAGACGCAATTTTTTCCTTTTTTAAAAAAAAAAATTGACTTTTAAGCTTCCAAGTGAACTCTGTCCGTCATTAAACGGGACGCGAGACAGCGCTGAAATAAATAAATCACAGCCGCGGCGTGTAGCGGTGTGTACCGAATGTGCGGTAATAAGATTCAGGATTCTCCGGCCGTACTTCCAGGCTGTTATTCGGTTTATTCGTGGGGTTTGGACACTGGCTCGATCGTTTTTCATTTAAAACAAATTTCACACTGATTAAACAGGCAGCCTTACAAAAAAAAAGAAAAAAAAGAGAAGAAGTAATGATAAACGAAGCGGACGTTTACTTCTAAACGTGCGATGTGTAATAACCGCGCATCGTGTTTACTGCGATCGACGTCGGATCGCGCGGTATAAAAACCGCCACTCTTGACTCTGTATATCTGCGACAGCGGCGTTTTTGAAACCCTCATTTCCAGCCTCATATCTTCAGCCTCTCACCTTCATCTGCGGCTCTTTGTGTTTGCGGAAAATGCTGCCTCCGTTTGGCCGTTTTTGAAAGCGAGCTGCTTCTCCTGTCGCATATCCACTAGAGTTGGGGGGTAGATAAATAAATAAATAAATAAGTAAATAAATAGATAAGAAAGACCTGATGTAAAATTCACAACATGGTGAGATATATCTCGCATGCTTTTCTGTAGGACGAAGTGCTGTTTATGAGAAAACACACACACACACACACACACACACACACACACGCACGCATAAGCAAAACTCATTTCTGGTTGTTTAACGTTTTTTTTTTTTTTTTGCGTTGCTGCTCGGAGAAGTGAGCGGTTGTGTGTCACGGGGGATGTCGAGCTAGTGCAGGGATACGACTCGGCTAGTTAGCGGAGTACGAGACGACGAGACGGCGATCTGTTCGAGCAGAGCGTACAGACGGTGAGGTGAGAGAACCGGACGGTTCGAAAGACTAAAGCGCCGCCGCATCGATCTCTTTTTTTCCGCAGAGATGAAGCGAGGGCTAAATTGAACTCGAACCGCCGCTCACTCATCGGGTAGTCGAACGGCATCGTAGGAAAGCGTACCGATGGAGAAGTCGACGCAGAATTCCTCGCAGATCTCGGACGCTAGCGACGATCACGTTCGTTAGAACGAAGTCCAAACACTTCTGAGGCCGTTCGCTAGTTAGCGATGCGCTTCGCGCGTGCTGAAAACTTTCCGACGACATCACTGAACGATATCAAAAATATGGCGTTATTGCAAAGCCATCAGTTTATCATTGAGATGTGCAATAATCATCCGTTTCTCACGGAGCGTCGCTAGCGCGCCTTTTATTCCCGCCATTCATTCCCATTCGGAAGACAAGGTTTGCCACTCAAAACACTCTCTCTCCCCGACTAATGTCTATCAGAGCCACACTAGAGCGATACCTTTTTTATTTCAAAAGTGACATTTAAATCAGAGGACGCGGCGACGGGAGGCTCGCTTTGTATCCGGCAATCCATCTGCTGTCAGGCGAGAGCGAGAGATGCAGGAGGAAGCCATCAAGTTCATTTCCAGCGCGTCTGTTCTCGCTAACACTCTGTACACCAGGCCTCCTCTTATTCTAATGATATTAGTCGGCCATGCTTCTCCACGCTGCCTCTTATCATCAGCCGTAAGCCGCTCGGAGAATTTCATAAATAACTCGTGTCACAAGAAAGAGGAGGGAACGGATAAAAGAAGAAAAAAAAAAAAGAAAGAACGAAAGAAAGAAAGAAAGAGGGCTCGGTATTGGGAAACATTGGAAATATTTCTCAAAAGATTTAGGCGTAAAAAAAAACACAAAAAGAAAGAACGAAAGAAAAACCCGAGGAGTAAATTAGTTCCACGCAGCTTCTTAGAACAGACTTTCCCCCTTCTTTAGGGACATTATTCTTCTAATTTGGACAGAAGTAGACTTTCAAGTGCTTATAATCATAGAAAAACAATTCTTTTGAAAACTTTCAAACGTTTTCTTTCTTCACTTTACTTTAGTAGTTGACACCGAGGCACCGACGGACTCGGCTATAGTACGGTATAGTATGATATAGTATAGTACAGTATAGACAATCGTACACATTCATAAACGCTCACGCATGCTCATAGAGACTCTTACACACCTATAGACATTCATACATATTTATGAAGTCTCAGATATGTTCATAGACCGTCCAGCATATTCATATGACTCTCATACACACTCACAGACACTCTTACATGCTCATAGACGCTCAAACACACCTCTAGACATTCATACCCATTCATAGAACTCCGTACATGCCTACAGACCTTCGTAGATGTTCACAGACTCTCATACGTGCTCATACACACTTACAGACACTCATATACGTTCATAGACTCTTATGCATGCCTATAGACCTTCACGCATATTCCTAACCTTTCCTACGTGCTCGTCGACTTATAGACACTCGCCGACGCTTGTAGACTCTCGTACATGCTTATGACACTTGGATTACATTGAGAAATGCTCATAGGCTCTCATAGACTCTCACGGACACTCAGGCACACTTATAGACTCACATACTCCCGTAAGTCTCATACATGCTTATGCTTAGTTTCTCATAGACTCTTGTACATACCTATAGACATGTATACACATTCATAAGGCTAATGCATGCTCATAGACTCTCATACATACCTTTCCACACCCAGAAAAGCTGATGCATGCTCACAGATTTTCACACACACTTATAGACGCTCGTACACACTTGTAAACTCCCATACACACATTTACACACTCCTATCCACCCATGCATGTTTAATACACACTCGTAGATGGCCATACAGCTTCATAAACCCCCGTACATGCTTATAGAGGCCCATAAGCATTCGTAAACGCTCATACACACTTGGAAACTGGCACAGGGACTCACAGTACAGAGAAGATAAATAACAGATAAATGACATTGAAGGCTGAAATGTGTGTGTGTGTGTGTGTGTGTGTGTGTGTGTGTGTGTGTGTGTATGTGTAGACAGAGGAACGCTGCAGTGTTAAACTGTAGTCTGGATCAGTGTTCTTGGCAGTTCACTAACACTGTTTTTCTTCTCGCTTTTCTCTCCCACCTCAGAGCGTCTCTGTACATGCTCATAGACTCTCATATACGCTCATCGGCATTCTTCCCTGCCTATGGACCTTCATGAAGTCTAAAACATGCTTATAGATACTCATACACTCTCCTTAGACCCTCGTGCATTCTGAAAGATCTTCATACTGTCCATGTCCATAAAGTATTATACATCCGTACATGTTCATAGATGCTTATAGACACTTATATACACTCGTAGACTCTTTTACACACCTATGAGTGTTCGTACATGTTCACAATGTCTCATACATGCTTATAGACACTTATATACACTCGTAGACTCTTTTACACACCTATGAATCTTCGTACATGTTCACAATGTCTCATACATGCTTATAGACACTTATACACACTCATAGACTCTTTTACACACCTATGAATGTTCGTACATGTTCACAATGTCTCATACATGCTTATAGACACTTATATACACTCGTAGACTCTTTTACACACCTATGAATGTTCGTACAAGTTCACAATGTCACAATGTCTCATACATGCTAATAGACACTTATATACACTCGTAGACTCTTTTACACACCTATGAGTGTTCGTACATGTTCACAATGTCTCATACATGCTTATAGACACTTATATACACTCGTAGACTCTTTTACACACCTATGAATCTTCGTACATGTTCACAATGTCTCATACATGCTTATAGACACTTATACACACTCATAGACTCTTTTACACACCTATGAATGTTCGTACATGTTCACAATGTCACAATGTCTCATACATGCTAATAGACACTTATATACACTCGTAGACTCTTTTACTTCGAAACAGTGCTCCATAGATCCTTATAAAGTGGGGGAAAAACACAACATAACATAGAGAACGGCTTAGATCTAGAACCTTTACGTGACCTCTGACATTAAATGTTCTAGAGAATATTAGGAATGCTTTACAGCTCTCTAACTAAAGATTAAATCACATTAACACATCAACATGAAAAAAAGAGATTAAATCCAGAATGGAACCTTCTAGATTTCTCTAAAGAGCCTTAAAGGTTCCAGATCTGATCAAACCAGAGAACATTAGCAATGCTCTATCGCTCTACAAATGTTTTCAATTCAGACCCCCCCAAAAAAATATTCCTTCTTAGATGAAACACTTAAATTCCGAGCTTTTGTTCGACTCTTTCTGTCTGGAAAATCCAAAATCCCAAATGTATTACCGCACGAACATTCATTAACGGTCTCAACATTCTTCCTTACGATAAGAACAACATCACTCGTATATATTCGTTTACATTTATTCTCCCCAAAGATAAATATGGAAAAGACTAAACTGGGCATCTGTTCTTTTTTGTCCCTCTTCTTTAAGATTGAAATTCACCCATTACCTGCACTACACGTAACACGGGGCTGTTTTATAATTCATGCAGCCGAATCAAAAAGACAAGGCATCATTAACACCTTTACCGTGTATAATGGGGAAAAAATGATTTGTTAGAGGTCCGAAAATAGCTCCTCTTATTCCTACCTATAATTATGTCTTTGAAACATATTAAATTCCAGGTATAGTTTCAGGAATGTCTCCACTGGAGTGCTAACAAGCCGTGTGACGACTCAACGTTAAAAAAAAGGGTAATTATAGTGGTGCATATATTACTGTTTATCAGCACCACCTCAAGCACTTGAGTCCTGCCATTAATTATACTATAGACAATTTTCTCACCATCGTTTTTTTTTTCTTTCTTCTTTTTTTAGACCTATTACCAACTTGACTTTCCTCTCTTCAGTCCTGAAGTTATGCTGATAATTCAGCCAATTAGCCAAAAATATAAAGTGCAAGACGAGAGGAGGGGGGGGGACAGGAAATGTGTGTTCCTGGAATTAAAATGCTAAAATAAAATGCTGTACATGTGGGCAAGAGGGAAAAATTTGTCGATTTTGAAGTCCCATTGAAGAGAAATTTTGATTTTGAAGAGAGATTTGGCCCAAATATGGTTCACACGTGGACAAGTGGCTCATACATGGCTCAAGAGGCTCTTACATGGCTGATATGAGGCTTATACGTGATCCAAGTGGCTCATACGTGACCAAAAAAAGCTCATACATGGTTCACACATGGCTCATGCGTGACCCAAGTGGCTCATTCATGGCTTATACATGATTTAAGTAGCTCATATGTGACCCAAGTAGCTGATACATGGCTCATACATGGCTCATACATGATCCAAGTGGCTCATACATAACCCATATATGGCTCATACATGGTTTATACTTAATCCATGTGGCTCGTACGTGACCAAAGTGGCTCATTCATGACTCATACGTGATCGGAGTGTATCATATGTGACCAAAGAGGATTATTCATGACCCATGTGGTTCATATGTGACCTAAGTGGCCCATACATGGCTCATACATTGGTCACACATGGCTTATACATGGGTCATACATGGGTCATACATGGCTCATACATGGCTCATACATGGCTCATACATGGCTCATACATGGCTCATACATGGGTCACACATGGCTCACACATGGCTCATACATGGCTCATACATGGGTCACACATGGCTCATACATGGCTCATACATGGCTCATACATGGGTCATACATGGGTCACACATGGCCCATACATGGCTCATACATGGGTCATACATGGCTCATACATGGGTCACACATGGCCCATACATGGCTCATACATGGGTCATACATGGCTCATACATGGGTCATACATGGGTCACACATGGCCCATACATGGCTCATACATGGCTCATACATGGCTCATACATGGCTCATACATGGGTCACACATGGTTTATACATGGTTTATACATGATCCATGTGGCTCGTACGTGACCAAAGTGGCTCAATCATGGCTCATACATGATCGAAGTGTATCATATGTGACCAAAGAGGCTTATTCATGACCCATGTAGTTCATATGTGACCTAAGTGGCCCATACATGGCTCATACATGGGTCATATGTATCCGATACATGGCTCATACATCACCCAAGTGGCCCATACATGGCTCTTACATGACCCAAGTGGATCATACATATAAGAATTTGCCAACAATTACAATGTTTTACCCATTAAAGAACGACATGTTGTACTTCTTATCCATTTATAATTACCTTCAAGCTTGTTTAAGGTCTATTCTCATGTACATTATTGCAGCTATAAACTCATTCTCTCACAAGCCTCCCTGTTTATCTGTCCACAGTACGACAGCTTGACATGTCACCGAGCAACCCCAAAGCATAAGCTACTCTGTCTTGAAGATGTCAGAAAAGCGCTGACACTGCAGACTCCTTCCATAAATGTTAAATAAACATCTATTCACGCATGCCATTTTTTTGTGGAGTGTCTACTATATATCTCTGTGTGAATGAGCTGTTACTATAGAAATGATAAGTTATAGAGTTAAAGAGTTGGAAAATGAATCGACCCCTTCCAGACCACTCAGAATCTAGAATTCACCTTCCAGACCACTCAGAATCTAGAATTCACCAGCTCTTCACTTACAGTGTGAAGCACAGCAGCAGGTCTGGATGCAGTTCATGAATCCTACCTGAAATGATTGCGATGTGAGTAATGACTGGCATGTATAATGTGAGACGGGACGTGAGACAGGAGGTGAGACAGGAGAGTGGACACAGGCAGGAGGGGTACAGAGCTGCTTTGAAGTCTCGATTTCAATTAAACCCCTGACTGAGTTCTAAGCGCAGAAGAAAAATGACTGAGGTACATGACATGGCCAGGTCTTCTCGTCCAGCCAAGCCTCTCCATTCTGCACCCTCTGTCTCCCTACAGACTCCAATATTTATGACTGCCCCACCCCCATGAGTTACCCCACCTCATCTCGCTCCACACCACCCCACACCCCACCCCACAGTCATTACACTCTTAGAAAAAAAGGGTTCTTCAATGGTTCTTTAAGGGTCCGTTGAATAATTAAGAGTTTCTGGCCTCCTGAAAGAGAAACGCTTTCTGAGGTGGAAGACTACGGATGCTTTATTACTCAAACTTAAAATAACAACAAACAATTAATATAAGTAAATTGTTCAATCTAGAACCTTTAAGGAACATTACAAATAGTGTTCCAGAGAACATCGGGAATGCTTAAAGATTAGATCGCACAACATTATCATAAAGAAATGATTCAATCTAGAACAGAACCTTCTAGATTTCCTAAAAGGTTTCCTCAAAGGTGTTCCAGAGAACGTTAGGAACGCTTTATAGCTCCTTAGCTATAGATTCTTTGAAGGTTCTAAATGTTCTATTTAAATAGGTGTTCCATCACATACCATTAACATAAGGAAATGGTTCAAACTGGACCTTGTAAGGAACCTTCTAGATTCGCAACGTGATCCAGAGAACACCACAAGGAATACTTCCCGTTGTAGGAACTGTTCATCTGTAGAGTCCCAGTTAAATGGTTTAGAGGCGAAGAAACAACTGAAACAACTGACGAACCCAAACTTTAAGTCACAACAATTCTTGTTATCAACGTGATTATCTAAGCTACAAATGTTATGTTGCGTTGTCGTTAGTCAGACATTATGATGTCATCATGAACAAGAAGCATTATTTGATTGTCAAACTCTCAAAAGAAAAAAAAATTCAGAATACATAAATGTATTGTTTTAGGGTAGAAGTAGTGGTGGGAGGTTTAAATAAAATTGAATCAAATACAACATTTCATATATATATATATATATATATATAAATATAAATACATATATATGTATATGCGGGGGGGGGGGGGGTTGGAAGAACAACACGTTTCAGCTTTAAATCTTGCTTATTAGTTGCGTATTTCATTCCAGCATCGTTAAGCAAGGAATCGCAGGTCCATCGTTTCAGGAAGACGGCGTGATAACGAGGATATACTGTACGTACACGACGTATATGGCTTAAAATCATCTCCTCGCAGATCGTCAGAAACCACAACACTGAGAATTGCTTAGAACCACATCCGTACATGCCGACCGAGGAGAGAGGGACATGAGAGGGATGTAAAAAAAAAAAAAAAAAACAGGATGAATTATGAGTCAGGCAAAAAATCCGGAAATAAAAGAAAGATTAAAAAGTAAATATGCACATAAATATGTGAGAGGCGGTAGAATTCGCACATTACATGCAAAGGCTTCCAATTAGGTGACTCCAAGGCGGACGGAAACGGCGGTCCCTCGCCTGCTCAACATTTAGATATTTATGTTGTTATTTCCACTTCACAAGACCTCGTCCTAGTCATGTTTTTAATAAGCTTCTGATTATAGACAACAGCAGCTGGAGCTGAGGATTTCAAAAGTCTGAAAAGACGTGTTGACGTGAAACTTCTTCGTTGTTTCCCACCTTTGTGCTTGCTTTTATATTTAGTTGTGTATAATGTATAACAAAAGATATCTGATGTCATTTCCTGATATCGAAGCATTTGATCATTTGTGGGGGTGTGACCGACAGGCTTTTTTTGGATATGATATGATACATTATAATAAGATGCAATACCATACGATGCGATATGGTATGCTACGATACAATTGATTATGATAGGATATATTATGACATGTTACCTTACGATACTATAAGATATTGATATTAATATTCTGTGATATAATCTGATACAAGGTGATATTGACATGATATTGACAGTACGATAAGATATAACATCGATATTATATACGATATGATGTAATATAATAAAATACGATACAATATTGATGCGATGCAATATGATGCAATACGATATGATCTGACACAATATAATAGGATATGATGCAATACAATGTGAGGACTGCGATGGACTGGCACCCTGTCCAGGGTGTACCCCGCCTTGTGCCCGATGCTCCCTGGGATAGGCTCCAGGTTCCCCGTGACCCTGAAAAGGATAAGCGGTATAGAAGATGGAAGGATGGACAATGTGATGCGAAACAATTCAGTATGATGCTGTATGATATTATACGATACAATGTGTAGTGATGTGATATGATACGATATGATATGATGCGATAGAAAATTTGATACTATATTAAATGACATGAAATGGTATAATAGAAAATAGGAAGTGATAAGATATGATACAATAAATCACAATACAATGTAAGATGTAATATGATTCAATGTGGTATGATATGAAGATATGATATGATACAATACAATATGATATGAAGATATGATACAGTGTAATATGAAAAGATATTATATATGCATGATGTGACATGATACAATACGAAACAATAAGATATGATACGATACAATATGATATGATACAATTTGATACGAAACAATATGATACAATACGATATGATACGATATGATATGATACAATATAATTTGAACAGATAAGATATGATATGATATGATATGATATGATATGATACGATACGATACGATACGATATGATATGATATGATATGATATGATATGATATGATATGATATGATATGATATGACATGATATGATATGATATGATACGATGCGATACGATACGATACGACACGATATGATACAAAACAATATGATACAATACGATATGATACCATATGATATGATACAATATAATTTGAACAGATAAGATATGATATGATATGATATGATATGATATGATATGATATGATACGATACGATACGATACGATATGATATGATATGATATGATACGATACGATACGATACGATACGATACGATACGATACGATACGATATGATATGATATGATATGATATGATACGATGCGATACGATACGATACGACACGATATGATACAAAACAATATGATACAATATGATATGATACCATATGATATGATACAAAACAATATGATCCAATACGATAGGATACAATATGATACGATACAATATGATATGATCTGATATGATATGATACGACATGATATGATACAAAACAATATGATACAATACAATAGGATACGATATATATGATTCCATACAATATAATATGATACGATATGATAAGATACGATACAATACGATAGGATATGATCCGATATGATATGATATTATAAGATATGATATGATATGATATGATATGATATGATATCATATGAAACTATACGATACGATACGATGCGATACGATGCGATACAACACGATATGATCCGATATGATATGATCCGATACAATATGATATGATATGATATGATATGATATGATATGATATGATATGATATGATATGATATGATATGATATGATATGATCCGATATGATATGATATGATATGATATGATATGATATGATATGGTACTATACGATATATGATATGATCCGATACGGTATGATATGATATGATATGATATGATATGATATGATATGATATGATATGATATGATATGATATGATATGGTACTATACGATATATGATATGATCCGATATGATATGATATGATATGATATGATATGATATGATATGATATGATCCGATACGATATGATATGATATGATATGATATGATATGATATGATATGATATGATATGATACGATACGATACGATACGATACGATATGATACGATATGATATGATATGATATGATATGATATGATATGATATGATATGATATGATATGATATGATATGATATGATATGGTACTATACGATATATGATATGATCCGATACTATATGATATGATATGATATGATATGATATGATATGATCCGATCCGATACGATACGATACGATACGATACGATACGATACGATACGATACGATACGATACGATACGATATGATACGATATGATACGATATGATATGATATGATATGATATGATATGATATGATATGATATGGTACTATATACGATATATGATATGATCCGATACTATATGATATGATATGATATGATATGATATGATATGATATGATATGATATGATATGATATGATATGATATGGTACTATACGATATATGATATGATCCGATACTATATGATATGATATGATATGATATGATATGATATGATATGATATAATATGATATGATATGATATGATATGATATGATATGATATGATATGATATGATATGATATGATATGATATGATATGATATTATACGATATATGATATGATCCGATACGGTATGAT
Organism: Ameiurus melas; assembly: GCA_012411365.1. Lineage (NCBI taxonomy): Eukaryota > Metazoa > Chordata > Actinopteri > Siluriformes > Ictaluridae > Ameiurus > Ameiurus melas. The sequence goes on along the minus strand of CM022762.1, from coordinate 2,737,165 downwards.
ATGATATGATATGATATGATATGATATGATATGATATGATATGATATGATATGATACTATACGATATATGATATGATCCGATACGATATGATATGATATGATATGATCCGATACGATACGATACGATACGATATGATATGATATGATATGACATGATATGATACGATACGATACGATACGATACGATATGATATGATATGATATGATATGACATGACATGATACGATACGATACGATACGATACGATATGATATGATATGATATGATATTATATGATATGATATGATATGATATGATATGATATGATATGATATGATATGATATGATATGATCCGATACGATACGATACGATACGATACGATACGATATGATATGATATGATATGATATGATATGATATGATATGATATGATACGATATGATACGATATGATACGATATGATATGATATGATCCGATACGGTATGATATGATATGATATGATATGATATGATATGATATGATATGATATGATATGATATGATATGATACAATATGATATGATCCGTTACGATATGATATGATATGATATGATATGATATGATATGATATGATATGATATGATATGATATGATATGATGTGATCCGATACGATACGATACGATACGATACGATACGATACGATACGATACGATATGATATGATA
>CM022762.1:2706482-2726482 GCA_012411365.1 Ameiurus melas | reverse complement strand
ATATTTATATTTATATATATATAGCTAAAAAAAAAACAAGCAAATTCATAAATATTATTTGCTTCTTCGCAAAATTGAGCCTCGTGTTATTGCTTTTGGGATTTTCCCCTTTAAAAGAGGATAGTTTTATGAGCTGTCTTGCAAAAACAAGTCAAATCTAATCAAGTCACATTTCTGCAAATAGAACTTCCACGATTCCATCAGTGCTCCTCTTGAAAAACAAATATACTGTACAGCGGAAGAAGAAGAAGAAGAAGAAGAAGAAGAAGAAGAGGATGTCGAAGGATGGAAACTAGTCAAATCCTCTTCCTCTGGCATGTCTATATGTGGAGTATCTTTCAGCGAGGCTCAGGGCTGAGGTCATGTGACCGGCGTGCGCATCCACTGAAGCCATTTTAAGCCAATAGTACTGTCAGAGACACAGTGTGACCGGGAACACTCGGCATTTCGACGGTCGACTCTACAGAAAGGGTGGTGTGGGGGGTGGGGGGGTGGGGGGGTGTTGTCGGTGGGGGGAAATGAAGGGATGAAGGAAGAGTGAGGGGTGGGAAACAAAACAGAAAATGACGCTTTGTTTTGATATTTTAGTCGGGGTCCAGAACTGAATCAGAATCGTAATCAGAAAAAGAGACAATGATGCTTTCTGTAGCATCTGTAGCTTTGGGTCCGGTACTGAATCAGAATCAGAAAAAGAGACAGTGATGGTTTTTGTTTCCATCTGCAGCTTTGGGTCCGGTACTGAATCAGAATCAGAATCAGAAAAAGAGACAGTGATGGTTTTTGTTTCCATCTGCAGCTTTGGGTCCGGTACTGAATCAGAATCAGAAAAAGAGACAGTGATGGTTTTTGTTTCCATCTGCAGCTTTGGGTCCGGTACTGAATCAGAATCAGAAGACCACACATTTGCTTTCACATCATTATCACTGCTCCAGCTCTGAATCGAAATCCGAATCAGAAAAACAGACAGCCATGCCTTGCTTCACATCTTTAACATCTATGCTCCGACTCTAAATCAGACTCGGGCGATCTGAATCCGGGGCTTTAATCAGATCCAGAATCAGAAAATAAATAAATAAATAAATAACTAAATAAATCAAACAGACAGCGATGCTTTGGTTTACATCATTAGCTCCGTTCCAGCTGAGAATAAGAATCCGAATCTTCAGCTGCAGAGAACGTGTCTTGTTCCTTAACAGCCGTATTCTCACGCAGCGCAATCTGTAATAAGGGTCAGTCTTAAACGGGGGTTAGCGTGCGTGCTCTGAGAAATGTGCTGGAAAGAAGAAGAACAAGAAGGAGAAGAAGAAGAAGAGGAGAAAAAAAGAACGAGAGACAGGAGGATATTAATGGTAAGCAGGGCTGTAAAACCCCAGCCCAGCCATCCCTTTTTTCTTTGTTTGGCCAGAGGAGCTGAGGGCTTAGGGATAAAGGTAGAGCTCAAATCACGAGACGAGGGGCTAAAGCCAGCACGAGATAGCGAATGCCCAGCCAACGCCGCAGCCCAGCCCGTATAATTAAAAACGCTCAGAGCTCGGCAACAACCCTCATCTATCTCTCGTCTTTTTCTTCCTCAGCTACACCTGACGAAATACTACACACTCACACAAATATACACACACACACACACACACACACTAATAATATGATGATGATCTGCCAGGAAGCACAGCAGCCCATAGATCCTGTGAGTAAAAATACATCAGCGGAGCACGGTAAGCTCCCCGCCAGGCTTTCACGTCCTGCCTTGCATGTTTTCATTTGTGTATTTCTGAGGCTTGTCACCGAGCGATCCCTGACATTTTATTTATTTTATTTTTTTTTACACCCTGATTAGGCCTGTCTTAAACAAACAAACAAACAAACAAACAAAAAAACAGCAACAACACCACAGCATTAATATATGTATATATATATATCTCTGTACAAACCGTGCACACTTTTATTAATGGTCCTGGTTCATGTTCAGGAAATACGAAAGGTGCGTGCTTCTTTATTACTGTTAATTGAAGAAAAAGACAGACAGAGCCACTGAAAAATATCAAACACGCACACACACACACACACACACACACACTAAAGCAAAACAAAGGCCTTGTGGATGATCTTCATGCGCATTGATGAAGAATCTGCTGTACGTGTAGCGGACGGTGTGCACTGCCCTCTGTCGGACGCCGATCGGGGTTTGCACGCAGGAGGATCATTAAATCCTGTCTGAAAATGACAAACTGTCTGAGCCCCTCTCTCCAAACCTGATGTACGCACATATTAAACCCTGCGGTCAACACCAAAGCCTCTTCACAGACCGAGCGCAAGGCAGGCACGTGCATTCGTCCCCGGCGTCTCCGGCGTGGGGTTTTTCTCTCTTTCTTTCTTTTTTTTTTTTCCCCCTCCCCGCTTCCCTCTTTGCGGCTTCGTCTGATTAGGTGAAAGAAAATGGCCGTCTTGAAGCGGTTCTCTCGGGAACGTGTTACGGCGATGGCTCGTCGTGTGCCTGACAGCGGCGTTATTGAAAAGCCGAGGGATGTTTTTGCAGCGGGATCGGATATGAATAACCGGGTCTGAAACACACTGCGCCATGTTGTTCTGATTATGGGAAAGGCTCTGGTTTCAGACCGTCGAGTGCAGGGAGAGGGAAACAGTCATGTTCGTGTTAAATAATGCCTTGTTCATTTTTCTAAGCGGCGTCGGTCCGCGCGAATGTCTCCGAACAACCGAAATAATAACGGTATTTGGCGATTAAGGTTAAACATGGAAATCTGGCGACCTCGCGGCTCGAGGGCGCCGATCCTTTCTTTTGGGTTGTTTGATTTCTGTAAATTTATGATTGATGGTTTATTCCCGTGCGAGCTCGAAAAACATAATATTGTTGTCATCCATCATGCAGCAATCCACATCTGAGCCACCTTAAAGACGCCGTGTTTTACTTTGAGTCGCTTATTGAAACAGAAAAAAAAAAAAACGCACGCTTCTCGGAGCGTAGCCGGTCTCGCTTGATCGTATGAAAGCGGTTTCAGAATAACCGACGTTTCACAATGAAGTGCAAAGTCACGAGACAGGAAATAAAAGCCTCGCGCAGCTGTAAAAAGTCGTTTCTTCTCCAAAACTCTCTTCATTCTCGCGTTTGAAGAAGACAAAAAGAAGTAAATAAAGAAATAAAATGCGAAACGCTGACACTGGAGACTCCTTCCATGAACGTTCCACAAACACATCAACCCTGCGTAGTGAGCAGGTGTAGTACAGCGAAGAGGATTTGGGGAAATGACCGAATCGGGAAACAGGAGAAGAGCATCGATGTATGTAAGTCCGATTCGTTTGTTTAAAAATTTTCGGCACTGATTCAGAATCATTTAAAAAAAAAAAAAAAAACGAATCCCGATTCGTCCCCCGAACGAATCGTTTCTCCCGTCCTTACGTGACTCGCGCTTTGGTGTGATATTTCTATAGTGTACTACAGGACGACCCGAGAACGGCGTGAGTCAGACACGGGATGTAGTATCTCTCCATCTCCATCTCCATCAGAGCAGTCTGGGGTCACTTGGGCCGACCCTGGGGGTCAGAGGTCATGGGAAAATCTCTGACTAGACCCACTCTAGAAAGAAGAGCAGTGTGTGTGTATTTATGTACGTGTGTGTGTGTGTGTGTGTGTGTGTGTGTGTGTGTGTGCACGTCCATGTACAGTACACAGGCAAGCCGTGACGCGTCCTGATCTTCACATGCCAGTCGATAATCTGCCCTTAAATTCTTTTGGCTGAAACACCTCGCAGGCTCGCTGCCATCAGATCGTATCAGCATTCTGAGGGTACAAGGGATAAATCTATTGACATGGATTTTTCTATATCGCCTTTTCAGATGGTATTGAGTCGGAAGGCCAAGCGCTCTTTGATTGCCTTAAGAGCTGTTTTCGAGAAGTGGAGGCAGGAGTGTGTGTTTCTTTGAGTCTCCGCTCCCTGTTGACACGCTGGTCAATGAACAGGGTTAAACACACACCGACGTCTATGCACTCGTTATTAGTGCCGCGCGTTACCCTGGCCTTAATCTGCGGCACCGGACGGCGACAGAGGACGAGCGGAAGATTGTTGAAAGAGGTTAGTCATTGGTACGAGAACTTTTAGACGTCGAACGCTGCTATTCGTACCCCCGGGTATACGACCGCAAACGTGAAATGTAAGTAAACAGAGAATTTTGCAAATCTCATGAAGCCGATAGAACATAGAGAACATGTCGAATGTTTAAACTGAGGAAAACGTACCGTTTTCTAGAAATAAATAAATAAATTTCATGGCCGCAGCACGTCTCAAAAAAGTCGGGATGGGCGGGGCAATAAAAGGCTGGAAAAGTAAGTGTTGGTAAAAAAAAGAAATAGCTGGAGGAACATTTTGCAACCAATTAGGTTCATTGGTCAGTAACGCGACTGGGTATAAAAAGAGGATCTTATAGAGGCGGAGTCTCTCAGAAGTAAAGAATCTGGATGGAAGCGGATGTCGCTCTATAACCTGTATATACCTTCCAGCATTGATGGTGCCTTTCCAGATGTTTCCAACTGCCCGTTCCGTAGGCACTAATTCACCCCCGTACAATCAGAGACACAGGTTTTTGAACGGAGTGATGATAAAAAAAAAAAAAGCCGGACGGTCCCTCTCCTCTTTAGTCCTCTTTGGTTTAGAGGACGCGGCGTCCAGGGTTTCGAAAAAGAATTTCGAATTCCGATTCATCTGACCACAGAACGGTTTTCCACTCTGCCTCTTTTCCTCACTCCTCCTTTCATTCCTCATATACCACAGAAATTTGCATATGATTACAAGGACACGACACACACACACACACACACACGCGCGCGCGCACACACACACACACGCTTATCGTGTTAGCAAGGAATTGCGAAATGCGTAACGTTGCCTTCCTGAAGACGTCGTTACAAAATCGCCGACACTGGAGACTCCTTCCATAAAAGTTAACGTTCGGCAACACGTCAGTGGCGGGTTTCTTATTGCGAAACGTGCCAAGCCCGGCGCGAACGAGCCGTCGCTATAGAAACGATAACGTCTTCGAACCATGGCGCTAATATAAACCCGCTGTTCTTGGAAAATAAACAAACACACTTCTACTGTAGAACGGAGAAGTACACGGCGCCGATCGTTTTTTTTTAAAAAGCGCACGCTGTAATTACGGCTATGCGACAAAATCTCGTACGTGAGAACGTGATCAAAACACGGTGACTATCCTGTTCCGTGGTCTGGACTGTCCGCTCTCTCGCTGTGCCGGGCCGCACCGTGCCGGCCGGCTCTATCAGGACAGACACGGAGAGACACCGAGCTCTCTAATAGGAACAAATTGGCAATGTGTGTGCGGGCCGATCGTGTGCGGCTCGGAGCTGTGGATTGATAGTGATGCCTAATGATCCCCCTGGGTGGATCAATACCAATAATCCCCTTTCCTGCCTATCCTTGTTATTGGCAATGAAGAAGTGAAGAGGATCCTGGGAAAAGTGCAGTGACAGGGAGCTGAGAGCTTTAGCCTGGACACTTTCTACACACACACACACGAATATATAGGAGAAACCCCAGCTACACTTGCATGTACGTCTACGTAAAGAGTCTTGGAAGTGTGAAAATCAAATCAGACGTGTATCGTATCGTTCCGCGTGCACCCGATCGATATTTATTCTGCTGTTACGTGTTTATTAGCGTGCGCACGTTCTGTGGCCTACTTAATCTCTTCGTTATTTCTGAGCCACTGCGGTCACCGGCCCCGCGACTACAAAACTGAGAACGTAGTCTACGTAATCCACCGTTCAATCCACCGCAAAAACTCGAAACAATACCAGACTATTCATTACTCCTGCTCTCCGCCCTTATTGGAAAAGCGTCTGCTTGGTGTGTGTGTGTGTGTGTGTGTGTGTGTGTGTGTGTGTGTGTGTGTGTGTGTGTGTGCAACAGTGATCTATTTTAATAAAAAGGATGATATAAACGGTCAGGCATTTGTGTGTGTGTGTGTGTGTGTGTGTGTGTGTGTGTGTGTGTGTGTGTGTGTGTGTGTGTGTGTGTGTGTTCAGCAGTGCAAAAGGGAAGTGAAGTGTGAAATCCCAATGGACATTCTGTCTACTGTGTGTGTGTGTGTGTGTGTGTGTGTGTGTGTGTGTGTGTGTGTGTGAGAGTGAGTGTATACACATCCTACACTTCATACATGTCTATCTGAGCCATCACTTCCATGAAGCATCAAATCACACACACACACACACACACACACACACACACACACACACACACACACACACACAATGCAAACACAACCCTATAGTAGACCAGGCTGGCTGTCAGTGTGGATCCTCATTACCCAAGACTGCATCAAACTCACACACACACACACGTAAACATCCACATACACACACACACACACACACACACTCAGCTTCCTTCCACATTTGTACAATACAAACACAGATGAATGGAATGTCATCGGAATATTGGAAAATGATGGGAAATAGAATGATCATGCATCAAGGAAACTCAATGAGATCGATAAACATACAGAGATATTGATTATTAATTATCGTCTCACTCTCCCGTCCAACAGAGCGAAGGATTACACGCTCGCACAGAGACGTCTGATATTCTCAAAGGCCAATATTTGTTGTTGTTGTTGTTTTTTAAACTATTATTTACAACTTATTGCTTTTATTATTTACAATTTATTAACTTTTTTTTTTTTTTTAACCAGAATGAAAATCTTTTTAATTTGCTCTGTTTTATTGTATGATATCTGAGTCATCGTAATATTTTATTTTACAGACGGAACCGGTCTGATTACCAGGATGGCGTCCGGGCCAGCAGAGATCGGATAACGGTGGGGGAAAAAAAAAAAAAAAGAATGAATTCGCACCGATTGAGTGAAAGGCTGGAATTTTGGAACTGTTTTGTATTTTTTGGTAAACCATAAATAAATAAACATTTTAAAGCTTAGTAGTTTTTTTTTGTTTTGTTTTTTTTAATATATATAGTCAACAGTATCGGTATCGGAAAAGGGAAAGTGGTATCGCGCCGTCTTTATTTACTATCTGTTTTTACCATTCAGGAGAATCACTGCTCAGCTCTGTGGTATTTCTGACACGCGAGGAGGTTCCGTCGTGATAAACATTTCTATCCGTCGCTGCAACATCAGAAAAAAATCATCTGGACTGAAGATTGAACTCAAAGAGAGAGAGAGAACAGTTTTGAGATTTTATTTTGGGAAGCTTTCACTCCTTTCCTCTCTCCACGCTGTGGAAAAATGACGCTAGTGAGTGAAAATATCTTAAATATCGTCAAATGGATCAGCATTTTCAATTTTCCAATGAAACATATAGAAGATTATTAAAGCTATTTCTAGACATATTTATCCTTATAATATATATATATATATATATATATATATATATATATATATATATATATATATATATATATATATATATATATATTATAATAACAGCTTGAAAGCTTCAAATACTCATGGTCTCGAAAGAAGCAAAAATGACCTGCCAGTAGAATAAGAAAATGTTAAGCTTGAAATTAGCTTCTTTATTTTTAATAATAATAATAATAATAATAATAATAATAATAATAAATCTTAATAATGTTTAGTAATGTTATTGTAATTTTGTAATAGGAAATAATAGATAAATAAAGCTGAGATATTTTCACTTAATAAGATGACATTTTTTTGCAGCATATATGCTTAAAAAGAAAGAGGAGCATCTTGATTAACCTGTGTTTCAATTTCAATAACAATAATATTAATAATAATAATAATTATAATAATAATAATTATTATTATTATTATTATTATTATTATTATTATTATTATTATTATTATTATTATACTGAGGACTCAGACTGTATTTGGGACAAGGCCTTTCTTATGAGCCCTAACACCATCAGAAAGAAGAAAGGAAACCCGTACGGTGTACAAACCTCCTCTACCTCCATCTCTCTCCCTCTCTCTCTCTCTCTCTCTCTCTCTCTCGCCCATTTTCTCTGCCTCACTTCTCCTGTCTTCTGTCACATTACCCTCAGGGTATTTAACTAAACTCTGCACCGTCACATAGCCCATATGTGTGTGTGTGTGTGTGTGTGTGTGTGTGTGTGTTGCAATGCTACATTTGATCTTTTATTACACCCCGCTGCTGTCGAATTCCGGATTCTGATTGGTCCTGAGGTGTTGATTAATTTTCGATAATAACAGTAGTGCGGCTTCGAATCGCAGGTTTATATTAAAGATGATTGTTTCCATAGTAACAGCTCATACACGGGGACCTGGGCGGCGCACGGCATTGAGGTTTTCTGTAAAGAGACGTTTATTTAACATTTACTGTACGGAATGAGTCTCCAGTGTCACCGTAAGCGTAAGAGTAACGGTGACAGTCTCCAGGACAGATTAGGGTTTTTGGATTTGAAAGTCATCGTTGTTTTAGTTGAAGATTAAAGGGGTGTTAATCCACTCAGTGTTCATTTTGACCTAATTGTTGCAGGAAACTCTCTACCTGTTTGCTAGTTTAGCTGATTGGTTGGCTGTGTAAAAACAGGGTGATGCTAATCTACAAAAATGAGCAAAAGCCAAATTGCTTGTTGGGTATTTATTTTTTTTTTATTAGTAGTAGTAGTATTAAAATGAATATTCATATTATTAATATTTCCCCCCGAGTAACTATTTTTAACAGGTTGTGAGAGTTTATGTGAGACAGAATGAAAAATTCATGCTAAATATTTATGCTAGTTCACTGTTCATGTATTTACATTGTGCTCTAAAACTTTTTTTGTGTGTGTGTGTGTGTCTTTTTAAAAGCCTTAAAACAGTTTCTTCTGTTGCTTCACTGCGATATTTATTTGAAGATTTTAACCACTGGGTCTTAGGAACTGAAATGCAAATCCGACTTGTAACAAAAAAAAAAAAAAAATGTATTAATTGCAAAGTGAATTTAGCATGATGACGTAGTACACATTTATAGTTCGGTTTAGAACGTATATTTCTATTTTTGATGTCTTTCACTGTTTTTTTTTTTTTTTTTTTGTATCGTCATGAGCAACTAGCACAGAATTTCCTTCAGGATTAATTGACTTTACTCTATCTTATCTTATCGTATCTTATCTTAGTACAGACTACCAGATACACGCTTCTACGTAATGCACTATGTACCGTATATAATGTATGTAATGTGTGTGTATGTGGTGTATAATGTGTACAATATACAAGTGCATTGTTTCAAACGCAGACAACTTCTGGTGTTTAAAAGCTTGAAGAAATGAATGGTAAGAAATTCATCCGGAATATTATTTTGCGACAGATATCAAGAGATTATCACGGACAATACGAATGAATAAACGAATCAATACGTGTGAGAGAAACTTGAAAGAGAATAAAGTCATTCCCATGGTCGTGGGGTGTTTTCTCTTTCCCCCGTCTCCGAGCCCCAGCGCACGTCCGGCGCACGCGTCCCGAGCTACGGCTAAATGCTAGCGTTTAATTCATTACATCATTATGTCATCTCATGCTAATCTTCACAGCCTTCCACCAGCTTTGACATGCAAATGAGGCTGAAAGAGGCAGCGAGGAGGGGTGGAGAAGAGGCCGGGGATCATTACGGCGTGAAAATACACCCTGAATGTCGCCATTTCCCTCGCTCTCGCTCTCGCTCTCGCTCTCGCACTGTATTATTCCCCAGCTTGTCTTTCTGGCATCCCTTCGCTCCCTTCCTCACTCCTCCTCCTTCATCTCCTCATCAGTGCTCGGTGATCATTACAGGGGGAAAAAAAAACAAAAAAAACAAGGGCAATCTTCTTAGGCTCCCTATAGAGAGAGTGCAAACACGGCGGCGCGTGGCACACGGGCGGCGTATCCCCCTCCTACCCATCTGCATATTCACAAAAAGGCCAGCTGCTTGCGAAGTCATCAGCTGTAACCCTCCTTAACACCTCATAGCACGGCACAGCGCTAAGCTAATGAAGGGTGGGCGGTACTGAGACCACACACACACACCTACAAACATGCATACATACATATGAAAATATATGTAAGACCCCCCCATCCCCCCGCTAAGAAATCAGAGCATCTTTTATCTTTTAAATAAATGATGCTAGGTTCTATCCTTTTCTTTCTTTTTTTTTTTGTCTCTCAGTCTCATTCTCATCTCATCAGCAGGCACCTCGTGACGTGATAATCCAGAGCGCGAACCAATCAATCAGCAGCATTGTAATCATCAGCGGTGCAGAGACAGGGGAGGGAGAAAAAAAAAAGAAGCCCAAACACTTACCCGGAGTTTCTACCAGTGTGTCTTCTCTGCTCAAGGGGAAAACATCAATCTGGGGGTTTCTCTCTCTGAGCAATCTATACTCTTAAAAAAAAAAAAAAAAAAAAGAAAGAAAGAAAGAAAGGAAGGAAGGAAGGAAGGACACATGCCAGTCTAGTGTTATGCATTTTTTTTTTCCAATGGATATTTTTTTTTAATAATTATATTTCCATCTGTCTTTCTTTTTCTGTCTCTTTGTCCCTCTGTCCTTAGCCCTTCCTGAATGGACTCGACACACTATGGAGTGGAGATATGTATTAAAAAAGCACACATCTACTGTAGTGGATATAAAATGCTGGCGACTACGATATCCTGCAGATCTCTTGGCCGTGTGTGTGTGTGTGTGTGTGTGTGTGTGTGTGTGTGTTAGGGTGGGAGGGAGCACAGAAACCAAGGGAGGGTCAAACCTAAATGTTCTACAAAGAACAGGGGCTGTGTGGACTTTCCTCCCCCCCCCCCTCTTTCTCTCTCTCTCTCTCTCTCTCTCTCTCTCTACTGGAATCAAACATCCAAATGTTCCCTCCCTCCTCATCTCCTTTTCCTGTGCTCCCCCCGTGCTCATAGGCATCCCCTCTCCAGACGCCAGCATCCTTTGAGGAGCTTCGTTCGTCTCTGAAAGTAGAAGGAGCTTCTGCCAGTGTACAATTTTGCCTTGGGGCTGAGAGAGCTGGGAAGTCCAGGCACTGGAAATCACTTTACAAATAAAAATAAAATAAATAAAACATTTAAAACGCTTGGGAGAAAAGACGAAGGAAAGAATGAAGAATAAAGATGGACGATGGAAAAGGAACCATAATATATCCCTATATCGTAGATTAGATTTTATTCTCGTTGTAGATTGGATTTTACTCTCATACAGACGTGAGAGGGTGGTTTTTACTCTCATACAGAAGTGAGAGGGTGGGTTTTACTCTCATACAGACGTGAGAGGGTGGGTTTTACTCTCATACAGACGTGAGAGGGTGGGTTTTACTCTCATACAGACGTGAGAGGGTGGGTTTTACTCTCATACAGACGTGAGAGGGTGGGTTTTACTCTCATACAGACGTGAGAGGGTGGGTTTTACTCTCATACAGACGTGAGAAGGTGGGTTTTACTCTCATACAGACGTGAGAAGGTGGGTCTTACTCTCATACAGACGTGAGAAGGTGGGTTTTACTCTCATACAGACGTGAGAGGGCGGTTTTTACTCTCATACAGATGTGAGAGGGCGGTTTTTACTCTCATACAGATGTGAGAGGGCGGTTTTTACTCTCATACAGACGTGAGAGAGTGGTTCTTACTCTCATACAGACGTGAGGGGGCTGTTTTTACTCTCATACAGGCGTAAGAGGGCGGTTTTTCTCTCATACAGACGTGAGAGGGCGGTTATTACTCTCATACAGACGTGAGAGGGCGGTTATTACTCTCATATAGACGTGAGAGGGTGGGTTTTACTCTCATACAGGCGTGAGAGGGTGGGTTTTACTCTCATATAGACGTGAGAGGGTGGGTTTTACTCTCATACAGATGTGAGAGGGTGGTTTTTACTCTCATACAGACGTGAGAGGGCGGTTTTTACTTTCATACAGAGGTGAGAGGGCGGTTTTTACTTTCATACAGATGTGAGAGGGTGGTTTTTACTCTCATACAGACGTGAGAGGGTGGTTTTTACTCTCATACAGAGGTGAGAGGGGGGGTTTTTACTCTCATACAGACGTGAGAGGGGGGGTTTTACTCTCATACAGACGTAAGGGGGCGGTTTTACTCTCATACAGACGTATGAGGGCGGTTTTCTCATACAGACGTGAGAGGGCGGTTATTACTCTCATATAGACGTGAGAGGGTGGGTTTTACTCTCATACAGACGTGAGAGTGTGGGTTTTATTCTCATATAGACGTGAGAGGGCGGTTATTACTCTCATACAGACGTGAGAGGGCGGTTATTACTCTCATATAGACGTGAGAGGGTGGGTTTTACTCTCATACAGACGTAGAGGGGCGGTTTTTACTTTCATACAGAGGCGTGGGCGGGGGGGGTTTTTACTCTTATACAGGCGTGAGAGGGCGGTTTTTACTCTCATACGGAGACGTGAGAGGGTGGTTTTACTCTCATACAGACGTGAGAGGGTGGTTTTACTCTCACACAGACGTGAGAGGGTGGTTTTTACTCTCATACAGACGTGAGAGGGGCGGTTTTTCTCCATACAGACGTTAGAGGGCGGTTTTTACTCTCATACAGACGTGAGAGGGCGGTTATTACTCTCATATAGACGTGAGAGGGTGGGTTTTACTCTCATACAGACGTGAGAGGGGTGGGTTTTACTCTCATACAGACGTGAGAGGGTGGGTTTTACTCTCATACAGACATGAGAGGGTGGGTTTTACTCATATACACGACGTGAGAGGGTGGGTTTTACTCTCATACAGACGTGAAATGGTGGGTTTTACTCCATACAGACGTGAGAAGGTGGGTTTTACTCTCATACAGACGTGAGAAGGTGGGTCTTACTACTCCGCACAAAGACGTGAGAGGGCGGTTTTACTCTCATACAGATGTGAGAAGGTGGGTTTTACTCTCATACAGACGTGGGGGGCCCGTTTTTTACTCTCATACAGATGTGAGAGGGTTGGTTTTACTCTCATACAGACATGAGAGGGTGGGTTTTACTCTCATACAGACGTGAGAAGGTGGGTTTTACTCTCATACAGACGTGAGAAGGTGGGTCTTACTCTCATACAGACGTGAGGGGGCTGTTTTTACTCTCATACAGATGTGAGAGGGTGGGTTTTACTCTCATACAGACGTGAGAGGGTGGGTTTTACTCTCATACAGACGTGAGAGGGCGGGTTTTACTCTCATAGACCCGTGAGAGGTGGGTTTACTCTCATACAGACGTGAGAAGGTGGGTCTTACTCTCATACAGACGTGAGAGGGTGGTTTTTACTCTCATACAGAAGTGAGAGGGCAATTTTTACTCTCATACAGATGTGAGAGGGCGGTTTTATCCTCATACAGATGTGAGAGGGCGGTTTTACTCTCATACAGACGTGAGAGAGTGGTTCTTACTCTCATACAGACGTGAGGGGGCTGTTTTTACTCTCATACAGGCGTAAGAGGGCGGTTTTTCTCTCATACAGACGTGAGAGGGCGGTTATTACTCTCATACAGACGTGAGAGGGCGGTTATTACTCTCATATAGACGTGAGAGGGTGGGTTTTACTCTCATACAGACGTGAGAGGGTGGGTTTTACTCTCATACAGATGTGAGAGGGCGGTTTTTACTCTCATACAGACGTGAGAGAGTGGTTCTTACTCTCATACAGACGTGAGGGGGCTGTTTTTACTCTCATACAGGCGTAAGAGGGCGGTTATTACTCTCATACAGACGTGAGAGGGCGGTTATTACTCTCATATAGACGTGAGAGGGTGGGTTTTACTCTCATACAGGCGTGAGAGGGTGGGTTTTACTCTCATATAGACGTGAGAGGGTGGGTTTTACTCTCATACAGATGTGAGAGGGCGGTTTTTACTCTCACACATGTGAGAGGGTGGTTTTTACTCTCATACAGACGTGAGAGGGCGGTTTTTACTTTCATACAGAGGTGAGAAGGGCGGTTTTACTCTCACACATGTGAGAGGGCGGTTTTACTCTCATAGAGACGTGAGAGGGTGGTTTTACTCTCCTACAGAGGTGAGAGGGCGGTTTTTACTCTCATACAGACGTGAGAGGGTGGTTCTTATTCTCATACAGACGTAAGGGGGCGGTTTTTACTCTCATACAGACGTATGAGGGCGGTTTTTCTCATACAGACGTGAGAGGGCGGTTATTACTCTCATATAGACGTGAGAGGGTGGGTTTTACTCTCATACAGACGTGAGAGTGTGGGTTTTATTCTCATATAGACGTGAGAGGGCGGTTATTACTCTCATACAGACGTGAGAGGGCGGTTATTACTCTCATATAGACGTGAGAGGGTGGGTTTTACTCTCATACAGACGTGAGAGGGCGGTTTTTACTTTCATACAGACGTGAGGGGGCGGGTTTTACTCTTATACAGGCGTGAGAGGGCGGTTTTTACTCTCATACAGACGTGAGAGGGTGGTTTTTACTCTCATACAGACGTGAGAGGGCGGTTTTTACTCTCATACAGACGTGAGAGGGTGGTTTTTACTCTCATACAGACGTGAGAGGCGGTTTTTACTCTCATACAGACGTGAGAGGGCGGTTTTTACTCTCATACAGACGTGAGAGGGCGGTTATTACTCTCATATAGACGTGAGAGGGTGGGTTTTACTCTCATACAGACGTGAGAGGGTGGGTTTTACTCTCATACAGACGTGAGAGGGTGGGTTTTACTCTCATACAGACATGAGAGGGTGGGTTTTACTCTCATACAGACGTGAGAGGGTGGGTTTTACTCTCATACAGACGTGAGATGGTGGGTTTTACTCTCATACAGACGTGAGAAGGTGGGTTTTACTCTCATACAGACGTGAGAAGGTGGGTCTTACTCTCATACAGACGTGAGAAGGTGGGTTTTACTCTCATACAGACGTGAGAGGGCGGTTTTTACTCTCATACAGATGTGAGAAGGTGGGTTTTACTCTCATACAGACGTGAGGGGGCGGTTTTTACTCTCATACAGACGTGAGAGGGTGGGTTTTACTCTCATACAGACATGAGAGGGTGGGTTTTACTCTCATACAGACGTGAGAAGGTGGGTTTTACTCTCACACAGACGTGAGAAGGTGGGTCTTACTCTCATACAGACGTGAGGGGGCTGTTTTTACTCTCATACAGACGTGAGAGGGTGGGTTTTACTCTCATACAGACGTGAGAGGGTGGGTTTTACTCTCATACAGACGTGAGAGGGTGGGTTTTACTCTCATACAGACGTGAGAAGGTGGGTTTTACTCTCATACAGACGTGAGAAGGTGGGTCTTACTCTCATACAGACGTGAGAGGGTGGTTTTTACTCTCATACAGACGTGAGAGGGCAATTTTTACTCTCATACAGATGTGAGAGGGCGGTTTTTACTCTCATACAGATGTGAGAGGGCGGTTTTTACTCTCATACAGACGTGAGAGAGTGGTTCTTACTCTCATACAGACGTGAGGGGGCTGTTTTTACTCTCATACAGGCGTAAGAGGGCGGTTTTTCTCTCATACAGACGTGAGAGGGCGGTTATTACTCTCATACAGACGTGAGAGGGCGGTTACTACTCTCATATAGACGGATGAAAAGGGTGGTTGGTTTTTACTCTCATACAGGCGTGAGAGGGTGGGTTTTACTCTCATACAGATGTGAGAGGGCGGTTTTTACTCTCACACATGTGAGAGGGTGGTTTTTACTCTCATACAGATGTGAGAGGGCGGTTTTTACTTTCATACAGAGGTGAGAGGGCGGTTTTTACTCTCACACATGTGAGAGGGTGGTTTTTACTCTCATACAGACGTGAGAGGGTGGTTTTTACTCTCATACAGAGGTGAGAGGGCGGTTTTTACTCTCATACAGACGTGAGAGGGTGGTTCTTACTCTCATACAGACGTAAGGGGGCGGTTTTTACTCTCATACAGACGTATGAGGGCGGTTTTTCTCATACAGACGTGAGAGGGCGGTTATTACTCTCATATAGACGTGAGAGGGTGGGTTTTACTCTCATACAGACGTGAGAGTGTGGGTTTTATTCTCATATAGACGTGAGAGGGCGGTTATTACTCTCATACAGACGTGAGAGGGCGGTTATTACTCTCATATAGACGTGAGAGGGTGGTTTTTACTCTCATACAGACGTGAGAGGGCGGTTTTTACTCTCATACAGACGTGAGAGGGCGGTTTTTACTCTCATACAGACGTGAGAGGGCGTTTTTTTTAGATACGTATTAGTTGCGATGCTGTGATATACTGCATCTGGCGCAAATTGTGATTCACTCATCCATTCTTTCATTAATTAATTTTTAGTAAATTCTTTATCCTGATCAGGGAAGCTGTGGATTAAATGGCTCCATTATGTAAATTATTGAAAACAAGTTCAGTAGAAAAAAACTGCAGGTGAGTACAAACAGAAACAACTGCAGGAGCGGACTGGAATGAGATTAAAAATGAAAGCAGTGTAACAGGGTAAATACTGGGAACACCGGGCATGATGTGGGAATACATCCTGGATTTTGCTTTGTCACTCTACCCACCTGCATAATTTTGGGTACCCACCTGCAAGGTGGGTGGGAACTGGAGAACCTGAAGGAAACCCAGACGTACACAGGGAGACCGTCTGGGTTACATATGTGACCCTGTTCCATGAGAAGTGAATGAGACATTGCGTGAGCTTCACACTGTGGGAAGGACCTGCACGCATGACCGGTATACAAAGCTCGTGCAACATCATGCCTATTTACAGGCCTGCCAAAATCAGGTGACGTGGCAATGAAGTGCGTCGCGTGATATAAAAATGGCACCTGTGGACCATGCTGTCAGTCTTATTATCTGAAGCAAAGATGCAATTTAAAAGCATGCCCTAGTATTACAAAGCTACGCAACATCTCAGTCCCTGCTCAGGGAACAGGGTATCATGCGTAACCCAGACATTCCCTTTCAAAGGAAATTCAACATTGCATAAGCTTCACGCTGTGGGAAAAAGAATACCCATTCCATCTTACTGAGGACATGGCCTGTATAAATAGATCTGAGCCTGAGGGTTACTGCAAGACACTTGAGCCCTGGGTGCACTGTATATCCAGGCTGTAATATTGAATGAATATGTGCAGCATAGACCACACTGCTGTAAGGGTGCCCCTTTGGATAAAGCCTTCAAGGAGGAGGCCCTTCCTCCTTACACCACTGGCCAGAGCAGTGGACGTAATTACAGAGAGCCCTTACTAGACACAGTAGGTGCAAACCCTCTTATTCCGGTGTGAGGAATGGAGGAGGGCAGAAAGGCTGTGACACTACTGGCTGGGCAGCAGACGTAGGCACTTTAGAAATGTAATCCAGCCTAGGACATAGGAAGGCCTTGGCTAATCCAGGGGCAAAGTCAAAGCAGGAAGGGGCAACAGAGAGAGCTTGTAGATCTCTTACTCGCTTGAGAGATGTCAGAACTATCAGAAGAGCTACCTTTAGAGTCAGAAACTTCTCTGATGCTGACTCTAAGGGCTCAAATGAGGCATCTGACAGACCTTAGAGGACCACAGAAAGGTCCCAGGAAGGTATGTGTGGTCGACAGATGGGCCTCAGCTGCCTGACACCATGCATAAACCTCAATGTTAGAGGATGTTGCTCCGCAGAAACTCCATCAATAGGGGTGTGGCTGGCTGAAATGGTGACCACATTGACCCTGATTGTAGAAGCAGCCAACCCTGCTGAGAAACCTCCTTGTAAGAACTCCAAAACTGTAGCTATTGCGCAGTTTACTGGGTCTAGCTGACGTTCCTCACGCCATGAGACAAAAAGTCACCACTTGAGCGCATACAATTTCTCTACAACATCTCTACAACCTCATTTGCGAGACTCGAATCTATGAGCTGGTGAACCTCAGGGGCCAGACCCACAGTTTCCACAGTTCCGGCCAAGGGTAATAAATGAGCCCTCTGGCTTGAGACAGTAGATCCCTGCGAATGGGAGTGCTCTCGAGCAGGGATATTATCTCTGAGAACCATATTCAAGCTGCCCAATAAGCAGCAGACATAGACTGTCTTGGCTAACTCTCGCTAGAACTAGTGGGAGCAGAGCAATCGGGGAAAAGCATACAGACATTACCGTGGCCATGTATGCACCATAGCATCCAGCCCCAGTCGTGCGGGAGGAGTGAGGGCCAACCACAGCGGGCAGTGTGTTGTCTCCGCAGAGGCGAACGCATCCACTTCCGCTTGGCCGAACCTCCGCCATATGGACTCCACTACTTGTGGATAGAGCCTCCAATCCCCAGGCCTTAGCCCCTGCCTTAACAGGATGTCTTCGCTTACATTCTGGTTGCCTGGAATGTACAATGCACTCACTGACAAAAACTTTCCCTCTGCGCAGAGAATTAGTTATGCCTGCCTGAACAGGGGGTGTGAATGTTTCCCTCCCTGGTGGTTAATATATATGAGACCACCACTGTGTTGTCTGTTACAACTAATGGCCTGCATCTCTTGGTGATTTATATGAACCTCCAGAAAACCCCTAGAAAAGTTGTCCTCTGCACTGGAGAAAGCATACTTTTCTTGAGGTTCAACCTGAGCCCCAAGCTCTTCATATGGGCCAGAACATACAGATTGTATGAATGCAGGATCGTGCAAGAATTAACCAGTCATCCAGGTACTTTAGTACACGGATGCCCTGGAGTCACAAGCGAGCCAGAATGGCATCCATGCACTTTGTGAAGGTGCGAGGGGCTAAAGGTAGCCCGAAGGGAAGAACCAGATATGGGTACGCATTGCTTCCAAACGCGAACCTCAAGAACGTCCATTGACAAGGTGATATTTCTATGTGGAAACATGCGTCTTTTAGATCAATCATCACAAACCAGTCATCGAACTGAATATGTGGAAGTTTGAGCATCAGCATATTGAACCTGTATGCCCAAAGAGTACGGTGAAGCTGACGCAAATCTAAAATTGGCCGCATACTCCCATCTTTTTTGCAGACCAGGAAATAATGGCTGTAAAAACCTCAGGGAACAGGGTACATGTTCTATGGCCACTTTGTCCAAGAGCAATCCTACTTGGACCTGACTACTGTGGTGAGCACACCTCTGAACTGGGGGGTCAAGCACCGAACTGGACCCGGTAACCCTTTTCTACAGTAGACAGAACCCATGGAGACACATTTGGCAGTAGTTTGCCAGATGGTCTTCTAGTGGCATTAACTCTTCCACATTCTGTTGGAGGGAAAGCATCAGATTTTCATTACCCTGTGACAGCTCGCTGACTAGAGGAGGCCTTACAGTAGTAATGGGGGCTATCTGCCCTAAGAACCTCACGTCCCCTGATACATCCCTCTGTGGCCCCTCAGTTCTGCTCCTTCTTTGTCTATTCAGCTCATTGGCCTATCGTCTTTGACCACTGAGAAGAAAAATCACTTATATGTTGGCGCATAGCACCACAACAAAAAATAACAAATAATATAGTGAGTATTGTTTTCTGCTTCAAAAGTCCAACTGTAACATTATAAAATAATATTTGTTTTGCATTCAAACAAATATGAAGTATTTCAGTAAAAAATATACTTTTGTGGCAGCTACCTCACGCCACGGTATGTGACGATAATTTGTTTATATCACAATGTACAGTGGTGTGAAAAAGTGTTTGCCCCTTCCTCATTTCCTGTTCCTTTGCATGTTTGTCACACTTAAGTGTTTCGGAACATCAAACCAATTTAAACAATAGTCAAGGACAACACAAGTAAACACAAAATGCAATTTGTAAATGAAGGTCTTTATTATTAAAGGTGAAAAAAAATCCAAACCATCATGGCCCTGTGTGAAAAAGTGATTGCCCCCTAAACCTAATAACTGGTTGGGCCACCCTTAGCAGCAACAACTGCAACCAAGCGTTTGCGATAACGTGCAATGAGGCTTTTACAGCGTCCTGGAGGAATTTTGGCCCACTCATCTTTGCAGAATTGTCCTAATTCAGTTACATTAGAGGGTTTTCGAGCATGAACGGCCTTTTTAAGGTCATACCACAACATCTCAATAGGATTCAGGTCAGGACTTTGG
>CM022762.1:2678982-2698982 GCA_012411365.1 Ameiurus melas | reverse complement strand
GTGACAGAGGCTGGTTTGAAGAAAGAGGCATAAAAGATGATGAAAAATGAGAGCGTCACTTTTCTGATTGTTATTCAGAGAAGTGGCAGGAGATGGAGGACGGAGAGACACCACCACACACTCGTCAAAATGAAAAATAAATAAGAGAGGCCTGGCATCTCTGACCTACACACACACACACACACACACACACACACACACACACACACACACACGTGCTATCACCATCATGGCTGAAGATGATTGAAACAACAACAAAAACAACAGTTGTGTGAAATCGGGAAATTTACAGAAAAGTTCTCTCCTTTCTCGTTTAAAGGTTAATTCATGTTTGGTTCTTTTAGATGTTGTCATTTGATCCATTTTAAAGGGAGGTGTCTGCATGTAGATTTATTAAAAGATTTCTATTATTCAAGTATTTAATATTCTGTTGTTCTGTGTGTTTTCTATTAAATATTTGTGAAATCATGCTGTAAAAAACAAACAAACAAAAAAAAAA
Source organism: Ameiurus melas (assembly GCA_012411365.1). Lineage (NCBI taxonomy): Eukaryota > Metazoa > Chordata > Actinopteri > Siluriformes > Ictaluridae > Ameiurus > Ameiurus melas. The sequence continues at coordinate 2,698,483 of CM022762.1, read as the reverse complement.
CAATGAATTGATTGGTTTTAAATGATTAATTTACATTTAGAATAATTCCTAAACATTCACTTCATCCATCCTTCCATTTTCTGCACCACTTATCCGTCAGGGTCATGGGGAACCTGCAGCCTATCCCAGGGAACTCGGGTGCACGAGGCGGGGTACATACTGGACGGGGTGCCAACCCATCACAGGGCACAATCACACACACACTCACACACTACGGACACTTTAGACACGCCGATCAGCCTACAACGCATGCCTTTGGACTGGGGGAGGAAACCGGAGTACCCGGAGGAAACCCACGAAGAACAGCGAGAACATGCCAACTCCGCACACACACACACACACACACACACAGGGCGGAGGCGGGATTCGAACCCCCAACCCTGGAGGTGCAAGGCGAACATATTAACCACTAACCATATTGAAGCATTTAATAATCTTCCATTATTGGATTTCTATATTAAACTATATCAGAAATGAAATGATACATTATTGAAATGTTTTATTTGTTTAAGTTATTCATCTACATACTATGCAGGACCTGTGTTCTCGTGAAGACCGGTACTGCCAGGATACTTTGGAAGAACGAATATATATATGTATATATATATATATATATATATATATATATATATATATATATATATATATATATATATATATATATATATATATATTCATATATTTCAAATTAAATCAATTTTTTTAAGATTTGCTTTAAATACAAACTCTAAACAATATTGCACAATCAACACCTGATTGAAAATACATAAATAATGAATAAAAAGAGGAAATCAGCATTTATCTGTAAATGAAATGCTGTTGTGAGTGACTTTTTTTTTTAATGTACAAACCTTGCTTTCTTGCCAAAAAAAAAAAAATTGCAGCATTTGCATTTTTTTCATAAATTTCCCTTTCATGTTTTGCACCTAATTTTCACCTGCTATAAGCCGCTTCGTGTTTTTTTTCTTTTATGGAGAGGATGGAAAAGAAAGAAGGACGGAGGTGTCAGACGTCTCGTCACCTGCGTCTGGGTTAGACAGAGGAACTGAGAGAGAATTGGGGGTAAGTGCAGGGGCAGGATGGAGTCTGAATCGCCCCGGATCGAGAGCGCTGCCCCACACGGGTCAGATGTATTTCTTCTTTGCTGGGTTTATGAAGCAGCTTTCTGAAAAAAAATATTGCCTTCATTGTGCAAAAAAATAAATAAATAAAACATAATAATAATAATAATAATAATAATAATAATAATAATAATATCAGAGTGCAAAAAATGCATTTTAAAAAAAGTGTCTTTAATGTCTGTTCTATCGTTAGCACAGAAATTCGTAAAAAAAAAAACGAAAAATAAAAATAAGAGACTTTTTTTAAATGTAAAAACATTCCCACATGCCCTAGATTTATTTATTTATTTTTTAAAGTCTGTATGCTCTGGAAAAAATATCTTAAATATATTAATAATAAATGTCCATATTTACATTTATTTATGCTTAGATCCTTAAATCCCATTTCACAAAACATGTCACATTCATAATGCAGTGTTTTCTCCAGAAGTAAAAAGGTTTGCACGTGAACCACGCCCATAATCTGTATCCCCGCCCCTGAACATCAACTGTGAGTCATGAAAATTGTTACGCCTGTGACAAACTTGTTTTTGTATTTAAATCCTTTTTTAAAAAAAAATAATAAAATAAAAACATTTGTAAGTATAACATTTGTTTCAATTCATACATTTCCTGAAAACTCCACATCTAAAGTCACATCATGATTAAATGTAAACAATTCCGTTTCTCTCAGTAAAAAGAAAAGTTCTGAACATTAACCCCACCCCTAACTCCGCCCCCACCCTGTGAATCAAGGGAACAGTTATGCAAGTGATAAATATTTTTCCTTTTATAAAATATTCTTTTTTTTTAGATTATTATTATTATTATTATTATTATTATTATTATTATTATTATGTATACCACATTTTAAATACGTAGCATTCGTTGAAAATCGTATAATTTCCCGAAAACTTATCAAACATCACATCCGTGACTCTGATCAGGACAAACTTTAAAACACATGGGGGAGAAAGGTCAAATATCTCTATTTACTTTTATTTATCCTTTGAATCCAATTTTACCATTAACCCCACCCCTAACACTTTTGTAACCCCACCCCTTCACTGTGAAATATGCAAAGTGTTACTCATGTGACATATTTAGTTGTTTTCGTTGTATTTAAATGAGTTTATATATATATATATATATGAACTGAATTTTTGTACCAAAACAAAATTATAATGTACCCATGTAACGCCAAGTCTGGAATCAAGGACTGGAAGGTACAAAAAGGTGCTATTACTTTTATTAACACCTCTTCTCACTCAGGAAACAAACAACACTGTTGTATCCATTCAATACATCATTCTGTTGAATGCTGGATTCTGATTGGCCAAAAGGTGTCGATTTTTGCATGTTTTAATGCTTCATGGTTTCTAGAGTAACAGCTCTTTCACGGGGACGCTCCGCTGATGATAAACAGAATAAACGGATTAAAGGTAAACGTGTGTGACCACTGATTTGAGAGGAGACGTGTATTTAACATTTATGGAAGGAGTCTCCAGTATCAGGACAGAGGAGTTTAAATGTTTTGCGGTTTCTTGGTAACATGACAAGTGGTGGGTTTTTTTTTTTGCCTTATAAACTTCAAGAGAGAAAGAAAAAAGTTCTGTTTATAGCTGCTACAACGTAAGCAGAACTTGAAACTTGTAACTATAAACGGATAAAAAGTACAATGTATCATTACACTGGGAATTTGCCATTTGACTGTGATGGGCCTGTAGAATCTTCCAGGACTTCTTCTGCAACCAACCCTTGGTGGAATTTGAGGTACGCTTGGGATCATTGTCCTGTTGTGCAAGCTTCAGCTTCCTCACAGACGGCATGATGTTTACTCCTAGGATTTCCTGATGCTTCAATGAATCCATCTCGCCTTCCACACGCTGCAGGTTTCCAGTACCAGAGGATGCAAAGCAGCCGCAGAGCATCACCGAGCCACCACCATGCTCGACTGTGGACAGAGTGTTCTTTCTTCATTCTTCTTCCTCCAGACATACCACTGACCCATCATGCTGAAAAGATTTCTTTCATCGCTCCAAAGAACAGAATCCCAAAACTTCTGTGCATTATTTATATCATTTTGAAGCGACTTTTTTCTTGTGCTTTTGGGTCAGAAGTGATGAACGCCTTGGAGTTCTGTCATGGAAACCTTCTGTGTTTTGTACGCTCCTTACTGTGCTCACTGAAACCTCAGTGCCTGTTACACAAAGTCTTGCTGCAGGTCTTTTACAGCCACTCGAGGGTTTTTCACAACCTGCCTTCTCACAAATCTGCTTGCAGCCATCGATAGCGTCCTTTTTCTGCCCCGTCCGGGTATTTCATACATTTTCTGCCCCTAGCCAGTTCAGGTATTCCCGTGTTCCAGCTCAACCACACCTGCTGCTGCATCTAATGAAGCCCTTGATTAGCTTGAGACTAAACCTGTTCTGCATATTTGTGCTGTTGTGAGGGATTCAGTTCAGGGGGGTGAATAATGTTGAGAGTGGAGAAATCATTATACGTTGCATTTTCAGTAGAATTTATTGAAACCATTTGAAGCATTCGTCGTGTCGGACTATTTCACTTGCTTTTGTTTGATGTGTTCATCGCAAACAGCTGAAAGTCTGTACATTTTCACAATAAACCTGATGTGCACCGGGGGCTGAATCATTTTAATTGCAACTGTACATTTTGTCTTGTTGATATTCCTCTAAATGAGCACGCAAAGCAAAATCCCTTCCCAACGTTCGAGTTAATCCTTAACGGAAAGCGTATCTTGCAGAACCGGGGAGATGCGCCGTGTTTCCGATGAGGTCACGTTCACACTGCAATTCTTCAAACCCGCTCATGCTGAAAAATACAAAGACGGAGGGTGGGAAAAAAAATAATAAAAGGAGGCTTTTATTTATTTCTTTTTTTCTTTCTTTCTTTCTTTGAGATGTTGCCATTTTTTTATTTTTTTTTGATGGTGTTTTTTAGGAATTGTCGCACAGATCGTTGTAAATTGGAAATCGGTGCACTGAAACGGCACAGACAAGCACAAAAGAGCGGCCTGCATTACCATATATATTATAGGCGATATTTTGTTGCTCGTTGCTCTCAAGCGATCCGAATGGGTCTGCGCCGCGTGCTTCCAGGAAGCATTTGTGTGGCTGGAGATGATAACCCTGCTTTTAGCTTTCCTCCTGTTAGACCCCTGCTCTTTGGATTTTAAGAGCTGTGCAAATCGGCCTCATCATAATATGTGAGTGTGTGTGTGTGTGTGTGTGTGTGTGTGTGTGCGTGAGTGATGTGATTATGTTTTGAGGAGGTGACAGACTGGTAGAAATGGCTGTGAGCTATGTGTGTGTGTGTGTGTGTGTGTGTGTGTGTCTTTTATGGGATGACCCAAACCCAGAAACATGAAACAGCAACACGGAGAGAAGATGAGGAGTCGTGAAGAGAAGGTGTGGGGGGGAAATACACATAAACATTTGTTATTAATTTATTATTATTATTATTATTATTATTATTATTATTATTATTATTATTATTATTACTATTATTATTATTATTATTATTATTATTATTATTTGTGTACACAATGTAGCGAAATGAACATGTAGAACATCATCAGCTGCATCTTGTGCATTAAGAAGATCAGGAACATGAATGATGGGTGGAATAACATTTCTCCGGAGAGCCACAGCCACAGCTGTCCTCTGTAATGGACAATTCCTTTCCAAAAGCATTCTTATGATGATGATGATGATGATGATCATCATCATCATCATCATCATCATCATCATCATCATCATCTTAATTTAGTTGAGAGATTTTAGATCTTTTTTTAAATGGCACAAAGGTCTCTCTATTTTTATTTATTTCTTTCTTCGTTTATTTATTTTTACTTGCCGGTTTAAATTCAATGACGGTGTTGTAAATTAAAAATGATTCACGGAGCTACGTCACTTCTACCTTAATGCAGAATCTGTCGTTTTTTCCTCAGTAATCAGATGTAAAACATCACAAGACTGAAAGTTTAACCCCGCCCCTTTAACACTGACCTTACCCTACAGGGTTACAGTTGAAAAAGTGGTTTGCATTCGATTATTTCAGGGTTGTTGGTGTTTTTTCAGCATTTGTTTGGCAGGAATGTTCCAGAAAGAATAAGAGAGACGTGCGTGTGTGTGTGTGCGTGTGTGTGTGTGTGTGTGTGTGAGTGTTTGGGACATGCCGACTGCACAGAGGGTTATCCTTGGGCTTATCATGTCAGGCCATATGAATTCATTTCATATTCTACCAAATGGCTGTGCACTGCAGGGGGTTCATGGCACTACCTTTTCCCCCCTGCACCCCTTTCTCTTTGATTTGGCTCATTTGAGCGGCGCGGTCCCAGGCAGCTTGTTAGAACCGCCACCTCACTGAGTCGACCCCCTGGATGGAAGGAGAAGGGAGACGGGTGATGGGAGGAGGGGGGGGAGACACACGGTGACACAAAGAGGCGGACGACTGAAGAGGATTCGTGAACGTGGCCAGGGAATGCCATCTTCTGACAGAAAACAGGAAGTGCAAGAAGCTCGGGGTTGGATCCGGATTAAAAGAGCACTAGTTTGAGTTAGAGATGGTGGTGATCTGATACCCAGCATCGCTATGTGGATTCTCCAAAAAATACAAATAAAAAGTGGATCAGATATCAGAGAAAACATATCGGACATCTGCTTCTAATCTTATGGAGTTTGGAATTTATTTCTACATTTAAAGAGAGTGTTTATTTCTTTATGCTTTCTAATTATTTATCACACTTACAATGGAACGTATTTTCGTGTGGAACAGTGACGTAAACACTTTCTAAAGAAAACGACATCGGAATCAGTATAGAGTCTGATAGTGAAGGTTTTAGGATCGGTATCAGAATCGGGGAAAGATAAAAGTACTACCGGGACATTTCTAGTTTCCTTTTTTATCTCACTACCTACTGACTCAACACGTATTCTTGAAACCCTCTGATTCAAAATCCAACTCTTTTTGTTTCCGCATCTGTGTATCCGTGACATTTCTGAAATGGAAACGTAGTTCCAGCTCTTGACCTCATTTCTATTATCGTTCTTTCTGTACCGTTCTTTAGTAAGCGCTCCATCCTGGTTGGTCAGGGTGGCAGACGACCCGGGGTCCATCCCAGGAACGCTGAGCGTAAGCCGGGAATACACCCGAGACGGTACGCCAGTCTATCGCATGATACCATGCGCACACACACATCCACAGTCACAGACCTGTCAACCAAACTTAGCCAATCCAATCCAATCCAATCCAAGATAATCCAATCTAAAACAACGGGAGGTGTGAGGAAACAAGAGAACCCAGAGGAAACCCAACCAGTCACTGGGAGAACATTTGGAATTCCACGCAGACGGTAAACAAGAGTTGTGAGCTGTGAGGAAACAACGCTATCCGCTGTACCACCATGTTAATGCAATTTTATTGTATAGCGTTTTTAACAATAGACATTGTCACGAAGCAACTTTACGGGGGGGGGGGGGCGACGACAATCAACAGAATACATTGGTTTTTTTGTTTGTTTTTAAAAACCACTCAAGCTCAATTTTCAGAGCAAGCACCAAATTCCAGAACGTTCGGCTGCGTTTGTTTTTTGTTTTGTTTTTTAATCGCTTTTGACAACGTGCTAAAAAAGCAGCCTGAGGAGGTCAAAGGTACAGGAGAGGTAACTACTCATAATGGCTCACGTATGCGGCGTTACACTAACAAAAAAGAAACGGGAAGACGTTTTCAGTTCCTGGGCTAATACACACGACACGACTCTGCGTCACTCCTGTACAGGTCACATCGAAAGACAGAATGAGATTCCAAAAGAAAAAGAAAAAAATAAAAGAAATAAAAAAGTGAAATGATGGTATTTTGGCCTTTCTATTTGCCAAGGTCAGACTCATTCATCACAGCGGAGTGCGCGAAGGAGACTGGAGACTGGACCGAGCATTGAATCTATAATGGAGTCAGAATAGCAGGCAGCGTCGAATGCAGCGACGATGAAGGGTTGGGGGGGCAAAGTATTCAGCCCCCCGTGTACCGCTAACCCGGCCCGTATGATTATACATAGTGATGAGGAGTAACCTTGGGATGGTGCTGATAAAAGGGCCCAAGGAGGGGTGGAAGGAGTCTGGAGTTCAATCAGCAATCAGACAGACAGACAGACAGACAGGCCTGACCAGCATGGGATGAACCATATTCGCAAATTATTTTCATTTCCCTCCTTATATATAAAGAAAACAGCAAGGCACCATTACTGACCCCCAAACCAAAACCCATCTCCATCCCCCCATCCCATCGCTCTACACCCCATGAAAAAATAAATCTAATTTTCCCATCTCCGCCACCAAGCGACATTCCCCTCCTGCAGGCTCTCCCGCTCGCCATCCCTCGGCCCCTCCCATCCCCTCCATCTTCTCATACTGACACACTCTTCTTCTCTCTCTCTCTCTCTCTCTTTTACATTCCTCCTCCAAGCAAGGCTCCATTTTGTAATAAGTTCTGATCAGTGTTTCTACCAATTTGCATTCTGCTCAGAGAAAATGGAGGCATCGTCTTGATGTGGGGGAAAATGGAAAGAGATACTGGGGAAGGGGGGGTAACGGAGAGAGAAACAATCAAATATCAGAATGGATGAGTGTGTGTACAGGAGGGTGCGTGTGTGTGTGTGTGTGTGTAGGGGTGAGTGGGCATCACAGAAACGTGTGTGTGCGTGCAAGCATGCACATGTGTTTGAGCCCATTTTCAGGTAACAGCGGAGAGACATCAGAAAAGTGCAGTGTACCATTTGCTTATTTACATTCAACAACACGGGCTCACCGAGGAGGAGGCGAGACAGGCGTCTGCGTGAATCTGGGAACACCACACTGATCAGTGACGAGCTCGATGTGAAATCCTTCCTGTCTCACTGCTTACTCGTCTATCGGTTTACTAGCAGCGAGGGTGAAATAAAGTGCAGTACGCCATCATATCCGATCAGTTCTGCTGCCAAATGATACAATAATAATATTCCATTTTATTGAATAGAAACTAATCAGATTTACCTCACCGCTGGAAATGCGGGATTAGAAACAGTGTTACTTCTATACCACACACACACACACACACACACACATATATAATAATAATAATAATAATAATAATAATAATAATAATAATAATAATAATAATGATAATAATAATAATAATAATAATAATAATAATAATATAATAATAATAATAACTGTACGTTGTATTGCAACTGTTAAGTAACAGGAAATGACAGAACTGCTTACTAACAAGAAATTAGACATTATTTAGTGAATGCAGTTTTTAACTATAACTATAACTTCTCTAGCAGGACGTCACACTGTGCGTTTTAGTCACACAAACGTTACTCTGTAACCATTCTGTAACAAGAATTTGACATACCTAACAATTTCGTAACGGACCGTTACATCATCAACTGTTCAGGTACAGGAAGTTGTTCAGTAACGCTTTTACTAACAGGAAATGACATTGCAGCTATTCAGTAACAGGATGTTACATAGGTACTCTGCAGTAAGAAGACATTTTATGATGTTACACGGTAAATATTCAGTAACTGGATGTTAAACAGGAAGTTACTTTAGAATTATTTATCAATAAGGAGTTTACATAGTAACTGTTTAGTAACGGGTAACTTTTCAGGATGTTACAGAGCGACGAGTAGGGAGTTTACTCTGTAAGTATTTAGTAACAGGATACTCCATAGTAACAGAGAGTTACATTATTATTATTTATTACCAGGAGTTTACTTAGTAACTATTTAGTAACAGGTAATTACATTGTAACTATTCAGTAAAGCGATGTTACATAGTAATAGAAGGTCACATTGTAATTATTTAGTAACAAGATGTTACAGTTTAATGATTTATAATGATAATGATAATGATAATGAGTCTTTATTGGCCACATATACATATACACAGTGAAAGTCTTTTCTTCGCATACCCCAGCATGTCAGGAAGCTGCGGTCAGAGCGCAGGGTCAGCCATGATTAAGCCATTTCTAAGAGATATTGTAACTATTCAGCATACACAGTAACATAGTAACGATCAAAGTATCAGGATGTCAATGTCTACTCAAGGAGGGAGAGAGTTTTCACACTTAGCTCCTTAGCTCTGGAATAGCCTTCCTGATAATGTTCGGGGTTCAGACACTCTCTGTCATCAAGATTAAAGACAGATTCCTTTAGCCTAGTATTCACATGGCGGATCTCATAACCTTGCAGTCCAGTCGTCTCTGCCTGAAATGCCATAAACAGCAGCTACGCTAATGCTTTTCCTTTTGTTTCCTGTTCCTACCTCAGGATGCCGATCCTGAGGTATTCGGTGAATGTGCCAGCTCCGGTTCATGACCAGCCTCGACGAAGATTCCAGATGACACCAACACCTGTGAAGACTTTGGATGATACCCACGTTTAATTGTCACAATCACAGGCTCTACGTGTGTTGCTCCTGGGGTGGCAGTGAGCCTGGCTCACTCTGCTCTCTGGACCAGCCTGATCCATCCTGATGACCCACTTCTACTTGGAAACCACACGCTGTTCCTGAGGGTGGCCCCGTATGGACAGCCTAAAGACACAGAAACCATAAAGATGGCACTGGACTGCAATCGTTAAGGACACTTTCGGTACGATGTCTCAGGACATCAACTGCTATGACAGTGTTACGACTGCAGGGGACACAAACAATTGCACAAATACACTTTGCACTCGAGCTTCCATCGGTAAACAGTTCATATCGTCAGCCAAATAGACTTCATGTTAACACTATAATGCATTTCTTAATTACACAGTGGCACGTTTCGTTTCATCATGTAGCACACAGTTATTGTTTGCAGTATAATCCTGTGAGGACGGGTTCCCTTTTGACTCAGGGTTTCTTCCTCATATCGTCTCGGGGAGTTTTTCCTCACCACCGTCGCCTCTGACTTGCTTCCAGGGATCAACGTATCAATTTAAAATTTAGATCGGAAGCGTATATATTTCTGTAAAGCTCCTTAGTGCCAATGTCCACTGTTAAAAGCGCTATCCCGATAACTGAATTGAATAGTAACTATTTACTAAGAGTGAGTCACATTGTAGTTTTTCACTCACATGACATTCGACTGTAAATATTGAGTAATAGAAAGTGACATAGGAACTGTTTAGTAACAGGAAATTACACTCGGACTGTTTAGTAACAGGAAATTACACTCGGACTGTTTAGTAACAGGACGTTACATTGTAATTATGAAGGGTACCGGATGTTCCGTAGTAGCTGTTTAGTAACAGGAAGTTACACAGTAACTTTTTAATAACATGATATTACATAGTCATCTCATCTCATCTCATCTTCAACCGCTTACTCCTTCTTCAGGGTCGCGGGAAACCTGGAGTCTATCCCAGGACTCATCGGGCACAAGGCGGGGTACACCCTGGACAGGGTGCCAGTCCATTGCAGGGCGCAATCACCCATCCATACACTACGGACACTTTAGACACGCCAATCAGCCTACCATGCATGTGTTTGGACTGGGGGAGGACACCGGAGTACCCGGAGGAAACCCCCGCAGCACGGGGAGAACATGCAGACTCCGCCCACACAGGGCATCGAACCCCGGACCCTGGAGGTGTGAGGCGAACGTGCTAACCACTAAGCACTATGCATATTACATAGTAATTATTCAAAATATGAAGGTATATACTAAATATTTAGTAACAGGATGTTACATGTCAACTATAATATAATTGTATGTTACATAGTAGCTATTAAGTAACATATTTACAATTTAATATTAATAATAATAATAATAATAATAATAATAATAATAATAAATATAATAATAATATCCCTATTATAAAAAAGGAACAATTTAGTAAGGAGAAGTTAGATAGAATATTTCATGACTGTAAGTTCCATAGTAACAGGATGTCATATAGTAACAATAACTACTGAGTGGTCACATTTTCTAAACTTTTTTTTTTTTCACTTAGAGTGAATATCATGATATAATGCGGTTTATGATAAAATAACCAGGTGTGTAATGAGCATTAAACAGTCACGGATATGTCAGTCCAACTCTAATTAGGAAGAATTCACACCTGACTAACAGGACCTTATTCCAGACAGTTTCAGGTCTCAGGTCTGGCTGAGTCAGTAGCAGAGAGTCCAGCGCAGGGTTCCGGGGGAGGAATTAACTCAGGGCCGTGGCTGTGTTCTGGATTCGGAGCTGAGATAGCAAAGTTAATTACCGCTTGGCCGGCTCGGCCTTTCCTCAGAGTCTGTATAGAATAAGGTTTTCATTAATGGTGTAGAGAAGATCAGCGGTTATCTGTGCCTCCGGAGAGTCGGCGCTGATGGTGGTGGTGGAGGAGATGGAGCGGGAGAGGGAGAGAAATCTCTCGTACAGCTTCTCCATCTAATTTTCAACCGTGCAATTCAGAATGAAATTAATTTCCTCGTCCATCTAATAAATCAAAAAACAAGTGATTGCTGTTGCTGCCAATCCGGTGGAGACACAATGAGATCTCATCGTCTTGCACCGGTCTCTCTCTCTCTCTCTCTCTCTCTCTCTCTCTCTCTCTCTCTCTCTCACACACACACGTACACACAACTTAAAGGGTTCTAACTAAAACGTTATTTTGGAAGTTAAGAATCTTTTTTTTTTTTTTTATCACTCTGTTTATTCAGTTTCTTACAAGAAAGAGAAAATGACGAACTGGAGAGTTGGAATACAATTGAGGAAAATATCAAACCCACAAAACCCACTTTGACCCATCCTCGAGCCATCTGAAGCCCAAAAATGTAATTAAATTAAAGAGTAAGACCAGAAAAAATGATTCTTGGACTGTCTTTAATTAACCAACAAACCCTCAGAGAACCCTTTAAAGAGTGTATAATGAAGCCAATGTACAATATTGGTTATAAGGTTCATAATTTTTTGGATGTTTTTTAGATCGGAGGTTCAGTAGTCACGGGATGTTTGATTTGAGACCTACATAGAACCCTTCAGCCACTAGTCTTTCCCTGTTCTCTGGACTGGATGACTGCACTTACGCCAACCATTACTCTCTAGAAAAGGGTCTAGAACATTGTTTCTGGTTCTGTTCAGAACATTGGTTCAGTTCTGTTAGTTCTACATTAACCCTGGACTTCCTGTTGGACTCCAGTGGAACCTTTAACCCGTTTAACTCGTCCTTAACAACAACAAAAACACTGACATCGATTCATCTTGAGAATACAGGATCTCAGGGGTTTGGCATGATGTGAAGAACGTTGCGTTGTTTTATATATTTCGTTTTTTTTTTCTTTTTATTATTCATAAGGATGTCATGTGATACATTATACATGCCGTGCTTTGTAAGATTCAATGCATGTTTTCCGCATGATTTCCCACCGGAACAGCTGGAGCGGGGGTTTGGAAACGCAGCGTGCTACACTGCCCGAGGCGAACACTTCAAGACCAGCAGGCATTAGGTGTGTGAGAGGAGTGTCTGAGAGTGTGAACGTTCTCCACACTGCAGGACGGAGGAGTCGACAGCTAGGAGGAGTCGGATGTATGATCCATATGATCCAAGTCACTTCGTCAACCAATGGTGCCGTCCCACATAGCTTTTCTATTCCGAAAGTGGTTTCCTGAACACCGAACTCCGTTGTAGGGTTCTACATGAGACCTTTAAGGGTTCCCTAAGGGGTGACAGGCGATAACCAAGCATCTGTTGCTAAATCTGGGCTCACACTCTATCTCTAAATTATGACAGCAGACAACTGTCTTTAACCGGCCTAAAACAACCCATGTCGCACCTCTCTTCATCGCCCTCCACTGGCTTCCTGTAACCGCACGCATCAAATTCAAGGCCTTGATGCTCACGTACAAGACCTTGTCTGGAAAAGCGCCACCCTACCTCAACTCTCTCCTGAAGGCCTACGTTCCCTCACGCGATCTGCGATCGATTAACGAGTAGTACCTACTCAAGGTCCCTTTAGAGAACCTTCACACTAGCTGTCCCTCAGTGGTGGAATGAACTTCCAACCTCAATCTGGAGCGCAGAATCTCTCACCATCTTCAAAAATCAGCTAAAGACCCACCTCTTCTGTGAACACCTAACCAAGCCCTTAAAAATCAAATAATAATAAACAACCTTACTCTGGCTCCTAGACCTCTACTCTGCGTACTTTCCTTTTCTAGAACCCAATTAAAGTTCTTGTACGGTAGCACTACTTGTGTTGTTGGAAAACATGACAAAGATTCTCACCCTGTACGAGTACCTCACCACACGTAATGGTCAAATCCAAAAAGTTACATTTGCACCCACAGATCCGTCATGAAGCAACAAAATTACGTCTAATAGTGGAACCTAGCAATCACACCCTCTAACAATCATCCTCTTCCGAGCGAAAACGTCCGGCGAAGTGATCCGACTCTGCAGGAAGTGAATCATTCATGCCGTGTCTGGGTTTTGGGGGGGGGGGTTAGTCGTCAATGGGAGGTGTTAAACTGAACCCAATGACAGGGTTGTAACCTTGTCGAGATTTGATCCGGCGGACAAAAACGAGAAAATAAACACGACACGCAAACCCGTTATTTCTCCTCGTTGTAAATTCAGTATTCATACAATGACCTAATGATGTTATATTAGATAGCATTTCTGTCATACATGCACCCTTCTGCACTGTGTTTCTGACCAATCAATGGGTTTTACAAGGACGTTTTCAGCCATTGGTTTGTTTAACAAACCAAAAGAATCGATTTCGCTCTGATTCAGACTCGGGAGACGGACTAATAGGTGTGAAAGGAGCGATCTGCAGTCAAAAGTGAAGGTAAATATCCAAACAGCACTCATCGTCTACTTTAATAGGAACACCTGTCCATCTGCTCTTTTATCTAATCGGCCAATCATGTAGCAGGAGCACGATGTATACAATCGTGCAGATACAGGTCACGAGTTTCAGTTAATGTTCACGTCCAAGATCAGAATGAAGAAAACGTCTGATCTCTGTGGCTTTAACCGTGGCATGGTACCGGATGGGCTGGGTTTGAGTGTTTCAGAACCTGTTGATCTCCTTCAACAGTGTCACACAAGTGTTTACACAGAACGGCGCGACAAACAACAACAACAACAACAAAACATCTTGTGAGCGGAGGGTCTGCAGGTTGGTGAGAGAGATCAGAGGAGAATGATCAGACCGGTCTTGAGGTGGATGTATATTTACTGTACACGCAAGATTTCAGCATTATAAACCAATAGTGTCTCTGTTCTAGCGCGTCACGTGTCGAATCCGATCTGATCAAAACCGATCCTGCGTTCCGTGCTATTAGAGCAAGACGTGATGGATAAGTAAGATAAGTTCAAATTTGCACACATTTCTCATGAGATCAGACGGCAGGTTATTATTAACCGTGATACGGATATCCAGTATCGGATTGCTTTACCCCTAGCAGTAAAATAGCAAATATATGTCTATACAAAAAAAAAAAAAGTTCAACCGCGCTGTTGGGAAACATTGATCTGTCCCGGATCAAGAGGTGAGTAAATACCTGCTCTTTTCTTTTTCCGCCGTCACAGAATTAGCCTAACTGCTGCCTTTCGAGCACCAATCCCGAAAGCTGCTTCAAATCCCTGTCCGATGGCGTATTGATTCCCGATTCCCAAAAGGCCAGCAAATAAGATGTTATTTTACGGGGAATTACACCTGGACGGGAAACTTTACTGGTACATACGTGTCGGGGATCTGTCTGTCACAGAGCGGAGGATCTTCACTCTGGAGCTACATCCTGGGGCTACAAGAATCTGATCTCCACACACACACACACACACACACACACACGAAGAGACAGAAAGAGATGCTTTTAAACACCATAACCACTATAAAATTGAGAGTGAATGAATAATCTGGAGTTGGAAGGCATTCCCTTAAACGATCGTTCCCGATAAACCACGGACGTTCCGTTTATGGGATTTGTCAGACGCCCTTATGTTCTTCGTATGGTTCCTCATATGGTTTTCCGAAGATCCAGGAATGAAGGAACAGCAGCAGATGTAAACAAAACCCACAAATATGCCTTGGCACAATAAACCCGAGAAGGAGAGAGAAGAGACTGTGAAGAGATGCAGATGAAGCATGAAGCTTACATGCGGATATGCATATTAGGAATGCGTGTGTGTGTGTGTGTGTGTGTTTTAAATCTCTTGACATCCTGTGACACGTGCCACATCGCATCACGGCAAGGCTAATGTTTGCACGTTTCTGATTTTATTTAGCATCTGGAGCGTGTTTGATCCCCGCTCGGAAACTATCGTTTACAATAGCGTGTGTCATGTCTGAAACGGAGAGAGACGAAATGCCCCGAGGACACAGGTTAATGCGGGGAGGAGACGGCATCCCGAGCAGCCGGCTGTATCTCTTTAACTCGGAATAAATGAGGAGAAGCCACACGTTTTGTTTTTTTGTTTTTTACACGTTATAATCTGGATAAACAAACTGACACGGCGGGACGGTTGACGTGAATTGCTTCGGTTTTGCGAGTAAACACACGTCCGAGGCCTTGAGCGTGAGAGGACGGCCGAGGGATAGAAATGATATCCGATTCGATGAAATTTTTATTCCGATTTTGAAATACAAATAAAAATAAAGCTGTCGGCGGGCGAAGTGTCAGTCAGGGTGGGATCGATTTACGTTTCGTTCCTGCAACCGGCTTGTAACCTCGCTCTGTACACCGGTCTGCGCTGACCTCAGGAGAGCCTCATCAACTTGAAAGGAGCTTTATCTGTTCCAGGTGTGTGAGAGCCCTGGCTTCATATGGGTGTGTGTGTGTGTGTGTGTGAGAGAGAGAGAGAGAGAGAGAGAGAGAGACTGAGTGGGTATTAGAAAAGGAAAAAAGACAGGGCAAGAAACAGAAACGTACTGTAGTGGTTATTTAAAAAAAAAAAAAGCACAATGAGTTCAAACAAAGGTGGAGTTGTGCGGCATACAGAACCACGTCTGTAAAAAACTAAATGTAAAACAATGAAATCATTCACTGTGTAATTATATTTTACTCCCCCTTTTTTTTTTTTTTTTTAATTGCACCAAACTAAAAAAAAAAAGTTGCGTCAACTTGTTTCAGGCATTTCCGGAGCCGATAAGTGGGGGGACATGTTGATGTTGAGGGAGGAATGTGATCCGCTGGCAAAATGTTTGCGTTTCCCCGAGAAACTTTGAGTTCGCTCGCAATTTCTAGCTTCTAGCATTCTCGCACAAAGAAATTAAGCCAAAGCAAAAACAATGTGAAATAAGGCAAAAAAAAAAAAAAAAAGAACGCAACAAATAGCGAGAGAAAGCAAAAAAAAAAGCGCGAGAGAAAGCAAAGCAAAAAAATTGCGAGAGAAAGCAAAAAAAAATTGCTAAGTTTCTCAAGAGAATGCAAAAGTTTTGAAATTTTTCTTTTCCTCACATCTCATATTTTTTCCATCACTATGTCCCCTTACGGGCTCGGTGGATTTTTGTTTGTTTGTTTGTTTATTTTACTATTTGCTGGGAAAAAAAAGTACCAGCAATATTTTGACTTTTATAACATTATAACATTTGTAAAAAAAAAATAATAATAATGTATATATATATATATATATATATATATATAAAATAAATTAATTAATTAAAAAGAAAATTAAACAGTCCAGATTCCTGTAATTTCCTAACATATGTCTGAATACATTCTAATAGTAGTGTTATTTCTTTTCGACTGGAAGTATGGGATAACGTTGTAATATTCTGGTATAAAGAAATGACAGAAATTGCTTACAGCATAGTTACGGCGCTAATTAACGTGAAACAGCATCGCCAGATCTCTCTGACTGTTTAGCGCTGGTTATCGTAGCACCTTTTTCCAGAGATTTGTTGTCATTTTGCTTTGTGAACTGGTCTAAAACCTGGTAACTTTCTGCTCGTGTCTGCTAGTTTGAAGTAAACGCCCACAATTTGAACGTGTTTCTGGTTCGGAAACCGCTAATCTGGCAACCCAAGCCGTGAATATTTCTGACAGAAAGGTGAGGAATGTGTGCTGAATGAAGCGCTTCTTCCCATAACAGCACGTCCCGACGTGTTTTATATTCCGCTTAGATCACAGCAATTTTCCTACGAATATTCGATTTTAATCATTAAAGAGCAACACGTTGTACTTTTTTATAGCTATGATTATAGTTATCTTTGACCTTCTGGAACTCTCACAACACGAGATATTTGCAGTTTCCCGTTCTCACTTCCGTTATAGCATGATAAAGAAAAGCTAAGCTTGCTTTATATCGTCGTCGTGGAGAAGAATAACTGTCACAAAGCTCTGAAACTGGAGACTCCTTCCTTACGTGTTAAATCCCTTTCTCCTCACAGAGCAGCGCTGACGTATGCTTATCGATCTGTTTACTCTTACGCAGAGCGTCCGCCGTACCCGTCCCCGTGAACGGGCTGTTACTATAGAGACGATATCGTGACTAGTCCGAGCGCGTCGATAACGAATAACCCCCGTGTTCCGCGGCAGAGAATGAATCGACATAATTCTGCCCAATCAGAGTGGAGATAGAACCAATCATATTCCGTTATCACGAGCACAAACAATAACCGTGCGTCTAAAAAGTTATGTTAGGTCTTGGAAGGTTAACGCCACCTTCTCCATCTGCTCTCGTTATTTCGGCCGTTTCGGGGCTCAACCTGTCAGACGGCGCGACCGCTTGATATATGAAGAGCGGTCCATCACCGAGATCCTCATGCGCTAGAGTCGACAAGTGGCTTGGGAATGTGTGAGTGTGTGTGAGTGTGTGTGAGCGCAGAGCACAGACAGAGACAGATGACGCATGGCGACACCGGTGATTTTCGAGCCTGGGACTCTCACTCTGGACAGGTTACAAATAGGCCTGAGAACGAGGAGCTGAACCTGAATAAATGCTGATCTTCCAGTGAGCCAGTCATCCGTGAACTGTCGTTCTGGAGCACTAGCATGGAAAAAGAGAAGGAACGACGCAGTGCTCATCACAACCAGCAACTGCTGATGCTAGATAACACAGTGGAATGTATTAGCAGGTTTGAGACGCATTACAACACACACACACACACACACACACACAAACGTTTCAACGTACCTAAATTTGCCCAGACGCTGTATCAGCGGTGCTTTATTTCCCCTCCAGGTTCTTCAGCTGGAACGATGTCTGTCTTCAGAAGAGGAAATGAAGACCAGTTTGTGAGGAATGCTCATCTAATGCGGTGCTAGAACCCTCTTCCTGCACACTTTATCTCTCCGCGAGACGGAATTCACGAACATACGAAACCGTGCAAAAAGACAGACCAGCAGGTCATCGCTTAATACTGGACAAACATAGCGTTTGAGATGGAACGCAGATGGTCAGACTGGTGTCTTCCAACCATCCCGGCTATAATCGCCGTACAGGCGGCACTGGAGTGGGATTTTTTTTCAGAATTTCCGCATTTATTACATTTATCGAGATGAATTTCTGGGATTCTTCTCAGGAAAACATCTGGAAAGTAAAGGGTTTGTAGCGAATGGGGAAAAAGGACGTAATGTTACCTCCCGGAAAGTCGATTATTTTCCCGTGACTGCACTCCGCGAAGTGTTTTATTCCTCTCGCACCACGGCAATTTTACAGTCGTCATAAGAGAGGAATTATATACCGGAGAGATCATCAAGAATCATTTTGTTGTTGTTGACAGTCAATATAAATAACTATAAGATGCATATGTTATTATACGTAGGCTACGTTATCATATATCTGCCAATAATCTACACTAAAGAAAGAAAGAGAGAAAGAAAGAAATAATTAAATAAATAAATAAATAAATAAATAGGCAAATAAATAAATAAATAAATAAATACTTGAATTTGTTTATGATCACTGGTTCTAATCGGCTCATACAAGCGTTATGTAGTTGTCGATTTGTGTGTGTGTGTGTATGTGTGTGTGTGTGTGTGTGTGTGTGTGTGTGTGTGTGTGTGTGTGCGCGATCATTGCGGCCGAAACACGCTCGATTTGGCCGCGTCGTTTTTCCAAAACGTGAGGGTTTTTTTTGGTGTTTTTTACAATTTTTTTATCGTTTGCGGAAAACGACTCGAATTCGGCGAAATCGCGACTCGCGTGAAATTGTTCCGCGCGCGCTTTCGCAGCGATGTCTGTTGCTAAACGAGACCTTTTTAGCCGTACCCGTATCCGACGCACGTGAATCGAAGAGTGCTTCGGATGAACGAACGCGTGTCGTGATGACGCCGCGCGACGCGTCTACGCTCATTTTGAGAGAGAGAAAAAAACCGATACCGCGAGCTCCGTCGAATACGGCGGCGTTTCCCTGATTTCGCGTCTGTTTCTAGCGATCGCAAAATCCCCAAATCCTAGAGGGAGTGTATAA
>CM022762.1:2426482-2671482 GCA_012411365.1 Ameiurus melas | reverse complement strand
AGTCAAATTTCATATCCATCTGGCCACAAAGCACCACTACATTTCATCCGAACCCCTCAGTGAAGGATGCATGAAACTGTCTATGCGCACGTGATCATGCTACACGAGTAATGCACATGAAATTTAGTACATGTGATCATGTGATCATGAGTGAAAATGAAAACTCGTGTGCTACATGTGAAAGTCACATAAACATGTATAAACACACATGTATCGCCTCCAAAAAAGCCTAGTCCTTCAAGAGTGAGGCTGGGTCGGTGCGTAAAGGGCGAGGCTGAAAACCACTTCTGAATGCTTGTGATCTCTGATCCCTCAGATGTCACTGTCTTAAAAACCGTCATGAGTCTGTAATGGAGATACTGACATGAGCTCGGGAATACTTTGTCACACAACACAATTCGCCGCTGCATCCACAGATGCAAGTTAAAGCTTTACTATGTAAAGCAGAAGCCATACATCAACACTGTCCAGAAGCTCCGCCCACTTCTCTGGGTTGGGTCTCATCTGAGCTGGACAGTAGAACAGTGGAATTAGAATATACAAAGGACTCTTATTGTTTGTTTGTTTTTTTGCATTTTGCATACTGTCCCAACTTTTTTAGAATTGGGTTTGTATACTGTACATACACTGGATATAAAAAGTTTACAAATCCTTGTTACAACTGCAGATAGTGGGGGGGGGGGGGGTGAGAAGAATAACAAATGTACAATAACCTGGTTGCATAAATATGTACACCCCTTAACTAACCATGTTAAAGCACCTTTGCTTGTAGTATGAGTCTACCAACCTAAAAGGTATGCATGAGGTAATAGAGGTAGGCATGAGGTAATAGAGGTAGGCATGAGGTAATAGAGGTAGGCATGAGGTAATAGAGGTAGGCATGAGGTAATAGAGGTATGCATGTTTTTATGCCAAAATAGATTAGTATTTGGAGCTCTCCATGATTCCCTGTGTCATAAAAGAAAAGGGCATAGTCTTATCAGAATAGAAACCGTCTTACCGTCCTATATAGTAGCCGAGATACATGTATTTCATCTACTAGATAGATAGATAAAATAGATAGATAGATAGATAGATAGATAATAATAATAGATAATAATAGATAGATAGATAGATAATAGACAGACAGGCACACAGATAGATAGATAGATAGATAAATAGATAGATAGATAGATAGATAATAAATAGATAGATAGATAGATAGATAGATAGATAGATAGATAGATAGATAGATAAATAATAGATAGATAGATAATAAATAGATGATAACAGACAGGCACACAGATAGATAGATAGATAGATAGATAGATAGATAGATAGATAGATAGATAGATAGATAGATAGATAGATAGATAGATAGATGAATAGTAGCTATATAGATATATATATGATAGATAGATGGATAGATAGATAGATAGATAGATAGATAAATAAATAGATAGATAGATAGATAGATAGATAGATGGATAAATGGATGAATGAATAGATAGATAATAATAGATAGATAGATAGATAGATAGATAGATAGATAGATGGATGGATGGATGGATGGATGGATGGATGGAGAGATAGAGAGATAGATAGATACTTTATTGATCCCCAGGGGGAAATTCAAGATCCCAGTAGCTCAGAACATCTCACACAATACAACATACAATGAAAACTACAGGCCTATAGCAGGTAAGTACGCGGTTTGGGACGCAGCCGTGCTCTCCTGTTTGTCATCAAACGGTCGAGTGCTGCCGTGTGTGTACGTGTCCTGTTGCAGAATGCGGTGAAAACTCCCACACGGCGTTAATAGTGTAATTAATGTGTTTACGTGTCTGTAATACACGTCGATAACGCGACTAAAACAGGAACACTCCACACGTCTTAACTCGATTTGTGTTTACTTCGAGTATGACTTTAATCGGATTAAGGTCATTAAACTGCTGTTTACATGGTCGTTTCTTAATCAGTGTATCGTCTTAATCGGGTTCATATCGGATTATTGTTGTCCGTGTAAACGCACGGAGTGAGATCCCAGATGTTTATTTGTCAGCTCATTGCAGAGCATGGCTTCAGCAGTCTGATGAAACCAAGAATAATTGATTCGTTGACTGCTGTATGATGATTCGTTTTGAACTTGAGATTGAATCTGATTGGTTGATTCTGAACACAGCCAAAAACCCAATTGTAACAGGGTGTGCGCACTTATGCAACCAGGTTACTTGACCTAAACTGTTCCTAACATGTTTCTGATTGTTTTTACACTCGTTGAAAGTCTGCACTGAGCGTGGAAATAGTTCGGATATGAGTCATGTTGCTTTCATTTGTTCACATCAGAAAAAGCTGCCATTTTAACAGGGGTGTGTAGACTTTTTATAGGCACTGTTTCTTCTTTCCAGGCACAGAGAACATTCCACACTTGGTTTTCTTTTTAAATATCCGTGTTATTCTCCTTAGTTTGTTTCTGTTTGTTTTTTTGTATTCATTTGTGTGGGTTTTTTTTTTTTTTTGAGATACACATATAAGAAATTCTGTTGATTTTTTTTTTTCCTCTTTCACTCGGCAGATCTGAACGATTCCCGCTCAAGTTCAAAAGACGGCAAGAAGCTTTTTTTTTCATCTTCCTCTCCCCCTCTCTATGCATTTAAATCATTTCTAGCAACTTATCTCAAAGTTCATCTGTTGATCACTATCGCTGTATCTTACTGTGCAGCTCGGGGGATGGGGGGGATATATCTATATAATATTGATTAAAAAAAAAACGTCTCTTATGCGGGATTTATCATGAAACTGACCTGCAACTTTGTGCTTCGATGTTATTAAAGAGCTGATGGAGAAGAGCTTTGAAATCACTGGAGCGCCAAAACTCCAGGGCTATTGGAGCAGGGTTTCTTGAAATAAGCTTGAATTCGAAAAGGTGATTTCTTTTTTTTTTTTCACGTAAACGATTTGTACAACAATGCAGCGGAATAAACAGCGGGAAGTTAGCGCATCAAAGAGTCCGGAGCTGCAGCTGAGCCGTGTCTTTTGGCGCGGAAGCTGGCGAGATGTTCCTCTCGCTTTACAGCTCCTCTTCGCTTCTCTCTCTGGATTACCAAGACAACTTTGAATCCGCAAAAACCCACACGCTCCCATCCATGGACTTCCTCTGCTTCCGATTTCCAGGCCGAGGTCCCACGGGGATGAGGCTTTCACCCGGTGAAGGGATTTCTGCGAGGGTCGGAAACCTGAGGTGCAAAAGAAGAAGGAGGAGGATTAAGGATTAAGTCTCCTCACTGAATCTTACACCTGTATGTGACATTAATTCTCTGCACAAGGAAAGATACCTGTAAAAAAAAAAATAATAATAATAATAATAATAATAATAATAATAATAATAATAATAATAATGAAATAAAAAAGGTAAAGAAAACCTAAAGTAAAGACTCTTAATTCATTTTCATGGGGTCAAGCATGCAGCTGCACATCGTAGGGTGCACACACACACATATAACACACACACACACACACACACACACACACACACACAAGCCCATACACATCGAAGAAAGAAAGAAAGAAAGAAAGAAAAAAGGAAAGAAAGAAAGAAAGAAAGAATGGATGGATGGATGGATGGATAGACAGACAGACAGACAGACAGATAGATAGATAGATAGATAGATAGATAGATAGATAGATAGATAGATAGATAGATAGATAGATAGATAGATAGATAGATAGATAGATAGATAGATAGATAGATAGATAGATTATGGATGGATGGATGGATGGATAGATAGATAGATAGATAGATAGATAGATAGATAGATAGATAGATAGATAGATAGATAGATAGATAGATAGATAGATAGAATAGATAGATAGATAGATAGATAGATAAGATAGATGGTGGGTGGGTGGGTGGGTTGGATGGATGGATGGATGGATGGATAGATAGATGGGTCGGTGGGTTGGATGGATGGATAGATAGATAGATAGATAGATAGATAGATAGATAGATAGATAGATAGATAGATAGATAGATAGATAGATAGATAGATAGATAGATAGATAAGATAGATAGATAGGAGGGAGGAAGGGGGGAGAAAAAGGAAGGGAGGAAAGGAGGGAGAGTGGAAGAAATAAAGAAAGTGAGGGGGAGGACAAAAGGAAGGAAGCTTGGTTTTCTTCAAGCAAGTGGGAATTGAGGCTTGTGCGAGCGACAAGTTGACTATATCCATTAAGACGTCAGCTAGCATCGATGAGCATGTTCTTAGAGCTTGTCCAGAGATACTATCTGGGCCAGCTGATTATCGTGGGTTTATTTTCATCTGCACTGATCACTCGATTCCACTGTTGGTGGGGCTCGCTTGTGTGAGCTTGGACGCAGGAGGTAATCCAGATCCTACAGTGAGAGTGAGAATGTGAGTGAGAGTAAAGAATTAAAAGCCACCGGTTCAGACAATACCATCACACAGAGATAAAGACACACAGACAGACATCACTATTTCACAACTCAGTCTCTAATATCACCCCCACTCACCCCATGGCAGCCCAAACACTCCAGCACACCTCTACACTTACAACACCTCAACACGCACAACATCCCAACAAACACCTCTATACTCACAACACCTCAACGCATACCTCAATACTCACAATACCCCAACGCATACCTCAATACTCACAATACCCCAACGCATACCTCAATACTCACAACACCCCAACGCATACCTCAATACTCACAATACCCCAACACATACCTCAATACTCACAATACCCCAACGCATACCTCAATACTCACAATACCCCAACGCATACCTCAATACTCACAACACCCCAACGCATACCCTCAATACCCCACACACACCCAACACATACCTCAATACTAACCCAACGCATACCTCAATACACACCAATACCCCAACACATACCTCACAATACCCACAACACCCAACACACACCTCACAACTACACTTCAACACATACCTCAATACTCACAACACCCCAACACATACCTCAATACTCACAACACCCCAACGCATACCTCAATACTCACAACACCCCAACACATACCTCAATACTCACAACACCCCAACACATACCTCAATACTCACACTTCAACACATAACTTAATACTCACAACACCCCAACACATACCTCAATACTCACAATACCCCAACACACATCTCAATACTCACAACGCTTCAATATATACCTCAATACTCACAACACCCCAACACATACCTCAATACTCACAATACTTCAACATATACC
This sequence comes from Ameiurus melas, assembly GCA_012411365.1. Lineage (NCBI taxonomy): Eukaryota > Metazoa > Chordata > Actinopteri > Siluriformes > Ictaluridae > Ameiurus > Ameiurus melas. The sequence goes on along the minus strand of CM022762.1, from coordinate 2,666,238 downwards.
TTGATACTCACAACCCCCCAACACATACCTCAATACTCACAATACTTCAACATATACCTCAATACTCACAACACCACAACATATACCTCAATACTCACAACGCTTCAATATATACCTCAATACTCACAACATCCGAACACACACCTCAATACTCACAATACCCCAACACATACCTCAATACTCAACACCCCAACATATACCTTAATACTCACAACACCCCAACACATACCTCAATACTCACAACACCCCAACACATACAGTGGTGTGAAAAAGTGTTTGCCCCCTTCCTCATTTCCTGTTCCTTTGCATGTTTGTCACACTTAAGTGTTTCGGAACATCAAACCAATTTAAACAATAGTCAAGGACAACACAAGTAAACACAAAATGCAATTTGTAAATGAAGGTGTTTATTATTAAAGGTGAAAAAAAATCCAAACCATCATGGCCCTGTGTGAAAAAGTGATTGCCCCCCTTGTTAAAACATACTATAACTGTGGTTGTCCACACCTGAGTTCAATTTCTCTAGCCACACCCAGGCCTGATTATTGCCACACCTGTTCACAATCAAGGCATCACTTAAATAGGAGCTGCTTGACACAGTAAGGTCCACCAGAAGATCCTTAAAAGCTACACATCATGCTGAGACCCAAAGAAATTCAGGAACGATTGAGAAAGAAAGTAATTGAGATCTATTAGTCTGGAAAGGGTTATAAAGCCATTTCCAAAGCTTTGGGAATCCAGCGAACCACAGTGAGAGCCATTATCCACAAATGGCGAAGACATGGAACAGTGGTGAACCTTCCCAGGAGTGGCCGGCCGCCCAAAATTACCCCAAGAGCGCAGCGACGACTCATCCAAGAGGTCACAAAAGACCCCACAGCAACGTTCAAAGAACTGCAGGCCTCACTTGCCTCAGTTAAGGTCAGCGTTCATGCCTCCACCATCAGGAAAAGACTGGGCAAAAATGGCCTGCATGGCAGAGTTCCAAGGAGAAAACCACTGCTGAGCAAAAAGAACATCAAAGCTCGTCTCAATTTCTCCACAACACATCTTGATGATCCCCAAGACTTTTGGGACAACATTCTGTGGACCGATGAGACAAAAGTGGAACTTCTTTGGAAGGTGTGTGTCCCAGTATATCTGGCGTAGAAGGAACACTGCATTTCATAAAAAGAACATTATACCAACAGTAAAATATGGTGGTGGTAGTGTGATGGTCTGGGGCTGTTTTGCTGCTTCAGGACCTGGAAGACTTGCCGTGATAAAAGGAACTATGAATTCTGCTGTCTACCAAGAGATCCTGAAGGAGAATGTCCGACCATCTGTTCGTGTACTCAAGGTGAAACGAACTTGGGTTCTGCAGCAGGACAATGATCCTAAACACACCAGCAAGTCCACCACCGAATGGCTGAAGAAAAACAAAATGAAGACTTTGGAGTGGCCTAGCCAAAGTCCTGACCTGAATCCTATTGAGATGTTGTGGTATGACCTTAAAAAGGCCGTTAATGCTCGAAAACCCTCTAATGTAACTGAATTAGGACAATTCTGCAAAGATGAGTGGGCCAAAATTCCTCCAGGACGCTGTAAAAGCCTCATTGCATGTTATCGCAAACGCTTGGTTGCAGTTGTTGCTGCTAAGGGTGGCCCAACCAGTTATTAGGTTTAGGGGGCAATCACTTTTTCACACAGGGCCATGATGGTTTGGATTTTTTTTCACCTTTAATAATAAACACCTTCATTTACAAATTGCATTTTGTGTTTACTTGTGTTGTCCTTGACTATTGTTTAAATTGGTTTGATGTTCCGAAACACTTAAGTGTGACAAACATGCAAAGGAACAGGAAATGAGGAAGGGGGCAAACACTTTTTCACACCACTGTACCTCAATACTCACAACACCCCAACACATACCTCAATACTCACAATACCCCAACACATACCTCAATACTCACAATACTTCAACATATACCTCAATACTCACAACACCCCAACACATACCTCAATACTCACACTTCAACACATAACTCAATACTCACAACACCCCAACACATACCTCAATACAATACTTCATCATATACCTCAATACTCACAACATCACAACATATACCTCAATACTCACAACGCACATCTACAGTTAACTCCTCCCTCAATACTCACTACACAGCCCAAACATTTCAAACACCCCAACACTCAGCCAATACACTCACTCCCAATGAACTAGCACTCCCAATAAATAAACACTACCCTAATATTCACACCCCAAACCACCAAACAACCCATCACTCACACATCAAAACCACACACATCAAAACCCAGGCTCCAACATTCCAAATAACCCAACCCAAGTGTTCCTGATGAGCAATAATCCAAATATCAAAGAACGAAAGAAAACAAAACAAATGTATTTTTCCAATATTTCTCTTTTATGTCCAAAATCTTTGGACATCATGTAACGCTCAACTCAGTGCCGACAAAATGCTCAGCTCCTTAACTGTCACGTAATTGGATGGAAATGAATGCGTGCAATCAAGCTAAATTGGATGCACTCATACTTAATTTCTTCACTTTCTGTGCTTCATGTCCTCACTAATGAGTGCATTAGAGATGCTGCGTACTGTGTGTAAATCCAATTGCCGTTTCCTTTTTATACTGTTTCACTGTTCCAATTAGTCGGGTATGGAGAGAAATGATAGGACATGAGCACCCTACACACACACACACACACACACACACACACACACACACACACCATGACAGCGGACACAATCAGGGGTGAAATGAGGACTTAGATGGTAAGCAAGCTTTCCATCTTTCATGGATGTCAAAAATGTGTGGACCGAACCATTTCATTTGATAATAATTGATAGAATGCTATGAAGTTTTTGGCACTGATTACAACACCTTGTTAATATTTCCATTTGTGTCCTCAAGATTCATTCTGTCCTCATTTGTGTTCTGATTTCATTTTCTATAATAGCAGCAGACAATAGTGTAGCTACTACGTTAAGACGTTATCGTTTCTACGGTAACAGGAAATGTTCGTTTTTAAGGAGTCTCCAGGATTCTGACATCTGCAGGACAGAGCAGTTTATGCTCTGTGGCCTCTCAGTAATATGCCATGTTGTTGTTTTTGTTTTTTTTTAACTACGTGTTTATGTAACTACAAATGGATAAAAAGTATGTTGTCATTTGTTAACAATAAGGGGTATAAACCATCCATCCATCCATCCATCCATCCATCCATCCATCCATCCATCCATCTTCAACCGCTTATTCCTTCTTCAGGGTCGTGGGGAACCTGGAGCCTATCCCAGGAAGCATCGGGCACAAGGTGGGGTACACTCTGGACAGATAAGTAAATCATCAACATTGGATTGGTACCCGTAACTCAGCATCATTACTTCGCCCTCCATCCATCCATCCATCTTCAACCGCTTATTCCTTCTTCAGGGTCGTGGGGAACCTGGAGCCTATCCCAGGAAGCATCGGGCACAAGGTGGGGTACACTCTGGACAGATAAGTAAATCATCAACATTGGATTGGTACCCGTAACTCAGCATCATTACTTCGCCCTATTGTTGATTATTTTCCTATAACAGCACGACACCGACCCTTTAATTTGGATTCCAATGAAGCCTAATGATGCTTTCACAACGGACGTGACCTGTACCAAATGCCGAGCGCGAGTTCGACGCGAGTGCCTGAGAGCTGTGAGATCGCCGAAAGGGGTCTAATATTAAGTCTGAACCTTTATCTGTGAGAAGGTCAATGCTAATTTAGCATCACTTATCTGCTCATCATGTATAACAGGACTGTCAGGTCGGGCAATAATTGGCGACATCGACAGTTTAGCGACGGCTCACGGAAAGTTTTCCTCGACTCGACTCGACTGTGACGCGGGCGAGAGAATGCACGCGGAAAACCACGGAGCAACAGGAAGCGAAAGAAGCCTACCTCGTCTGATCAGATTATGCCACAAGCTGATGATGCTAATTAGCCAGGGCAAATTTGCATTAGCGGATTATGTAATGGGCTGGAAGCCAAGTGGAGCGGTGGGGAATTGGCTAACTAAGCGTGCCACCAGCTAAAGTCACAGCTTTACTGGAACGCTGCCCGGCCACTTCATGCCAACGTGCCCATGCCCAATCATGCAGAGAAGCCAGAAACATCAATTAGACAGTGGTGGGTAATTGTGTGGGAGGAGGGCCTACTGGCACGAGGGACCCTGTTAAATGTCCTTAGGCAGCCTCGTGTCTCTGCTCATTTTAATACATATCAAACGACATGCCGGTACTCGCTAATGCACTCAGACAGACAGTTAAACACACAGATTAGGATGATGATGATGATCAAACGAGGCTTTTAGAAAGAAGACGGAGGGGGGAAAGGAACAAATGTGCCAAAGACTTTGGATCATTTATTTATTTTTTTCATAGATAATAGGATTTAGGGTTTGAAATTCCGGTCACGAGCAAGTGGTGTTCTCTGGAACTTAACGAAAACGAATCATTTGCAATCAGCGTTGTGCTGTTAGAGGAAAATGATCAACAACAGAGTGCTGTGATGAAGCAGAAGCTCATAGCTCACAGTCTTTTTCTTTGATCCCACATCAATTTGTCAACACTAACCATTTTCGATGTATTAAAGAATAACGTCGGGGTTACGCATATAACCCTGTTCCCTGAGAAGGGAACGAGACGTTGCGTAGCACTGTCATACTGTTATGCTAAATGCAACGTCGAAGTTCCCTTTGAAAGGGAACACATTATACCGTACATTCGATCTGTTTATTGTTACGTGGCCTAATGGTTAACAAGTTTGCCTCGCAGCTCCGGGGTTGGGGGTTTGAATCCTGCCTCGACCCTATGTACGTGGAGTTTGCATATTCTTGCCACGGTTTCCTCAGGGTACTCCGGTTTCCTCCTCCAGTCCACAGACATGCATTGCGGGCTGATTGGTGTGAATATGTGTGTGTGTGCGATTGTGCCTTGATGTAGATTGGCATCCTGCCTTTTGCCCCAAGTTCCCTGGAATAGGCCCCAGGCTCCCACGCGACCTTGTGTAGGATAAGCTGTATGGAAACCGGATGTACGGATGGAGTTCCGTTTAATGATGTGGAACATATACAAAACATGCTCCTGTTCTCGCTTATGTTACAGCAGCTATAAACACTGTGTTCTTTTGTCTCGAAGTTAATACATAAATAAACGCAGCTTGTCATGTTATAGAGAAACTGTAAAGCGTTAACGTCTCTGTCCTTAAAGTTTACCTCTGACACTGGAGACTCCTTCTTTAAATGGACATCGCTAATTCTAGTTGCCGGCAGACGACAATAACAATAATACACTTCACAGTCGTACCAGTAAATCCATTTCAATGTTGATTATTTTCCCATAACAGCACCTCCTGACGTGACCATATTTTGAGATCATCAGTTTGAGTTCTTTGGCGTGTCAAGGCACTTACATTTCTCTGTAATTGTTATTATTATTATTATTATTATTATTATTAGGTGAGAATTTCAGAGGACATACAGCAGCCAGACTCTGTCCAGGGTGTACACCGCCTTGTGCCCGATGCTCCCTGGGATAGGCTCCAGGTGCTCCATGACCCTGAAGAAGAGTAAGTGGTAGAAGATGGATGGATGGATGGATACAGCAGTCATGTATTAGTGCATGACCTCTCCTGAACACGCTTTCGGAGCTGGCGTTGTACAAGAAGCTCTGCAGGACTCTGTCGGAGGCATCCAGCGGCTAACAGGAGGGAGGAAACAAAAAAGTACAGGAACGAAGGAAAATCACAAAGCCTTTGCCCTCAAACGAGGTTCATGCAGAGGAAGCTGCAGCTTTCCCTTCATCCCTTTATTCCTCCATCTGTCTGACCCCTCAGCAGGCACGGAGCAAACCAGGACGTCATGGTGCGTGGATGTCCACCCACTTCAGGCCTTTCGCAGGCCGGGTTGGACTCTAATTGGTCCGGGCGAGGTTTGCGTCCGTGTAATTCTTGCATGTTAATGCTCCCGTGGTAACCTTGTTCCATGTAATGGCTGCCCAGCGAGAGGCATTTTCGACTGCATTACCTCTTATCGAGTTACAGAGCCCCACCTTTCCAAATAAGATAAATTTAATTGATCCAGTCTATAAAAATCCCTGCGCCGCTGTGAACGGCCCCCAGGTTTCCGGGTTTCTCTTGCTTTATTTATTCTCTCTGTTTTTCGCCGCTCAGGTCGAGCGCAACCCCGCATGTGGTGCAGGAAAATTAGGTTTATTCAACTCCTTACAAAGAAGAGGGACAGCGGAGAGAAAATTCAAAAGGCTCCGAAAATTAGATCAGCGGTCGCAACAATCAATCAAAGGCCGGGCTCCTAGGCCGCGAGGCTCGGGAGGAGATGTGAAATGAACCTTTAAAACAGCAGGCTCTTGGCCCACACTTCGCTCTTCCACGCAGGGTAGAAGATGACTAACAATGCTTAACACTCTTTCCACTGTGTTGCGAAAACATTCTGAAAGTTGAAACACATGCACACAACCACACCACACCACACCACACATCACACAAACGCACACATTAAACCTCATACCGTAGAGAGAGAGAGAGAGAGAGAGAGAGTGAGGGAAACAACACGCAAGCACGAAATAATTTCACTGTCTTTACAGTTAAACAGAAAAATCCACGGCGGAAATATGAAGAAGGTAATTTTACTGAGTCGCGTGCGTGCTACAGCGTGCACGCGCGGCCTTAATTTCAGCCTCGGTGCTAGTTAATCCTGTTACCGCGTGTCGAAGTTATTGCGCTTACTACAGCAATGCATGCTTATCAGAAATAAATACATTAGATTCACTGTAAGAGCTGAGTAATACAGAGACTTCATAAAAAAATTCGCGAAAAAAAAAAATACAAACTCTAGTAGTACATTCGAAAAGATGAGCACATTTCCTGCTAAAAGAACGTTATGTAAGGGGGGGGGGCTGTTTTGTGTCATGCTGTTATAAGAAAACGATCAACACCCCGTGGTTACTATGGTTACCACCCCGACGTCGGTTATTTTCCGACAGGAGCACATGAAGTCTTGAATTCCTCTTATAGTGCATCGATGACCTGTTAGTTTTATCCGATTATACTTGTGGAACATCTGAAAAAAAGAAGTTCTCACTTACACTGTTGCAGCTATAAACAGCGTTCCCTTACCAGCCTCTCTTTTCTCTCCCGTTAAGATAATAATATGATTTTTTTTTTTTAAATGCATCTTGTCATGTGACCAAGCACCCCTATACCCTTCTGTCCTGAAGAACCGTTACCTCTGACTGTTACAAAGCTCTGACATTGGAGACTCCTTCCATAAATCTTCGATAAACCTCTACTCACAGTAAACGTCACCATAACGACGACTGTTATGGATACACGTTCTGGGAAAAACACACTGACAGACTTAACATCGAGAAGACATCTTGCGTACTGAAACGATCGGGATAAAAGTTGAGACATAGCTAACACAGCAGGGAAGGAAATCGCTTGACCTTGTCTTTTGTAGGAAAACGTCCCTTCTATAGACGGTCTTTACTCACTTATGACTAAACCAGAGCTCAGGCAACAGATGCTAATGTACTCTAGTAAAGAAATTTTTGCGCCACGGACCGGTTTAATATCAGACGATATTTTCACGGACCGGCCTTTAAGGTGTGGCGGATAAATACAACAAAATAAAACGATAGGACCGGCATAAAAACTGGGGTCTTTTATAAATATAATAATAAACGTGAATCCAATGTGAAATCGCAGCTTTATTAGCAGCGTCCTGGTAACATCACGCCAACAACATAGCATGAGTAACATCCACGCTGCCCCCTAACGCTTAACCTATCACGTGACCGAGTAACGCATCACGTGACCGAGACAAGCGTCTTGACACGCGTCAAGAGTGAGTCATAGACGGATGTAACGGAGAGAATCCGGCCATTTTTCAAAATAAAACATCGTTCAGACTCCGATAATAAATAAAACGGAAATAATGTAAGTTATTTATTCTTTCTGTGCGGCCCGGTACCAAATGACCCACGGACCGGTACCGGTCCGCGGCCCCGGGGGTTGGGGACCCCTGCTCTAGATCATCCGTACCGTTCACTATGTGTCCGTCGTATGTATTAGACAGAAGAACCGAACACGAGAACATAGCTTTGTGCCTGGGGAGCTTCCGCAGCTTCTCCGCGTGTTGTGGAGAAGCGGCTAAATTAAAATCCTGTCCATTAAACCCCACGTCCGCCTGGAAGATTCTCTTTCTCTGACCTTTTAGCTAAATTTCCATCAATCTCATTTTACGCACGATTACAGTTTTTAATGAGAGATGAGCCGTATTATTCTCTATAATCTCTACCTCGCTCAACGCCGATAAAGCCAAAGCCTGAAGAAGAAGTGGTGGTGGAGGGGGGAGCATGGGAGGGGTTTTCGGGGGGGAATAGGGCTGGCGGATGCCTTTCTTTTTCAAAAGAACATTCTACCTGAATGTCAAAAGCAATATTCTTATTTTTTTATTAACTTGTTTGGCAAACAGCGTCCTGTAAGCGGGCGAAACGTTCGAAAAAAAAGTGAATTGCTCATTATATAGACTGGGATTTATCAAAGTGATCATAACTCTCTCTTGGGTTTCATTAAATGTTTAATCAATTCAGGATTGATCTGCGGACCTTGCATAATTCACTGTGTTATTTAAAACAGACAGTTAATAAAGTGCCAGCGTTTGATAGATGCAGACGCCATTATCGGGTACAAAAACAAAACATGCATTCGTTCATGCAAATTGCGACATGTAATTGGCTACGGGGTGGACCCGTGCGCGGTTAAATAGGACGAAAGACTCTCGAGTTTTGTTACTTTTAATGATCTGAAAAGCAGGAAGGAAAACTAGTCGATAGACATCGATAGATTAGAACACACCATCGTACATTGACGATGACTGCGCGCTTATGAGTCTTCGGGTTACTACGTCAGGGGACCGGCGGGCACAGATAAAAGCCTTCGACCTCAGCTATCGTTCTCTCAGGAGCGGTGGGTGAAATCCTCAGTAAAGTCCTTTTCTTTGTGTCTAAGCTCGCCGTAGGGTGGGGCTGATCCCCGCAGCGGCAGCTCTTTTGAATACATATTGCTATGGCTGAGCCCCTAAGACACCGCAAGAGACCCTCAGGCCACTTCCTGTTTATTACACACGTGCTCTTTCTCCTGTCTCTGAGGTCTGGAGGTCGTCTCCACGGATGGATCCCAGGGGGAGGACGGAGAGCACGGAACTCTTTTTGTTGTTATTTTTTAAATATTTTTTTGGGATCACACGCTTGGATTGCACTTTGGGGTTTTTACATAATCTGACCGCTCAGAGCTTATTGTTTCTATAGTAACTATCGTTATCATTTCGAGAGTAACAGCTCATTCGCAGGGACTTGTACAGCATATGATCTACATAATCTAACATATGATCGTTGATATGGTAGAGTGTTCTCTAAGGAGAGGTTTATTGAAGGAAGGAGTCTCCGGTGTCGGTTTCCACGGCTTCTCAGAAGCATCACAGGCCGCCTTATTAACTTCACGATAAGAGGAAGAGAGGGACAGGACGACCGTTTATAGCTGCTATAACGTAAGTGAGAACTTGTTTCATGGAACGTTTCCACGACATTAATAAAGGTTCAAAAGCAGAACATGTCATTGATTTATAAATTACTGCACGTTGTAATCGTAATCGCTTGAGGTGGTAACACTGTGTCTGCTTCGTCTGTTAGTTTCGAATAAGAGCACGAGACAAGAGTGTAAACAAGAGGCTCAAAGTGTAAGCGTGCAAACGTCTGAAAAACACGGACCGAACGTCGGCGTATTCTAGCATGCACAAGAATGAATTGGAGGTAAGACTGAACGCCGCGGTTCTCATTTGGAATAAATGCTAATGAACCTAAGAGACACGAGGGATTTAGGTTGGGGGAGGGGAGGGGGGGGCAATTAAAGAACGCCTGCAGCAACAATATCGAGGACAAAGGATGCCGTCTCACTAATTAAATTCTGTGGCAGACATCTGCCCTTTCACCCCTCCTTCTCCATTTCCCCGGTGCTCATCAGAGGCAGTCAAACGTTCGCTCTCAACTGTCACTCACTGAAGCTGCTTCACACAGAGAGCGCTAACCTGAACTCATTCCACTTCTAGAGCTCGAGGTCAGTAGGACGGCGCCCTGATCTTCACAAGCAATTCAACAACAAAAAAAAAAACGTCCTATAGGAGAAGAACGAAGATCTAAGGACTGATAATAGCGCCGTGGGATTTAATAGATGTATTTAGAAACGGTTTCAACAGTGAGGTTATATACTTTTATTCAGAGTTGAGTTGTAGTGAGGAGTTAACAGTGAAATTGTGCACATCGGTATGCAGAGCTCAGATGTACAGTCACTACAGACTTATGCAGTATCGTGACAGAATTATGGCGCGATCAATGTCAGAAAGGTCGTATTTACGAGTTGAACGCACACGAGTGACACCACAAAGTCGTATTTACGAGTGCGATTTTCTTCGAGCCCAGTGTTTCCGAGTATAAGTCGGCGGTAGGAAAACATGGCGGAATCGATGGACGCCGCATCTGTAGTTGACGGTGAATTTGTCCAAATTGAATGTTTTCTCGACTCAGAAGCTGATTTCAGTTATTACGTGTTTGGTATCCGCAGCAAGTTATTAAATAAAATACAAGCAAGTTGCTTAACATGTCTTTGCCAGATTTTTTCACTGAAAGTAAAACAAGCTCATTTCCTGCACAAGTAAATGGATTAAAAACATAAATAATCAAACAAACAAACAAACCAACAAACAAACAAACAAACACACCTGAGGTGCATTCTTTGTTCTTCATTTTTTAGAAGTAGAGTTTAAAAACCTGCTGCATTTTTTCCTAATTATTTAAAAGAAGGTACACTGCCATCTTGCACCGACCAAAAACTGACTTGAACGCACCGGAACGCTTCCCAACTCGAAAATACGACCTTCCGAGGAGAAGGTTCTTGAATGCACCATAGGGGCAGTGGTGGCTTGGCGGTTTCAAACTCTAGCACTACTGCCCTAAGCTGCCACTTAACCCTCCCTGCTCCAGGGACTGACCCTGCGCTCTGACCCCAACCTCATAACATGATGGGATATGCGAAGAAAAGAATTTCACTGTGCTGTAATGTATATGTGTCTAATAAAGACTCAACAAAGACTCGAGTCGCACTTAAGTCACAGAAAAAAAAAAAATGACTTGCGACTTGACTTCGACTCAGGAACAACTGACTTGAGACTTGACTTGGACTTGAAGATTGGTTCGGCGTTCCCGATTACGTTCTCTCATTACTACCCTACGTGACAGCATCAAACACCACATTTTTCTATTCATTCCTCATTCTTTCATTCAGTATCAGTATGTCCCGCATCACACAACTTGAGATGATGTCCCACATTTTGATTGGAAATAAAAAGTTCGAACAGACGAAGTGTGGAAGCGAGGGCGTGCTCGAGAGCGGGTTTGTGAACGGAGGGCGGAGTCGGAGAAGGTGAGTGGTAAGGATCGCACCCCTGCGGCGAATGATATTCACGAATGCTACCTGGTGCAGTGAGCCGAGGCAAGAATAAAAATGGGAGAGACGGGCGCCTCAAAAGACAGAAAGAGCCAACCAGCACAGAGCCGTCTATAAAATAAAACTGCTGAAAAGCGACAGTCAAAGATAAAGAATATAGCACAATTTGAGTTGCTGAAAGACTGCCCCCGGCTTCCTCACTAATGAGGAATATGTCCCGCATTGTCCCACACAAACTTACTACATGTCCCACATTTGGTCCGTTTGCATCTGGTCACCCTAATAAACACCCTAAAAGGCACCCTACTCAACACCCTAAAGGGCACTTTGAAGCTAGTCATGGTGTAAGATTGCTTCAAACTGAATTTCCAATAAAAATTTCAGTTCAGAGTGACCGTTATTTTTGAGTGCCACACCTTTTAGCCTTCCAAAGGTCTCACAATGGAAGGTAAAGTGAAAGAACTATTGCTAAAAATAGAACCTCAGAGACTTGACTTGGACTTGTACCTTTAAGACTTGAGACTTGACTTGGACTTGGACCTCAGGGACTTGTGAACATGTCCGACCATTACACATGCAGGGTGGAGTTTGCCAAAAACAGTGGCTGAATCCTGACCTCGCACTTCTTCTTCTTCTTCGTCTTCGTCTTCTTCTTCTTCTTCTTCTCAGCTTGAGTGAGGAGCAGTATTAAGTCCAGCACCACTGTTTGATGGTTTCATGTAACCACAATATGCCATGCTGAAGTCTATGTTTTGACTATACAGTGCATCCGGAAAGTATTCACAGCGCTTCACTTTCCCCACATTTTGTTATGTTACAGTCTTATTCCAAAATGGATTCAATGCATTATTTTCCTCAAAATTCTACAAACAATACCCCATAATGACAACATGAAAGTAGTTTGTTTGCAATCTTTGCACATTTATTAAAAATAAAAAACTAAAAAAGCACATTTACATAAGTATTCATAGCCTTTGCCATGACACTCAAAATTGAGCTCAGGTGCATCCTGTTTCCACTGATCATCCTTGAGATGTTTCTACACCTTGATTGGAGTCCACCTGTGGTCAATTCAGTCGATTGGACATGATCTGGAAAGGCACACACCTGTCTATATAAGGTCCCACAGTTAACAATGCATGTCAGAGCACAAACCAAGCCATGAAGTCCAAGGAATTGTCTGGAGACCTCAGGAGACAGGAGTGTATCGAGGCACAGATCTGGGGAAGGGTACAGAAACATTTCTGCAGCAGTGAAGGTCCCAAGTAGCACAGTGGCCTCCATCATCCGTAAATGGAAGAAGTCTGGAACCAGCAGGACTCTACCTAGGGATGGCCGCCCGGCCAAAATGAGCGATCGGGGGAGAAGGGATGTAGTCAGGGAGGTCACCAAAAACCTGATGGTTACTCTGACAGAGCTCCAGCATGTCTCTGTGGAGAGAGGAGAACCTTCCAGAAGAACAACCTTCTCTACAGCACTCCACCAATCAGGCCTGTATGGTAGAGTGGCCAGACAGAAGCCACTCCTCAGTAAAAGGCACATGACCGCCCACCTGGAGTTTGCCAAAATGCACCTGAAGGACTCTCAGACCAAAGATTGAACAAAAATTGAACTCTTTGACCTGAATGGCAAGCGTCATGTCTGGAGGAAACCAGGCACCACTCATCACCTGGCCAATACCATCCCTATGGTGAAGCATGGTGGTGGCAGCATCATGCTGTGGGGATGTTTTTCAGCAGCAGGAACTGGGAGACTCGTCAGGATCGAGGGAAAGATGAATGCACCAATGTACAGAGACATCCTTGATGAAAACCTGCTCCCGAGCACTCTGGACCTCAGACTTGGGCAAAGGTTCATCTTCCAACAAGACAATGACCCTAAGCACACAGCCAAGTTAACAAAGGAGTGGCTACAGGACATCTCTGTGAATGTCCTCGAGAGGCCCAGACAGAGCCCAGACTTGAACCCAATTCAACATCTCTGGAGAGATCTGAAAATGGCTTGTAGCGTCATACTCAAAAAGACTTGAGGCTGTAATTGGTGCCAAGGGTGCTTCAGCAAAGTATTGAGCAAAGGCTTTGAAAAAAATGTTTTTTATTTTTAATAAATTTGCAAAGATTTCAAACAAACCTCTTTCATGTTGTCATTATGGGGTATTGTTTGTAGAATTTTGAGGAAAATAATGAATTGAATCCATTTTGGAATAAGACTGCAACATAACAAAATGTGGGGAAAGTGAAGCGCTGTGAATACTTTCCGGATGCACTGTAAATACACAAAAATGAAGTAAGATGTTAAATAAATCAATATTCATTAATGAATAGTATCATCAAAAGGTGTTTTATTCTCATGGAAGACATTGCCAAAGGTGGATCTTAATCTGACATATTGCTTATCTCAAGGACCGACTACTTAATGTATATATTATATTATGATTTTTATTTTTTTTTATCTTAAATGCAAGTGCTCATGTTTTAAAGATGGTGGTCTAGATGATATTGGAAAATCTCCTGTCTCGGACACCTCTTCTTTAAAAATTTCATGCTACTGTGTGCATAAGGGTGCTCTGAATATGGAGAACATTCCCTGTGTAAATATTGATATGACTTTTGGCCTCCAAATATTGCTTTTGGTTCTTCATGTAATTCATCAGATGAAAATGTTTTGGCACCCCTGGGAAAATTAATTCAACTTGATTTGGTTGGTGTTCCTCACACGGGGCTCCAATGATAATAATAATAACAACAACAACAACAACAATGATAATAATAATAATAATAATAATAATAATAATAATAATAATAATAATAATAATAATAATAATAATAATAATAATAGGTGATCCCTAAATTATACATTTGCTGTATGATCTACACATACATAGGTTTTAGACCCTTACGGATATTAAGTACTACAAATGACACAATATGAATATACAGGTATACAAATATGGCTTCTGGTATCAAGCAGCCTAAATCTCAAGAAGCATTTAAAGATCTCTCCCACCCTTACTCTGTTACACTGAGCTCTTAAAGGTGAGACACCATCAAGAGTGAGTGTGTGTGTGTGTGTGTGTGTGTGTGTGGTAATGGCTCTGAAGTTAATAAAAAAAAAAAAAGGGGGCCAGGTAATAGAGTTTTAAATCACTGGCCAAGTTCTTCTCCTCAGACTGGGAGACAAGTTTAGCTAATGAAGCCTGACAGCCCCATTCCAGAGTGACTCCACGTTTAGAGCAGCTTCGGCCAAGTCTGCGCCCGCCGGCTCGTCCCTTCCACCACAGCGGGCCACGGCAAACAGGGAAAGTTTAGAGAGATTAACTACCGCCCATTTCCTGCTTATTTAACACCCAATCTCACTTCAAAGCCTGTAATGGCAACAGGATTCACTCAACATCAAACATGCCAGCTCCACTGTGCTGCACTCTCTCTCTCTCTCTCTCTCTCTCTCTCTCTCTCTCACACACACACACCCAATTCTCTCTCCACTTTTTTTTTTTTTTTTTTTTTTTTTTTTTTTTTTTTTTTTTTTTTTTTTTTTTTTTTTCCCTTTTTTTTTCACACATTAACTCCTACCATCAGCACTCGTAGCTTCAACCAGGAACTAAATATACACCACTAAATGCACAGCTCTTTGAAATGAACTACTTCTTGCGATCAAAATAAAAAAAAAAAATTTTAATTGAAGTTTTCTAATATCTTCAGAAAGTTTTCTGATATCTTCAGGACAGAGAAGTTAACCTGAAAGGAGAGAGAAATGCGAGGCTGGTGAGGGAACGACCGTTTACAGCTGCTATATCATAATGTTCCACCACATTACGTGTCATTATAAATGGATAAAATGTACAGCGTGTCTTATTTACGCAATTTAAATTGAAAATGTCAAAACTCAGGCTGCATCAAAGCACCCAGTTGTTGATTCTCTTCCTCATACCCGCACGCCCCATCAAGTTGAATTCCTTATGTAACATATGATTAACCTATTCAGAAGCCTTGCTTAAGGTTCCTTTAGAATAGACACGGCATTTTACATGATCTGCCTGAGTAAGAGTGCCACTCTACTCAACATTAATGAGTGAATGAAAGAGCTAAGACCCAAGGCGCTAAATAAATCACTTTGATTCTAATAAAAAATATATTGCATGGACTTGAGTCGCTCCACGTCATTCCGAACGTTTTTCATGTAGAGGACACAAAATATTTGTGCAACCCTGCCTCTTCGACATATTTCACTTTAAAATGAAGAGAGAAAACGTTCTGGGCTGGGGCTTGGAACATGAGGTGCTGTTAATTTGCAACACATGGCAAAAGCGGAGGAGTTAAGATGGATGACGAGAGAAAGAGAGTGAGAGAACGGATAGAGAATGATGAGTCCCTGCTCTCTAATATTCCTCAGGCTTCCTCCTCCCCACCGAGGCTGGATTTCCCCCGAACCTCTCCGCTGTTCTTGCGCATTTAATACGCTTCCAAGATGACCTGGAACTAATGCGCTGCTTATTTCCCCCTGAAGATCGCATATGGGCCGCGCAGCTCACGCAACCTGTCTTCATCCACACACAGGTGCAGAGGCGATGGGAGTGGGGGAGGAAAGTGCGAGCTGAAGGATGGAGGGATAATTCCTCACTGCTTTTAAAAAGGATTTTTCATTTTCTTTTAATGGCTCACTCAGGGTCGAGGGTTGAACCCACGTCTTGCCTTGTAGAACAAAATATTTCGTAAGCAGATCACTTATTAAAATAATTGTATACCACAGTGCCGTTAAATTCCTCAATCTGATTGGTTGATTAATTGTATATAATAGTAGCTCTTGCAGTAGTGCAGCTGTGAATTCCTATCAATGCGTGTTTTATTCCTTACCACGGAAGTTTTTCATTTAAGTGACTGGAAAGTCAGCGTTAAAGTCGCTAGGACCCAATCACATCACTTCCTGTCTCTCAGAAAGTAGATCTTAGATGGTTGCATGCATTGATTTGAGGTCCACCAAACCCCCCGTCCCCCCCCCACCGGCCGTCCACCATCCACCGTCCATTCCCCGCAAGGCCCCCCCCCACCACCACCACCCCCAGTTATTGTTGGTGGGAAGGAAAGACAAGGCAAGATGATTTCCAACAGACTGGCCAAGTCAGTTTCAATAAAGACTGACAGCAGCTGTCAAAGTGTCTAATGCATGCTCTTTCAACAGTCCACCAGTGATTGCCTCGGATTGTGTACCATGATAAAAGTTCCCCCCCGACACTCTGTAGGAACACAGGGGGACCTTTGATGTGGAGACACCAGGGATGCAGCCTTCCCTACTACCATGGGTGTCTGAGAAGGGAGAGAAGAGAAACCTGGGCCTGTCTTACTTTCCTCCTGAAGATCTGTAAATAAAATATCAAGGCTCTGAGACAATCCTGAGACGATCCCTTTCTCGAAGTGTGCGGTGCGGTGCGGCACGGCCCTCGAGAAAAAGCAAAGTAGGGTGCCGTACCTGTTTCAACACCACTGCTGTTGGGGCATTATCACTAATGAGATTGTGTGATTTATTTATTTTTTTTTTTCGTCTCTCAAACTTGCCCCTCATCAGACACCCCCCACGCCCCCACCCCCCAACCCCCATGTTCCTGCAAAAGGTGCTCAGTGTAATCTGACTTCATTTTCTGCCTCTTTAACCGGGACCAATGTATTTAAACGCTTGTGCCTTTGACAGATGCTCGGTTCAAATTATTCCTAACTGGAAACTTGCTGGAGCGATATTAAATATCCTCGAGGCCGAGGCTGCCTAAAGAGAACGGGCAACATCAAAAGGCTGAACACTTCAAAAAAAAAAAAAAAAATTTCAAAAATAATGACCCCTGCATACCTCCAGGGGAGAAGAAGACGAGAAGCAGTAACACAGTTCTTCTGTCTTCAGATCCTGGTTCAACAACATTCCTGTCCTTTAAATGTAGATGACGAGCGCTCCCTCGACTCCGGTCTTTAGAGCAGAATACAGAATGAGATGCGCTTCGCAATCAAGCACCTGAGCTCTAATCTATTCACGAGTCATTTTCACCTTGTCAGCCTCGACAGTATCGCTTCCCCGTGTGCCACAGTGTCCGCAGTGTGTATCTGTATTCCCGGGGTATTGACCCGAGAGTGCCCTGTGGGTTCCTGTCCTCACACCACCACCACCACCCTCTTATCCATCACTTTCTAACCGTCTGAGCTCTCTGAAGTCTTCCAAGAGTCCAAAAATGAGGCTCCATCCCCACCACGAGGCCACTAGATGAGTCGCACCCTGGCTTTGCATACGAAGAAGTAAACTCACAGCTGGCAACACTCAGTCCGACTCCCTGATCAGAGCCGACAGGAGTCATTAAGTCATAAAACCGCACACACTCCCACACTCCAGATGAGGTAGGGTTGGCGTGGCAGCACAGCCGCTCAGGAAGAAAAGGGTTACCTTCTGCCCTCGGGAGAGTGACAGATTGCTTAAAGCTGGACAGCGCAGCCCTATGCGCTATTCTGACTAAATGAAGACCATATACATCGGGATTGTTCTTAGATCCACAGACATAAAACGTCATCAGTACTATTTGTCTCCGTCTTTTACATAGAAATCGAAGTTCCTTATCAGGTCGCGTATGAAAACCATGTGACGTGGATTAGAAATTACAGACCGTGTTCTGTAACTGCGATCTATTGCGAAAACAAGCAAAAAATATTCGTCTCCAAGCACGCCTTCGAGAAAGCCCCGAGGTGTACTAAACTGAACAGATATAACGATGCAGTCCGACATTCCTTACACTTACGTTATATGTATATAAACCTGCCGTAAAAATTCAGACATTTTGAAATATTAAGAGTGAAATTAATGGGCACTGTACGGTACGACGTGCCATATCCACCACTTCTGTCTGAGGCGACTCGGCCACCGGTATGTTGTTGGTTTTTTTTGGGGGGTCAGGGAGGGGGTTAAGCCGCGGGGTTAAACAAAAAGCAAATGTTAAGCCTGGTTCCTCTGAACTTGTCCCGGGCTTTGAGAAACAAAACCCCGGTTTTCCCGCCCGGTCCCGTTTCCACCATTCTGCAAGTCAAATTTAAATGTCTTTGCATATCGGCACTTCAATTCATGACTGAAGTTCTTGATCCTAAATTTGGACCAGCGTTCGAGACGACCCAAAAGACCTCAAGTCTAGAAAATCCATTATTCTGGAGTGCATCCAAATGTTCAACTGTTTACCTGGAAGGGTCTTGTAGTTGAAACCAGCCCACGGACTGAGACCCCGTACATCTGGATATGTAAAGAACACACTAACAGCATTTCTCGAAACACAAAAACTCTTCTGAAAGCGCTCACATACAGTAAGCATGCCTGCACAGTAAGTGGTGATCGTATGTCATAAACCATTACGTCAGACACACAGAATAACGTTAAACACAGAAGTTCTGCGGTAGAGAAGGCGAAAGACAAAGAAACACCAACGTGGCCAAGCGTTCTAAAACGAAACACGGCGAACATCAGGATGTTGTTATACGTGGACTGACGGAAAGGTGGAACTTAAGGTATACTTTGAGTACAAATCCCAAACCTGCATTCACAGAGCAGTCCGTAGAGCCGGAGTGGTGGATTCTGGAGGAGGATAATGCTCTGGCACCTCTTCACGAGGAGTTAAAAATAAAGAAACGCGAAATTAGACTGAAAATCAGAAATGAGAACAACGGACAACGAGGTCAACAGCCCATGGTAAACGAGTCCTAGTGCAATCATACAGCATTTCTTCTGAGCCTTGTGTTTTATGAACTAACCCAAAGGAAATAAATGTAATAATAATGCAAACGTTACGCACCAGGGGGTTTTTTTCAATGAATTTCCAGAGTTCATTTATTTATTTTTTTATGTGTTTAATCTTGTTTACAGTTAGGTGGTAGACATTTTTGAGTCCATTTAACTCCAAAAATTTGAGGAAACTAATGGACAATTTCTTTCAGCCAAATACACTTAAATATAAGAACAATTTATGTTAAATGACAAAGTTTGGGTTCAATTTTTGTTATATGTAAGTGTATTTGGCTTAAAGATTCAAAGAAATTGAATTAAAAACAAATGTAGGTAATTAGTTATCTCAAATTTTTCGAGTTTTTTGAGTTTTACAGTGTAGTGTATAATTGGTCGTCTGACGGATTTTAGCTTCAAGAAATTTCTTAATTAGCATTTTTGCTAATTAGTCATTTCTTAATTAGCATTTTTGTTTCTCACGGCTTCGTTATACTGTTAATATCCATAGCAGAATCAGTTTACAAAGGAGTGGTGTGATGAGGCGAGTCACAGTTGGTCCTTTTCCAGTGTTTTTATTTCTCTTATTCTATAGAAACTTGCCCATGATTACAAGGTCCATCCATCCATCCATCTTCTACCGCTTACTCCTTGTTCAGGGTCGCGGGGGAACCTGGAGCCAATCCCACGGAGCATCGGGCACAAAGCGGGGTACACCCTGGACACATGACACGTACAGCCTGGACTCTGGACAGGGTGCCAGTATGATTAGAAGGTTTTATTTATTAAAAAACAGCACATCATACATTTAAAAAAAAAATCCATTTATAGTTACATTTAATTTTGTGTTGTTCCCGATAACTCCTCCGTTCTCCGACGTCAGAAACCTTTACGTGTACGTTTCTGAAAGTGCTGACACTGGAGACTCCTTCCATAAATGTTCAACGTCTCCTTAGAGAAAACCTCAGCTCATCAATGATTATACGTTTGTCTTACTATGCTGCACAATATACGTACGATTACACCACGTACAATTACACGTGTTGATCGCAGATGAGCACAAGACAAGTTCTTGTGCCGTCCTGCAGCATCCAGATGAGATGAAACACTGAAGCAAAGGCACGACAGACTGCTTTAAGGCATCCATTTGAGACCGTCCACAGCAGCAGAAAGTGAGTCACCGAGTCACCATGGTAATTGATAATGAGTTATCCGTTTTGAGCTGAGTGAAAATTGATCGCTGTGTCACCTAAAGCCATTACCTTGTCCCTGCTAACTGCTACGCCCACTAGAACGTACCGTACGTATATGAGCAGCGTCTCGACCCAAAGAAGTTCTAGTCGTGGGGTTTAAGAGAAATATATCAGGCAGGAAGAACATTCATTTTTCCGAGTCAAACTGGTTCTCTGTAATTAATAGCGATGTAATATTTCAGACTAAAACTCATCGTTTTTCAGGGATCTTTAAAAATAGCTGCAGAGAGCGCGAGAGAGATGTAGGGCGCTCAGCCTTCTCACATAATTAACGCGTTGTCTTTTATCTTTGGACGGTTTTGGTCAAAGCCGGACATGGTAGCCTATAACATGGTGTAAATTGTGTATATATGATCGAATATAGGCTGCTGTATGCTCTACTGTATGGTCGAGGACGTAGTTGTTTTCTTTTCGTTGTTCTCTCTCGGTGTACTGGAGTCTCGCGCACATGGAACATCTTTTACAGCGCGTGTCGTAAAATCCGAACGAGAACAATAGAAACCTTCGAATGACGCCGTAATGTGAACGTGTAGCCTAGTTCAATGCATTTTAATACCATTAAAATCAGTTTGAAAAAAGTGATCGGGATCACTGAGAAGGGCGGAGTAAAAAAGAAGGAAGATGCACAGAAACACTGAGACGTTTTTAATACGGGTTCTATTAGACCGTAACGTTCTATTGAGAAATGAAATATACAGTAGCTTTTATTTTATTTATTTTATTTTTTTAAAGGGGAAGAAAGTGCACTCGCCCTGAAGGCATGCAGAAAATAACAGCCGCGCACTGAGAGGGATAGAAGTAAACCTGTAAGCGCTGACCCCGAACGCTCTTCCCCGTGGCCCGGGCGAATTATCCGACGGTCCCGTCAGCCGCGTTTCTGCGACGGCTTTTATTTCCTCCATCTGCTGCCTTCATGCTTGCACGCTTTCCATCCCCTCCGCACATTCTTCACAAATTCAGTAGCTTCCTTCTTTTACATTTTGTAAACGCTGTTGACTGTGGAAAGCCTCCATGTTTACTTTGAATCCCCGGCCATCCCGAGGCCTCCTCTAATCACCTCCAGCTGTTCGTCTCTCTCGTGCTTTCCTTGGCCGGCTCTTTCAAACACACAGGCCTTATTTTCTATGTAAATTATAGATTTGTAACAGACTAAATAGAAAGTCAGATTGTTATTGCAAGCAACATGGCTCACTGTAATAATGATATTTCAGAGTTTATTCTTCGTGATAATTATCTCTCTCACTCTCTTTTTTTTTCTCTCTCCAGGACTAGACCTATTTTCTCCAACTGTTTTGTTTTCTCTCTCTCTCTCTCTCTCTCTCTCTCTCTCTCTCTCTCTCTCTTTCTCACGTCAGTTTTGTGAACTCTGAGGATAAACTGTACTGCGGTGCTTTAGACGCTCTAAACGGAGCGTCATAAATGGTTATAAGCTAACACGCATACGCTCGACATGTCAGTGGATCTCTGAACGTTCTCTATCATGTCCTGCCAACACGACAGGCCTTTAAGGGCACACGCCCACTGCACCTGCGATATAAACCACTTCGGGGATCATCACCAATGTGGAAATACAAGAACTAGGGTTTGGGGGGGGTTTACTTCGATGCTTTTCTTTCTTCGACTCTTTTTGGCATTTTGTTCGGAAAGGACTTCACATAAATTTCAACGTCCATGTTGCTATGTCATTATCATTCGGTGTTTCTTGGCCTAACATTAAAAATGTATCTGGGGTTGTTGGTTTTTTTTTCCAAATCCAAGAGCGAAAATTTTTGAGGCATTCAAGGGATGAAATCAGCCAAACCAACCGATCATGATCTTGGACAGCACCTTAACACCTTCCTTGCACTTGTCTCGCATTGGTCGCTTTTTTTTTATGCAACTTCTTGTTTTTGTTTATGCATGTGTATTATTTATAGCCGATGATTTTGTTAGAATTCCTTTCTCCTGTCCGATAGTCGTTAATATAAATTCGGTACGTTTACACGGACAACAATAATCCGTTATTAACCCGATTAAGACGATACTCTGATTAAGAAACTAGCATGTAAACAGAGATTACTGATGACCATAATCCGTTTAAAGTCATACTCGAAGTAAACACAGATGGAATTAAGACGTGTGGAGTATTCCTGTTTTAGTCGCATTATCGACGTGCGTTACAGACGTGTACACGCCTTAAGCACACTATTAACGTTGTGTGGGAGTTTTCACCGCGTTTTGCGACAGGACACGCACACACACGGCAGCGCTCGACCGTTTTACGGCGAACAAGAGAGCACGGCTGCGTCCCAAACCGCGTACGTACTTACTACAAAGTAGGAGGAATACATGCATCTCAGTTACTATATAGTATGTAAGTATGCGGTTTGGGACGCAGCCCACGGCTTCAAGCAGTCGTGTATTAGCGCGTATAGCGTGTCCATGTAAACGTAGTCACTGTTTTCTTTATTACAGAACGTACTTTTTATCCATTTAAAGTGGCACTTAACGTTGTGGAATGTTCCGCTCAGTTACGTTATATATGCACATAAGCATAAACAGTCGTTCTCTCGCCAGCCTCTCTCTTTGTTTTTTCGTCGTTAATAAGACAAAATAAAAGCAGTTTATGTTACCGAGAAACAACCAAACTTAAAGTTACAGCTAGACACTGGAGACTCCTTCCGTCAAACTCCTAACAGGAAATCTAACCAGATCAACGATTAAGCGCTTTAAAAATAAATAAATAAATAAATCATGTTTCTTATTAGTGGAGCTTTTGCCATGCGAGTCTCATTAAATGTGCTGTTACTATAGAAACGATAATTAGACGTATTAGAAGAGCACTAAAATGCAGTAAACCTGCGATTTGCAGCTGCTGGTATAGACTGACCAATCAGAATCCAGAATTCAACGTTGCTGTGTTGTAATATTCTGTAAACGTGCAGTGTAAAAGTTTAAAGTCGTTTAAGCCGAGATGCCTGAGATGTCATAGCACCAAGGTCCCGGTTTGTACCTGACACTTAAACAACACTCTTTTTTTACTCTTTTTACTCTTATGTGAAGGAAAATGGAGAGTGAAGAAGAGGGAAAAAATGTAAAAATAAATAAATAAATAAATAAATAAATAAATTTAAAAAAGCCAGTCAGTTGTTTCTGCCTGAGGACTGTGTGTGCTCTCACCTGCTCTGTTTGGCAGCCGGTGGAACGACAAATTTTACACAGTCTGCTTCTTGAATTGGCATTCTGACCCACGGTGACGAGCGGAGTGTAATCGAATTAACGCACACTGCCAGTGGCATGAAACACTGAGAGGAAATCAGTGCAAAAAAAAACAAAAAAAAAAAAACAGACATGAAAGTGTCTGGAGTCAGTTCAGTCACTGTGTAAGATCTTTCCAAACAGTGCGCTGGTGTAAGCACGATGGGATCGGAAGAACAAAACAAAATCAGACGTATGAATTCTGACATCGCAGTGATGACCTGCTTCCATGTCATGTCCGTTAATCCTTTGGTCTCTGACGTTCAGTCGAAATAACAAAAAAAACGTCCCTATGATGTTAGCGCACGTCTGATTTGGGTTTTCGGGATACTGTCACGTACGTTAGAAGAACATTCTGGTAACCTCATGAATGTTCCCGACAGGTTACCGATGTCTGTTTTGATACGACGCTGGAATAACACCACTGACAAGATTTTCAACAAATTACCGTCCATGGTTCCAAGCTAGACACTGCGATGATTAACATCAGCAGCTCTGGATCTAGCACTTCATCTCTCTACTGCCTGTAAATTGGGTAAATCGGTGTTTTAATCGCGGTTCTGCGTTTTGTTTTTCAGCAGCACAAAGACAGAATTCAGACACGATGCATGAAACACGCGTACAGTACTCACCTCTTGTTCCACCAGCGCTAGAAACAAGGAGTGATTAATTACTGGTCTGGAAGACATAAATACGCCTTTCAGCCAGAGATGGTCTGAGTAAACCCTTCAGGCCAGGCTCTTCACATCACAGTGGGGCGCTTTTCATTTTCACTGCCCGTAAACTAATTCAAACAAGACCTCGCCACGGCAGGCCTGGACCGGAGAGCTGCTGAGACGTACGGAAAGAAACAGCGAGGACGAATGAGACACGCTCACACTTAGAACTCTACGTTAACACATCGACCAATCAGGTTTTTCAGCATGAGAAGCGATATCGAGAATGAAGATTTGACCAATTCTATGCAAATGACAGTACTTATTTTACGCCAAAGCGACCAATCCAGACGATTCATCTTCATCTTATCATATACGACTTCTCATTAAATTAAAAGCACTGGACACAAGTACTCCCACAAGTACCAACAGTATCAGTTGCTACGCGACCACAAAAGACAAACTACAAGCAATACAAACGACTTTTGACTTGTTAGCGTGAACGTAGCGGAACCAGATACTCGACCAGGATGTGAATAGTTTTGGGTTAATAGCCACACAGTACCCTACCACAATGTGCAGTGGAAAAGCAGTACTGGTATTATAAACCAGAACCTTGGATAGAGCCTTGGTTTTGTGTGTGTGTGTGTGTGTGTGTGTGTGTGTGAGAGAGAGAGAGAGAAATGCTGATCCCATCACTCCTCCTGCCTCTCACACAAAGTAGGCCATGAAGAGCCTGCAGTGTTCTTCTCCGGAGAGAGCATTTGTGGTCAGGACATGAGTGCTTCATGTCCACTCTGAAAACCGCAGGGCCTCACGGATTGTATGTAATGTCTTTACACACGTATCGGTTTCATCTCTGGGCATGAAGCTAAGTGTAAATGGCAAGCGTCCAACTCTATATGGGCTCGGGTAGGGTTGAAAAGGAATTCCCCTGTAACCATGTGGACCACTAGAGACTTCCTTAAGGTCTAAGAATAACAGAAAGTGTCTCCACAAACAGGACAATCACAGCATGTCAACGTTCCCGTGATGGAGCTCAACAAGAACCAAAACATCAGGCCAATAAAATGTCACCGCTGAAAGAAAAACCCGATCATGAGTCAGGACTGCCCACTGCATATATATAATATATATATATATATATATATATATATATATATATATATTTGATGGAATCCCATGTAAAAGACAAAAATTGTTGATTAGTTTTCTATAACAGCAGCTCTGATGTTAGTGCAGATTCATACAGTAGCTGTAAACCAATTTTTCCAACGTCTTCTGAGAAGTTTACACTTCGCATTTTCTCAGTAACATCACAAGTTGCGTTTTTCCATTTGTTTGTTTGTTTGTTTGTTTGTTTGTTTTTGTTTTTTCATTCATTTTCAGAGAGAGAAAAAAAGACTGACTGGTGTGGGAATAACTGTTTACAGCTGCCGTAACTTAAGTGAGAACGGGAACTAACTCGTTCCGCGGTCGTTCCACAACATTAAACGTAACTCTGAACAGATGACGCGTAAATGAAAAATTGGAATCGTTGGCGAATTGCTGTGGTATAAAAAGAATAAAATGCTCTGGGATGTGTTGTTAATAGAACTGGATTATAATTAACTATGGGGAGGTAACAGCAACTTTACTTCATGACACAACACCACTATTGATTATTTTCCTCTAAGAATATACCATGTCATGTTTTATTGTGTAGAAATTACCTGCTAAATATCGAATTTTATCCGCTATAGGTGAATTTTATTCGTGTGTTGGTTTAATCACTGCCACCAACAGGAAAGCATCCTGTACTGTCATAGCTAGGGGTCCATCCATCCATCCATCCATCCATCCATCTTCTATACCGCTTTATCCTTTTCAGGGTCGCGGGGGAACCTGGAGCCTATCCCAGGGAGCATCGGGCACAAGGCGGGGTACACCCTGGACAGGGTGCGAGTCCATCACAGGGCACAATCACATACACACTCACACACCCATTCATACACTACGGACACTTTAGACACGCCGATCAGCCTACCATGCATGTCTTTGGACTGGGGAGGAGACCGGAGTACCCGGTGGAAACCCCCGTAGCACGGAGAGAACATTAGCTAGGGGTCAAATAGCTTAAATATTTTTTTTTGCTAAACCGTACAGTAGGCCTAGATGTTGGTTCCTCTGCATACCTTTTGTACACTTTTCTGGCCACAAGCTTCAGAATCGAATTGTCTCTCCACACTTTTGTGCATGCATTATAAATAATACAAGGGGCACATCATATAATATGATAGTAGCATCAAATCGAGGTACAATTTACATCAAATCTGCATGCTTATCACGAAAAGTCCTGTTTAGTTTTTTGTTGTTGTTGTTTTCTACTTCCTGTAGAACCATGGCTTTATATTTTATACATCCAGATTCTGTTCTGATCCAAAAACCACCGTTCCTGGTCCTGATCCGAATCCGTCACAGATATTAAAACACCCACCTGACTTCTAACACACCTGTTTTCTTGCACAATCGCAACCACGTGTTTAACCTGCTCATTCGTGCTCACACGTTTTCAATTCCTACAGTATCTTGTTTTAGATTCGGTGTTTTCCTCCGTTGTTCCGTTCGCCTGAGCGTTTCACGTTCTGGCTGTTCGTGACCTCAATTCTGCCCGCTGATTTGGGTTTTTAATAAAGATTAAACTCGCGCTTACATCCAAAGTGCCTCCGATTTTCCGACAGTATTTTTTTTTCTCCAGCGACACAAATTCAATTAATAATGAACGAAGTCGTTGATTCATTTCTGTTTTTTTTATAAATTCAAGACGTGGCCGGTTATCTCGGGCATTTCCACAGGCATTTCATCTTTAATCATCCGAAAGTAGAGTCTACCTTCATTACTTCAACCGCACGTCACACGTCACTCATTCGATCACAAAAGATCTTCCGTAAGTGACAGATAAGTCCCTCACTTCATTTAAACGCTCATCCCTCCCTACTCTAATACAGCATTCCCAGGGAACCAGCCGAGCTGGAATCTGGGCAGAGACACGGCCGCCGGCTTATCCTCCTGCCCATTCTTCTCACTCTTTTTATTAATTTTATTTAATTATCCTGAGAAGCTCTTTTCACACCACGCCACTGCTGCCGGTGCCCGACTCCCAAAGTGTGCGCTGTGTAATTGAATAAAACCCCATTTAAGAGGGAATTTGATTAAAAAATTAAGCTGCCATGATTACCCCCTACTCCTCAGGACGAGATCTAATATTTCACATTATGAACATGTCGGGCAGAAATTATCACCGCAGGACAAATTAATACCTTCTATAGAAAGGTTGTGATGACAGGAGTCACGTGACTGGAAAACGAGGAGGGGAAAATGTGAAGTGCAAAGTCTCTTTTTCATCAGAGGAGCTGGTTTTAAACATCTGTATGATGTTTTTATTTCAAGATTATTTATGCCTGCATCTACTGTATGTACAGAGGAACTGTTCGCTTTATATAGAATCGACTCGTATGAATTCAAATAAATAAATCCTCTGATTCTACAGCGGTAGTTAGGATCGCATTCAGGCTCGACTGAAAGTTCAGTCTGAAAGTTATGACATTAATTACGCACGAAAAGTTACGCGTATTCCGAACTAGGTTGCGCACCTGGGCTCCTCGTTCAGATAATGAAAATCTCTCTCACGCCTCCGAGTTTGCCGCAGTAGAAGTGTGGTATTACGACGTGTCTTGCCACACCGCCTTTAAACGCGAGCGCTTTCCTTTTAACCTGAAATTTAAAAAAATAGAATAGCACTTGATCCAGCGCGTCATATTGTTTAGCTTTCTATTTATTTACTTCGTCCTCCGGCAGGTTAACGAAGCCTTGAGATACTAAACCAAGGTCATGAAAGTGTAATGTGTGTGTAATGTAGCTGATTAGATCACATTTGTAAAACATTTACGTGAATCAAACAATCATTTTTTGTTACTTCGATACGCTCTTGTCACGATCTCCCCTGCAGATGGCGCTGCGGCCCGCGACGTGTACGGGGAGCCGGAGGGCGCGCGACGTCTGAGTATTATATATGCGTTTCACTAAACTACGCTTATGTTCGTGCTAACTAGCTTGATGCTAAGCGGTCGTGTGTTCGTGTCCTGTTTGTTTCATGCCTTGACTCAAGTTTCCTGTTTTGTCCTCGAATCTGAACCTGAATTACCGGGGCTTCCTGCTGCCGGAGGATTACACTACACGGGCAGCAGGAGGAGTACTGTGCTGCACTACAGAAGCAGCGGGAAGACTACTTGTTTCAGGCCCTCTGCACCATGGAGGAAGCTCTTCGGCACCTCTGGACGGGTAAGAACTGTGCTCCACCTGCCGGCTCGGATGGGAGCTGCGCTCCGCCATCCTGCTCAGATGGGGACTGCGCTCCGCCTTCCTGCTCTGCCATGAACCCTGTCACGCTGCTCTGTCCTGCTGTGGAGGCCGCCCCACTGTCCTGTTCCACCGAGGAAGCCATCATGCTGTCCGGTCCTGCCGAGGAAGCCGTCCCTATGTGGACTTTGTTTGCAATGAACACGTGCATTTGTTTTGGTTTCTGTTCTGTCTCCTGCATGTTTAGCCATTGGTTGTTTTTCGAGGGTGTATTGATTGTTACCAGCTGTCGGCGTTCAAGGTCAATTACATCTGTTATTTAAAGCCCTCTACATCTGTTATTTAAATGTATAGACGCTGTGTATGTGTTAGCTACCTAGATGCTAAGCGGTAGTTCCATGGCCTGTTCTTGTTTTATGTTTCATGCCTTGGTTCTAGTTTAATGTTTAGTCCTCGTTTCAGGTTTAGACCTTGTTTCCCCGTTTCATGTACATTGACTTTGGTTTGGAAATAAACACTTTATTCTGCACTTGCTTCCGCAGTAGTCTCGATTCGTAACAACTCTTCTGGAATGAAAACATCCCACTGGTTTGAAGGATAAGCTCACTCATCTACTACACTTACAGCTCACTTTAACTGTTGTAGATTTTCAAAGTGCGACTCTGTGGACGTTTTTTTTTCTTTGTTTGTTTTGTTTTTTTTCAGCTAACGCTGCCCACAATTCCTTGTGCAAGGGAGGGAGGACGAGTTTTGCTCCACCGAATTCAACCTGCAAACATGGCGGACGAGAGTGAGATCTGCGATGCGTATTTTAGAGTACAAATGAAATGGGGACAAACGAATCAAGGAAATGGCCAATGAAATGATATGGTATAAATTGAAGCTGAGATGCAGGGAGGAGTGTGTTTACAGTGACAGCATGCGTAACTAGGCAACAACGGTCTCTTCCGTTATTATATGACGTGTTAGTATGTCCCAATATTTGCATAGGTTTTCTTCACAAAAAGAGTACATTGTTTTAGTACATAGTATGAAATTGATGACGCAGAATTTGATTAAGATCCTCAGACGTCCTCTGTGTGGAAAAAGTCTTGGACATGGGGGATGTTGGTATTAATTAATTATTTCATTAATTAATTATGTCGTATTTAGCCTACTGTATTTATCTGGTATTAGCTTCCATGTTGTTTTACAGGCATAAAGGTCAACGTGATATGTTCTGGATTTAACATGGCTCCTTGATCGAGATGATATCATGCAAGAAAAACATGCTTAAGTTCAAGTTCAAGGTCAGGGTCAGGGTTAGAACTGCACATCACTGGCCCACGCCTCTCTTTTAGACAAAACCCCGCCCTGTATCATAAATCTTACCTAAAATCTGAATATGGAAGCACGATTTCTGTACACGTGGGATCCAAATTTAGGTCATTTTTCACGTCCTGCTCTTCCACAATAAATCAATCAAATCTAATAAAAGTAAACCCCCCCTCCACCCGTCCCCCTGTCTCCCCCATCCGTTTTATTGTGCATGATGACACTGTCCTGCAATTTTCGGTGGAAATAAATAAAGAAAGAAATTCTACAAAAGCGCCCCCATTGGTTAATTATACATGGACGAAACTCCATCCAGCATCTTCTCTCCTGTCAGGACGAGCTGACGGTGAATCTGCAAGCTGTGAATTCACGTCTTGCACCAGAGATAGACAGACAGGGAATAAAATAAATACCGAGAAGCAAAGCAACGTGGAATATGTAGACTACGGCTTAAACAAAGCTAAATGGCTTTTTTGGCCTCGTGATGTTGCAGGAGAAACTTAATCCGCACAATTAATGCCTGAAAATTATAGCCTGGATCTAGCGCAAAGGGTTTTGAGGCATAAGTTATTGATTTGGAAATGAAAACCTGTACGCTTCAAGGTTAAATCCAGTCCAGTCTCATTACCGCTCTGTCCTTGAGAGGCCCCATATTAGGGACCTCAGCGAGCAGGAGACACGGGGCTGCTTTAATGAAGGTGAATTTAATGGGATTTAATGTAGCTGGGGGCAACGGAGCAGCAGAGATAGGGTTTTAACAAAGAGCCAGGGAGCAAAGGTATAGAGGTATAGCCCGGAGAGCAGCCATTTTCCATTCTTTTTATTTATTTCGCCATTCAGACGGGATGAAAGCACACCGTGTATTAGTTGTAAGTGGGTCCCGCGAGTCAGCACTTATGTTCTGGACTGGGGTTGGGATGGAAAAAAAAAAAGAAAAGAAAAGAAAAAAGAAAGACCCGGGTTTTCCACCCCTGCCATCCGAACACGATATGATTTAGAGGGAAAGGATTTTTTAAAAAATCTCCTCCACATATCTAACTGTTCAACTTCTGAGAACAATAGAAAGAACAAACCCTCATGCTTTTGTGTGTGTGGGGGGGGGGGGGGTGCGGGTGGAGGATTGAGAGAAAAATGAAAAGCAGGGTTT
Source organism: Ameiurus melas (assembly GCA_012411365.1). Lineage (NCBI taxonomy): Eukaryota > Metazoa > Chordata > Actinopteri > Siluriformes > Ictaluridae > Ameiurus > Ameiurus melas. The sequence goes on along the minus strand of CM022762.1, from coordinate 2,634,985 downwards.
TCCATATTTTCCATTAACCGACATAATAATCCTAAAGTTTAGCATTAAGAATTAAGCCATTTGGAGTTTATTTTATTATATTTTCTCAAGTTCACCAATTAATGATTTAACTAATGTTTAAACATACTTCTTTAATCTATCAGTAAAAAAAAAAAATGAATCGGCATGTTACTAAAAAATCGTTTTATCGGCTCAATTAGCGCGCATCAATATTTGATTTTTGCGACTTAACGACTACGAACATATCAATGTTCGTATTTTAATATCAACTCCCGTTTATCACCGTGGACCTCGTACTCAAGTAGTCAGGTATGAGATAAATATGAATGAAATATTGTTCAATCAATATGAAATCATTTTATTTAGACAGTTTCATAACCTGGCACGGTCCTGCCGTTGGTGTTGACGCTAAGTAACGTTGTAAATAATGGTAGGCTAGTTCAATCGAATTTTGGAGTTTTATTGATACTGGTCTGGATGACACGTGACTTGAATTCAGTGCCTTCAATCCCCGACCTCACCTCAATAACTCAAAAACAACTATACATAGTAATTCTACGCGATTATATACAGTCGCCTGTATATAAATGTCCACATCGGATGTCTAATGTGTTCTGTCGTTGGAAATTTCCAGAATGAAACCCTCTTTGGCGCCGATAAATTGCCAAAATATTACAACACACGTTCGAATAATGACTCTAATATCGAAACGGATGGATGAAGTCGATAATCCGGGGCGTGTGATATTTATTTACTTGCTAAAAGCTTGGAGAACCCTGGCTCAACGGGGCCTTGAAATCAATTCCAATTAACCGTTGGTGCTAATGAGAAGCATGATGAGTATTGGGTAATAAACAAATCATAAACAAGTAATAAGTAGTTTACTCGTTTAAGTATATTTAATGCTAATGATAATTAGCAATCAATTATAATGTGCTGCAGATTGCAGACATTTTTTTTTTTTTAACTGTAGATGCTTTTAATAATGTTTGTGGTCAAAATGCTTACTGTATTGATTCATTTGTTCACGAATATATAGACCACAGCGCTCTAGAATCAAACTTTAATTAGTTTATTACCAAATGATCAATCTCAGAACTTCAGCACAAACACACTGACCGTCTAATTACACGTCTGATAACATTCTGTCGTTTTTCTGATGCAACACGTGGATGCAGTGCAGTAAGCGTCTTCCTGTCTGAAGTGGAAGTGAAGGACTCGTACATAGGATCAGTCTCTGATCTCTCTCTCTCTCACTCACACACACACACACACACACACACACACACACAGACAGCTGTGCCCTCAATTTCTCGTGCACTTGATCTGAACAATGTGTGCTTTCTGCAAATAACATTAAATAGCCCACTGCTTCAGTAATGCCCCATAAATATGCCTAAACCTCGAAGAGCAAAAATAATTACTTTCATACCTTTTTCCAAGCCCACAGCACAGAATCATTTCTCTCTCTCTCTCTCTCTCTCTCTCTCTCTCTCTCTCTCTCTCTCTCTCTCTCTCTCTCTCTCTCTCTCTCTCTCTCTCTCTCTCTCTCTCTCTCTCCTCCTCCTCCTCCTCATTCGATTCACTCAATTCCTGCCCCTTGCTTTTTGCTCTTCCACCATTTCTGTCCTTTTAGAACTTTTCTTTTCCTTTTCTCCTCTTCACAAATTAACAGTTGCAGGCTGCGGAAACACAAACAGTGGGTGCAAAATGTCAACGCGACTATAAACCGAGTAGTCATCGCAATCTGTCTATCTATCTATCTATCTATCTATCTATCTATCTATCTATCTATCTATCTATCTATCTATCTATCTATCTATCTATCTATCTGTCTGTCTATCTATCTATCTGTCTGTCTGTCTGTCGTTCTATCAATCTGTCTATCTATCTATCTATCTATCTATCTATCTATCTATCTATCTATCTATCTATCTATCTATCTATCTATCTATCTATCTATCTATCTATCTATCTGTCTGTCTATCTATCTATCTGTCTGTCTGTCTGTCGTTCTATCAATCTGTCTATCTATCTATCTATCTATCTATCTATCTATCTATCTATCTATCTATCTATCTATCTATCTATCTATCTATCTATCTATCTATCTATCTATCTATCTATCTATCTGTCTGTCTGTCGTTCTATCAATCTATCTATCTATCTATCTATCTATCTATCTATCTATCTATCTATCTATCTATCTATCTATCTATCTATCTATCTATCTATCTATCTATCTGTCTGTCTGTCTGTCGTTCTATCAATCTATCTATCTATCTATCTATCTATCTATCTATCTATCTATCTATCTATCTATCTATCTATCTATCTATCTATCTATCTATCTATCTGTCTCTCTGTCTTACTTTTTTGTGTGTGTTTGTTTGATTGATTTGATGGATTATTAATAATGTGATTTACGAGTTAAGTGAATGAGTTAAATGCTCCTTCTGTGCAAAAACAACGTTTTTAAAAATGTATTTGTGCATTTATTTATTTTTTCCTTGTTTATTTATTAATTTGCTTGTATGTTTTTGATTCCAGGATTTCAGATTGTCTAGATTTTCGCATTTAAAATAAAACAGAAAAAACAAACAACCGTCAAATTTACACCTTTTTTAATAGCGGTGTACATTCATATACCTTTCTTTGTTTTTTACTTTAATATATATATATATTTAATTTTTTTTTAAAACCAAAAAGGCTAAAAATAGCTCTTTACATATGAATGTATACACAATATACATTCTCATATATATGTTTATTTATTTACTATTTATTTTTCATAAATGTTTAATAAATTAGATAACAATTGTTTATAAATGTCTTTTTTTAACATGAATAACTCATTTTTATTCCTTGCATTGTTTATTACAAATCCCTGTCACAAGAGTCTATCATTTTCCTCCACATCCTCCATTTTGTTCCCTGCCAGTTTTCCAGCACGGAGTCTGGATTCCTCTAGAACAGGGGGGAAAAATCCATTCAATTCTAATTTGTCACACTTTCGGCGTTTTCATTTGGCTCACGCGTGTATATATATTTCTATACCCTCCCTATCTAGTGGATGCAGTAAAGGTTACACAAAGTGCTTGTGAGGCTTCAGGAGGTGGAAGATGTGTAGTTGTAGATGTGGTTATAGCCGATAGGTAGGTACAGGATTATGGAGGTTTCATTTAACTGCCGTCGAAGCGAAGAAGCAAAACCCGCAAAAACCTCTGTAACCCAGTACCTGTAGCTGCACCTACACACACTGCTGCATCGCTTCACGTGGATCTTCACGTGGATCATCACGTGGATCTTTATGGATCTCTGAGGGACACCACCAAAGAAAAGCAAAACCATAACAGCGAGGTCAAAGTCCGGGTACGTAATTAAAGACAGAGGTACGTGTATGTACACACACACACACACACACACACACACACACACGAGTGGCCTAATTAATGTCGAGCCATGCTCCTCTAACCCACTGATCTTCTGCCAAGTTCACCATGTGTGGATGCGGAGCTCCAGCTGTGGGCAGTTGGTAATGAAGGAGGGGCAAAAGCATCCGTGAAGCCTCACCTCTGCTGCCTTGAGAGATCTGGACAAAGGTCAAAGGTCAACTATACTCAGAGTCAGAGTATTCTGAACTGAAGAGAACAGACGCTCTAGTCATCACCACGCCGTTCGTAAACTTTCCCAGCAACTTCCCAGTAAAACAACAGATGCTGAAATAACGTCAAAGGCAAAAAAACAACAACTGTAATTTGAAAAAATGAGGCCTTTTCAACTGTACAAAAACAGAACTTTTGAACTCTCCCACACAGGTTCTGGGTAAATCCACAAGGCGAAGTGGCTCGGGGGTGTCGGCTTTAATTGCGGAAGGAATTAGGAAACGCTTGTCCGATGCGGTAAATTTTTCATAATTACTAATCGGGCGTGATGGCAATAAAACAAGGCGCATTGTTCTCACATCTGCGTTTCCATTCAGTCCTCAACTTTCATTCGAGCTGTCTGTAATCCCTCAACCATGACTAATGGGAAACATTAAGTACAAGTACGGGAACAAGTGGTTTTAATTAAAATGCTGCTTCACAGAGGTCCTTGAATCCGAAGAGCTCGTCTTTCTTTCTTTCTTTCTTGCTCGGAGAGACGTCTGGATATGTTTTTCCTTTTATTGGCAGTTATAGATGTATTCGGTTCTCTCTCTGACGAGGAGGGGGGGAAAAAAAAGAGGCGTCATATATTTTCTGCTGAATTTTGAAAGCTGAACTTTAGAATCTGAACCACATTTGTCTTAGATACCAAAAAAAAAAAAAAAAATGACTTTCAACACGTACCACTTGGTACGTCTGATCTATAAAACGCCACTTGAGGCAAATTGTAACATAATCAGACTCTTAAAGGTCTTGCAAATCTTTAGATCCTCGATCTGTTTCTAAAGAGGTTTTGTGTTTCCTCAGATACCTAAATGTCCTCCTTTAAGGATTCTTTTGATACTTAAAGCTTCTTAGCTTCTTAAAAACTTGAAACCCTTTCTGATCATCAAACGCGTGTAACAAGTCAGCATACGTGTTTTAGATTTAACCTTGTAAAGAGAGTATTAGGAGGTGCGATTTTGGGGAAATATGGAAAAAAGAAAGAAAGAAAGACCATAATGAAGAAATTAAAAAGTCAAAAGTGAAATAAATAAATGTAAATTTGAAAGAAATAGATTACAAGCAAGAAAGAAAGAAAGAAAGAAAGAAAGAAAAGAAAGAAAGAAAAGAAAGAAAGAAAGAAAGAAAGAAAAACCTTAATGAAGAAATAAGTAAATACATAAAAACGAAGTAAATCAATCAATCAATAAATAAAACTACTAAACAAATAAATTTAAAGAAAGGAAGAAAGGACTTAATGAAGAAATTGGTAAATAAATAAAAAGTTAAATAAATAAATAAAAGAAAAAATAAAATTACTCAACAAATAATTTTTTTTAAAAAAGTAAAAAAGAAAAAAAAACATTTGCTTCCCTGGAGTTTAAACTTTTGTAAAATAAATAAATAAATAAATAAATAAAATTGTAAACACATTAATTTATAATAATAGCCTAATAAAAACTATAATAATAATAATAATAATAATAATAATAATAATAATAATAATAATAATAATAATAATAGGAAATTAAGTAATTAAATAATTCATAAAGAAATTACAAAATAGATGAAGATACTAAGAAAGAAAGAAAGATAGAAACAAACAAACAAACAATTACATAAGTAAATAAATTTGGATAGTTTGTTAGCTTTGTATTGGTTACTTGCAATCCTCTGTGATAAGGAAATCCTCTGCTGCTCTACATAGAACATTTAAGGGTTCTCTTAGAGGAACGAGCTCAATCATCCATTTTGATCACCTAATTGAATCTTTTTAGTGTGTATGGGGTGATTTTTTTCTTGACATTCTACAGTAAACATTAGAGTCCAGAACTTTTGCACATATATAACACTTCCTGTGGCCATAAGGGAAGCCATGGTTTCCCCATGCTGAGTGGCGTGTAAACGTGTCCTGTGAGGACTGGAGGAGGAAACGCTGGAGGATCTCGGCTGGATTCTTCATGGGAACGGTTCGTGACCTGACTCCGACAGCCCCTCCTCCCCCCCCTTTTGTCCCTCATGCAGTTCATCGGTTTCTCTGCGGTTCTGTTTCAATCCAGTGCGGCTAACATGTTGGACAGGATTTATATATATATATATATATATATATATAAAAGATAAAAATTTAATTTTTCTTCACTAGCTAATTTAATTGTTTATTTCTATTTATTTATTCTATCTATTTTATTTAATTCTATAAAGCAATAATTTGGAAATCTAAAATAATGGAATCCTGATAAAACAACAACAGTTTAATAAACAACAATAATAAAAAAAGATTAAATCTATAGCTGAATGTGTATGTAGAAAGAATTTATATATATATGTGTGTGTGTGTGTGTGTGTGTGTGTGTGTGTGTGTGTGTGTGTGTGTGTGTGTGTGTGTGTGTGTGTGTGTATACATTTCTTTTTATTAATTTTTTCAATATTTGTTTCCATTTATCTTTTGATCCCGGTGTAGTAATTTGTAAATCTGAACTTCTGGAATACAACAACAACAACAACAACAACAACAACAACAACAACAACAATAACAACATCCCCCAAATAAAACGAAACAAAACAAATGTATTAATTTGTGTGGATTTCACCTTTTTTGTTTTGACTATGTGAAATTCAACTTCTTGATGATGAAAGCGGATTAATAAATTTATAATATATTTTGTTTTGTTTGGTTCTGGTTTTAGTTTTTGGTTTGTTTTGTTTTGTTTTGGTTTTTATTTCGGGTTTTGTTTTGTTTTGTTTTGTTTTCTTCTTGTTGTTGTTTTTGTCAGGATTCCAGGATTGCAGATTTACAAATCACTACACCAGAATTGGAAAAATTTTATAAATAAATCTTAACAAATAATTCAATGAAGAGCTTATTGAAGAAATGAACAAATTAATGAAATCAATAAAAAAAAATTAGATATATATATATTTTTTTATTATTTATTTTTTTTTACATGTCATAGATACACATACTCAGTGCAACTTCTTTTCAAGTGCAACTTTTTGTACACAAAATAATGAATAAATAAATGAATACAGCGTTTTTTTCATAGAACTCTTACAAGATTTAAAATTTATACATTTCCGTACTAATGTAGGATGTTTTTAATCCATTAAAAAAGTCAGGTTTTTTTAATATAATAATAATTAATAATAATAATAATAATAATAATAATAATAATAATAATAATCCATTAAAGCTTGTAAATATAAGAAAAATAAAGAATTAAAGAAAGAAATAAAGTAAATGAATCTTTTAAATAAAGAAATGAGTAAGTAAATGAAATTAAGAAACAGACAAAGAAAAAACAAACAAATGAAAACGTCTCATTTCAAGCGGACATTTTTGAAAACGTTCTATTTACTGATTGAATCCGAAGACTGGATTTTCCTACTCGACGAGTCATCGTATAATCCGTCGTCTTTTCTGCAGAGCTTTAATGGAAGATACTGAATGCATCAGAATCAGTTGATGACGCACTAAACAATGACACTTTGCATCGATAAAGTCTTCAATAAACCCGTATCGATAGACGCTGATGAAGGTCTATTTGAAATGAAGTCAATTCGCAACAGATCAAACGCTGTGTAACAGAGCCCAGCTCCCAGGATGCACCTCTCCATCTGTAGGTGTGTATGAAATAGCCTTTGGTCCGAGTCGGTTTTAGGGGTTAATTTTTTTCGAGTGTGTGTGTGTGTGTGTGTGTGTGTGTGTGACAGACTCCTCTCCTGGTGAGCTCGCTTCCATGATGAATGGCCACCTTTCCATTCTTTATTGCGCCACTAAATCATAAGGCTGCCATGCTTTTATAACCATTCTTTGCTGCTTTTTTAATCCCTCTCCTCTTTTGGAATAAACCTACAAAGTCAGTTTTTGTTTTTTTTCTCTTTTCTAATGGAGGGTAGGTCTTTTTTGGAGAATGCTTTTCATCTAAAACACACACACACACACACACACACACACACACACAAACACACAAAACAGCTCAATCAGACACTTTGCTGTGATCCTGTGGTCATCCAAACCTACCATAAAGGTTTAAAGTTCCAGCCTATAGTGATGAGAATGCACCGAATTGGGCTGTAAGAAGGAAAAAGATCTGCGTCCTTGAATGCTACAAAGCCATTTTCATCCTCCGTTTCCTCGCCCTGCATTTTCAAGCCCAGATTTATCCATTAGGCCACTCCAGGAGGAGTGCTACAGGACGATACAGGAGTGTCGAGCGAGCCTGTAATACTTTCACCCCTCATATCCTTTTGATATAATGATACTATCTACCACCTTATTACCTGTAACTATAGCGAGCCTTGCTGCGGGTGAAATGAGCAAATGAGTTTTCTTCTCTTCAGCTCCTGTGATTCATGCCGGATCTCCGTCCGAGTCTCATCCGCAGGAGCAGCGCCTGCCGAGCAAACCTGCTGATAAGAACTTGAGCATCCTACTGTATGAGTGTTTACAATTAGTGCAGTGTTATGGTATATTGCCGCATTTATATCGCACCTTGTTTTGGATCTAAGCTTCATCTTCATGCTTAACCCCCCCCCAAAAAAAAGAACGTTCCTGGAGGTCCTTTTAAAAGATTAAAGGCTTTGTTGAGACAATCTGAAGAACCTAACAGGAACTTTTCGCTTTGAGATTTTCCACTGCAGAGTTTCTGTCTAAGTGCATGGCAGTTTGCGTCACGAGATGACACGTTGAGGCCGTGAGATAATATACCAAGGCAAACAAGTTAAGACATTAAAGCAATGAGATCATATATTGAAAAGATTGGGTAATATATTGAGGCGAAAAGGTGATATATATAGGACACAAGTTAATTATACAGAGAACCATGAGATGCTACAATGATCCATTCATCCATCCATCCATCTTCTATACCGCTTATCCTTCTCAGGGTCAGAGGAAACCTGGAGCTCATCCCAGGGAGCATCGGACACAGGGCGGGGGTACACCCTGGACAGGGTGCCAGTTCATCGCAGGGCACAATCACTCACACACTCATACTACTACAACGACGCTATTAGATAATACATACATAATACAGTACAATAATGCACTATAATAGCCAAAAGTATGTAGACCCGTGACTATCACACCCATATGTGATTCTTCCCCAAAGCTGGAAGCACACAAGTGTATAGAATGTCTTTATTTGCTGTAGCTTTACGATTTCCCTTCACCGAAAAATAACTGAGGCCCAGACCTGTTCCCGGGATGACGACACCCCTGTGCACAAAGCGAGCGCCGTACAGACATGGTTCTCCAAGGTTGGAGTGGAAGAACTCGAGACTCCTGCACAGAGCCCTGACCTCAACCCCACTGAACACTTTTGAGATGATCTGGAACACCGACTGCACCCCAGACCTCCTCCATCAACATCAGTATCTGACCTCATTAATGCTCTTGTCGCTGAATGATCACAAATCCCCACAGCCACGCCCCAAAATCTAGTGGGAAGCACACATGGCAGTGATGGTCAGGTGCTCACAGACTTTTGGCTATATAATCTATATTGAGGCCATAAGATAATATTTTGAGGCCACAAGTTAAGATATTGAGGCTAGGAAATATTGAAGCCACACATTAATACATCAAAGCCACAACTTCTGTATCGTATGGACACCAGCTATGTTATGACCATGGGGTGCCAAAAAAAGGTGCATCAAGGTGACGCAGGTTGACGGTATGCCCATTACCATGGTATAATCATTCCACGATGAAATACAATATATTCAATCATCTCCATGCTTAGGTTCCTGCAACCAACATGGTCTAATTCGACCAATTCATATTAAAACTCAACAGTTTCCATGAGTTAAGTTCTTCATGGAGACCGAATAGATCTCGAGAAACGAAACTCAGCAAGCAGAGACGAAAATGGTAAGAAATGAAGCAGGTTACTGATGACAGCTCAGGTTACTGTGATGAACCTCACAGCCAACAGAGTCCACACGAACATGTTTCTGAGAGGCACCACCACTCCGAACGCCACACCATGGGTCTACAGAGCTGAGAAACTATGAACCTTACAGCACAGATGGGTTGAGATCCTCTGAACCCTCCTGAAATAAGTGCACTTCATAACAGAAAGTCTTCCCTTCTCTATCACTTCCTGAAGATCCATGACATGGCATCCGGAGCGGTCTTGGTGTCCGTTGGCACCTGTGTGGCTCATGCCATCCTCAGCCATCAGTAGGAATGTCAATCAGCTGCGGCACCAAACACTGATCATGGCAGCACATTGCCAAAAATGATATCTTCTCAAGTAAAAAATTCTCAAACGTTGTCCTATTGATCATTTCTATTTAAAATAAACCAAATATAAGATTATTAAGACTCTTTATTGACATTTTTTTTTACACATTTCAAGATCATAATTAGACAGAATTTCTTTGGATATGAGAAATCGATGCAACAAAAAAACGGATGCAAACAACCGAAAAGGAAAACTTGGGCTTATTTATGTGCCTTTGTCTAACCCTGAGACTGTCCTGAACTTTGCTCTTCCTTTATCCGGCTGTGAAAAACCGCTCGTCCGTCACCTATCGATCAACACATCAGACAGACAGACAGGTAGCTTCACCTCCAGTGCACCTGTAATGAGTAAATTTAGCTTCACTGACAGACTCTTTGACCTCACAGAGGCCTTTTTTTTTTTTTCTTCTCACCAACGCAGCTTTGAGCCAGATGTTACAGGTGTTTTATTAGAAAAACCACACCGAAACACTCTCGCACAGTCCTGACTCTTCAAACCTCCGTGTCTATCACAATTTACACGTTTTACCTCTGTCCTCTGATAGTGTGTTGGACTCAGGAAGAGTTGGGGAAAGTGGAGAAGGGACAGTCGTGTATACACTGTACTCTGTCTCCCCCTAGTGGCCATGTACAAAAACTAGCTAAAGACATATTTTTGTAGAAGCATTTAAACAAAAATCTGATTTGTAATTACTAACAATCGTAATATATATCTAAATAATCCAAAAAAAAAATAAAAAGAAAGTGTGTCTTGCACTAATATCATGTACTAGTATTAATTAATACATAAATAAATAGAAATATATGGATTATTTTCTCCAAAAGAGGTCCAATGGGAGGGGGAAATAGTTTTTTTGATTGATTTTCAAACGGTCTTTTTTTTTTTTTAGACTCATAAAGACTTACAGCATTTTCTTACTTTTAACTTTTAGTTACATTTTAATGAAATTTAATGAAATTTAAAAAAAAAAATACATATACTGTAAAATAGTGTATTTGCATATTTAACACCGATTAAAAGGGAAAATAATCATTCAAAAAAAATATTTTATTCTGCTTTAAACATTTTAGCATGTTGTATTTGGCCTTACTCTTTTTTTTCTGCCTTTATGTGACATTTTACCTGTAAAATCACAAAATTTAGGTGAGAAAATAATTACAAATTTTTGAATACCTGATACTAACCAGAGAAGTTGTTAGGTTTTATTCATTTATTGAAATATCTATTTCTTTTTCTGGACCAGGTATACAGTAATTTGATGGGAGACTCTGGGGCATGGTGCACACTGAGCTGTGAGCTGTGACAGACAGATTTTTATGAGCCATCAATCAGTGAAAGTGAAGCCCATGCACCAAGAGTTTAGGCTGGGGGGGGTAAAGGGGAGTAAAGAGGGCTGGGGGTGTTAAAGGGTGGGGTCCTGACCTGCAGCTTGACATGACATTCACGTGGTGAGGTGCCACTCACTCACCCAGACGAGTCCATTACACCAAAGCATGATAGATATTCCCTTTAAAATTGCCCACATGTGGCCTGACGTGTAATTTGTTATCATTTATAATAAAAAATAATAATAATAACAATAATAATAATAAAAAAACATATGGTCACTTTCACCTTTATTTTACTCTGCAATATTTTGCTGTACTTATAGACACCCATGTACTGGGGAGAGTAGACTCAGGTATATTGTTTATGCTCAAAAAGGGAGACTTGGCCTGCGCTCTCTGTTTCTCTTCTGTGACCCAGACAAATGTATAGACATTTAACCCAAAGACATCAATAACAGATCTCATCCATATTTTTTTTTTTTTTTTTTATTTTAAAAATATATTTTTTTTTTTTTAAATATATAAAAAATAAAAAAATAATTTTTATAATAATAATTTTTAAAAAGAGTATGTAACGCTATATTATCTGATATATGTTGCTATGTTTTGTAAGTTTTAGTAGTTTTTGAGCACGTTAGTGCACATTGCGCACTGTGTATATGCGTAATCAAGAAAAAGGACAACATTCATCGCCTCCTTATCTTTTTTTTTTTCTCTTTTTTTCTTTTTCATGTAATCAATATTGCTGATAGCAAATACAGGGCAAAGGTGAACGGAACGCCCCTGAACCTTCCTAGAAAAGGACAAAAAAAAAAATCATCAGGGTTGCCAGGTCTGTCTTATAAGACCATATTAATACTAACACTCCAAATCTGACATTTGTACTCAAACATGACAGATATTGTTGGATAAAATAGATAATATAAATAAATAATAGAAGAAATGGAAAACGAAGAAGAAGATAAAACATGATATAAATAAAGATAATGAACTTATTGTATGTAATATATTAATAAGGATAGAATGAAAAAAAAGCAATTAATCAGTGATAGATAATAAATAAAATAGTTCCTTCTCCAGGCCCCTTAAATGGTCTTGTATTATTACAGATATCGTCATGCATAAAGAATATCCGTGAGAAGAAGAAGGTCAGTTTATTGACACGATAAATGTAGCAAATTTTTAATATAGCTAAGAGAAAGAGACCATTTTGCATAACCGCTAGTGCATGCTGGGAAGTTTAGTGGTGTGTTGTGGGTCTTTCCTTAAAAACAATAAATCTAATTTAATGTATGTATGCACGTTGTTACCCTGAACTGTTATATATTTTAGGATATTTTAAAAGTGGAATATTGTATTGCTGTTTTATTCTAATATGTGCAAAAAAATAAAATAATAGAATGAAAAAAAAGCAATTAATCAGTGATAGATAATAAATAAAATAGTTCCTTCTCCAGGCCCCTTAAATGGTCTTGTATTATTGTATATTTTTGTATATTTTTTTTTTAAAATAATAATAATAATAATAATAATAATAATAATAATAATAATAATAATAATAATAATAATAATAATAATAATAATAATAATAATAAATAAATAAATAAATAATTTATACATTTAAAAATTAAAAACGTCAGATTTCCTGAAATAATTCCTTCTCCGAGTATCCTAAAATAATCCGTGAGAGCAGTTGATTCATAGCCCAGCTCTGAGGACCTGGCAACCCGCTGTAGTCGGTGTGTAATCTGGCTAACACATTGGTTAGCACCTAGTGGCCATAACAGAAACTGCACTTTCAAAAAGCTTTTAGGTCTGTGTCTTGTAGATCTGACTCCAGTACCTTCAGATGTTACAACATGATACCAAAAGCTCTGATAGTGTACATGTCAGTATTAAAAATTGTCGTTGCGTCGTGAAACAGGGATGCCCATGTGACAGTTAGTTTTCCTGACTGAGTCATGTTTACCTGTGAGAGCCCTCCCCTTTATGATTCTCTGTCCACTGATAAGAGCGAACACAGAGACAAGCGAGTGTGCAATCTCGGCTTCTTCTGTCCTCACACGCTTCTTGGCGGAACGGTTCCATAAGAAGTCAGAGAACACCCACGGCAAACGATCGGCAATCTCCAAAGTGAGGAGAAGTAGGCCGTTGTGGTGGAAGTGAAGTGAGACAGGAAAGACAGGAAAGCCTCCAGATAGATTGGCGGGTTTTTTTTGTTTTTTTTTTTATGATTTGACCTTTAATCTCTTGAAGTAAAGAACTTACAGTCGTCTTTCCAGTCTGATTTGGAATTACGGTACCATGAAGATCTCAGAAGGCGCGCTGGACTTGGGCTCAACGGATTACGCGGTGGCCCTGGATCCGAGCTACACCATGCTGGAGTTTGACAACCTCAGAGTTCTCCCAGTGGACACAGGTTTGTGTTGCATGACCACGAGCACGCTTCACTGTGGGGTAAAGTGCACGAGGATTGCGTCGAACGATCCTGAAACGGGAACGAACTGCTCCAGGTTGTTCCGATACAGGAAAACAATCCTGATGAGGCGGGATCACCATGAAGCTGATTACTTTTCTCTATAACAGAATTCATTCATTCATTATTTCTCTTATAGCACTAGCACATGTTCCATTATTAAATAATCACACATCGTACTTTTAGCCATTTATAGTTACATTTGGTGTTCTGGAATGTCAGCGAAATTGGTAGAAACAAATTCGTTCACTTGTGTAAGCTATAAACTTTATAAAATCGTTCCCTCGCCAGCCTTTTTTCTTGGTACCGAAGCAAAAATATGCATCAAATGTCCAGCAGCTTTCACTTGAATGAGATCTTGAAACAATATTCATATTTCTTATGTCAAGTAAGTATTATTTTCTTTCACTTTTTCCTCCTCTGGTTCCTGCTACGTCCTGCAGTTTATGGCTTTACCACAGCTCTAATCACTCTTGGCTGTCCGTGTTTTCTTACGGTATATGATCTTATCTTCTGCGATCGTTAGGAGATGCAGGAGTTTAGGGAGGTGTGTTTATTGGTATCCTTTGAAATCAGACCAAGTTTGCTGCCATTTTAATCCGCGCTTGGCTGTGACGGTGGTAGACCAATAACACACACAGCTCCAGAGTCACTGGTTCGAGCCTGAGCTTGAGTTTCTGTCTGTGTGAAGTTTGGCATGTTCTCCGTGTCTGTGGTTTTCTCCCGACCACCCAAAAACGAGCCAGTCGGTGGTTCGGTGACTCTAAATAAAATCCCACATCACACCCAGTGTTCCCAGGATAGAGTCCGGATCCACAGCGACCCTGATCGGGGTGGAACGCTTACTGAAAATCAGTGAGAGTAGCTCCAGAGTCGTGGATCGATCCTGATCTTCAGGTTACAGTCTGGGTGGAGTTCCACATGCTCTCCACTCGCTATGTGGGTATCATCTGGGTTGTCCAGGGTTTCCTCCAATCTCCCAAAAACACACCAGTATGTGGACTAGTGAATCTGGTGTCAATTCTAGGGTATATCTTTGCCTCATTCCCATTAATCCCAGGATAGACTCCAGATCCACCATGAAGCAGTTACTGAAGATGAAGTAAAGAACGAACGAATGCTCTTAACTGAATCTAACCTAGCGCAAAAGGGTCTCGATAATCTCACAGTCATGGTCTAGGCCAGACTTGACAGGCTACAATAATAAAATAGAGCTAGAATGCTAAATATAGCACTCAATGCCCCTGGTCCATGATCCTCCATGAAGCTGTAAGGGTTGAATTTTTATTAAGGAATACTCCCATGATGTATCTCCACCACCACATCTGGAACATCTGGAATAGAAAGTAAAAGGATGGCTGTTCAATTCCTTTAGTAAATATTTCTATTACGAGACTCTATAATGCAAACTCAAACCTCCAGCTGTTAGTCTTGAACAGTAAAAGTGTGAGGATGAAACAGACATGACAGAAAATCTAATCAAAGCTGGGTTTTGCTTTTTTTTTTTTTTTTTTTATCCAACTTTCCAACACTGGAGTAATGTAGTCTCTATAGTCACTTCTCTGAAGTTTTTTGTCTTATCCATTCTCACTGAGAGCCTCAAAACTCCATTGGGAATTTTATATTAATTAATTTTTTAAGACAGAACCACAGATTTTGCAATCTAACAGTGGAGTTTCAGTTACAGGCTTAGAGTTTCATTTATAAACACATTTGTAGAATTTGCGGACGCAAAAAAAAATAAAAAATACAGGTTTCATAGCACAAATGTTCAACATCTGCCCTTCGACAAATCCCACCAGGATTTGGCGAATTTACGAACGCGGAAACGAACGTAAAATCAAGCAAATTCCACATTATTTGGAGGCGCTGGCGATTTTTCTAAATTACCGCAGATTTTCCACAGATTCGGACCGTGACATCATCACGAACCCGGCAAAATCCTGTACGGAGTTTTCGACTTGCGTTACAAGTTTAGAGTAAACAAGGTTTCCATTCTTTTCTCATTCCAATCGCAACGTAAAGGTAGGAGATTTCGAATGAAATAACATCGGAGTATAACTTTAAACTTATTTCACGTCACAGAGCCGCTGAGGCCTGAGCCGTCCCTTGTAGGCACAGCTGGACTGCCCCAAGCCGCCGTGATGCTGTGCTCCATCTGCGCAGATAAAGCAACCGGGAAACACTACGGTGCGTCCAGCTGCGACGGCTGCAAGGGCTTCTTCAGGAGGAGCGTCCGCAAGAACCACGCCTACACGTGCAGGTGAGAGCGACGACGCCATCTTGGATTCCAAATCGAGATTTAATCTTTATTTTTCACGCAGTTATCTATATTCAAATAATCAACGACAGAGTTGTGTGATGGAGCAGAGGTACTGTTGCCACCTGGACGTTGATTATTTTCCCATCAGAGCACGTCCTGAAGTGTTTTATCTTCTCTTAAACCACAGCAACTTGCTAACGATTCCTTTTTAAAAATCTATTAAAGAACTTTTCTATCCATTTAACTTAATAAGACCAAAAAAAAAAATGTCACGTTACCAAGAAACCATAAGGGATAAACTTCAAATGACAACTTGACCCCTGACTGTTAAAAAGTGCTGACACTGGAGACTCCTTCCATAAATGTCACATAAACGTCCCCTAACGCATGTGTATGAGGATTGTCCGCTGTACAAGTCCCTCGTTACTATGGAAACAATCACGTGTTAGAACGACACTTTAAGATAAACCTGTGATTTGCAGCTTCACTGCTGTTAGAGCTGTTGCCGTGGAAAATCAATCAACACCCTCGGACCAATCAGAATTTAGAGAACACATTTGCCGTCTTTCACATAGTGTTCAGAAGGAGATGGTGAGATTTGAGATTTGAAAGAGCAGCAACAATGTGTGTGTGTGTGTGTGTGTGTGTGTGTGTGTGTGTGTGTGTGTGTGTGTGTGTGTGTGTGTGAAGGTTCAGCAGGCAGTGTGTGGTGGACAAGGACAAGAGGAATCAGTGTCGATACTGCAGACTACGGAAATGCTTCAGGGCTGGCATGAGGAAAGAAGGTGAGATTCCAAGCAATTATACGGTCGAGTGCAAAAGTTTATGCACCCTTAAGGAAAAACGTGAAGAAACGTAGTGAATCGCATTAGTGTGTTGAGTGTTACAGATCTTCCTATATTACCACCCATGACGTAAACGATCAAATAGTGCGTATAAGAAAATAATAGCAAAAAGATTCGTTTTAATACTATTCATTTATTATTGTTTCAATCGAAATGTTGATTAATGACTTCAGTATTTACGCTAGCGGATTCAGATTCAGAGATTCAAACATTTTTGATGTTGAATTTGCATCACGTGTTTGGATTTTAGCTCTGATCAATGATAAGAACCGATATTTATCCTTTTATACAGGGTTTCGTTGCTTTAGGATAATACGTCAATTATTTTGCACTTTACAATGCAGTTTTCCTGTTTCCCGTATTCAAACATGAATATCGAAACAGCTGTTCAAATGACAGTGATCTGCATCACATTTCTTCTCCTAGGTATAATGTTATGATTTTATCTACAGTGGCAAGGTGGAAGCCAAATGGAAGCCAAGCAGGCTTTCGTGTGTCTTCCACTGAGGATAGGTTTCCATCTGAATGCTTTCTGAATGCACTGTAATGACGCTTTTATTTTTCATTTATTAATAAATGACATAGGGCGCACGGTGGCTTAGTGGTTAGCACGTTCGCCTCACACCTCCGGGTTCGGTTCCCGCCGGGGCCATGAGTTTGCATGTTCTCCCCCATGCTGCGGGGGTTTCCTCCGGGTACTCCAGTTTCCTTCCCCATGGTATGCATGGTAGATTGATTGGTAGGTTGGTAAATTGTCCATAGTGTATGAATGGGTGAGTGTGTATGTGATTGTGCCCTGTGATGGACTGGCATCCTGTCCAGGATGTACCCCGCCTTGTGCCCGATGCTTCCTGGGATAGACTCCAGGTTCCCCACGACCCTGAAGCAGGAATAAGTGGTTGAAGATGGATGGATAAATGACTTCTTGGACCAGCGGACATCAAACAGATTTCATATAAAAACCATTCTGAACTTTCCTTTACTTTCACACTATCCATCGTGACCCAGATGAGGACGGGTTCCCTTCTCAGCCTGGTTCCTCTCAAGGTTTCTTCCTCGCATTTTTCCTTAGGATTTTTCCTCGCCACCATCACCACCGGCTCGCTCAATAGGGATAAATTCACACACTTAAAATCTCCATCCCGTGTTTATATTTTTCTGTAAAGCTGCTTTGAGAGGACGACCATTGTCAAAAGCGCCGTACAAATCAAATTGAATTGAATCGAACCAGCGGACGTCAAACCCAGTCCTAGACGTTTGGAAAATGTCGAACCCATAATGGTTGTCAACATTTAAAGGTTCTGTTGTAGTGCTTACCTGTCAAGCAGGGTTCCTTATTGAAGAACCTTATTGATTAGAATAGTGGTCACCAGCCCTCTTGCTTGAGATCTACCTTCCTGCAGGTTTCATCTCCAACTAAAAGTCCAACACACTTATTTTAGCTGATTAAAAACTTCTAAAGGCAAAGAAATGAATTGAAAATAATAGAAAAAGTTAACGAAGCCTTTTCCAACCCCCAAGAGTGCAGTGACGCAAACCTTAAATTAAAGTGTTACCAGTGAATGAACGAATCAATTAATAAACAAATCAATAAATATTATTCATTTATTTCATTTGATTTATTTACTTTTGTAAGTCCTCTCTAGACTATGGCTTATTTGGACAAGGATATCCCCCCTAGGAGGCGTGGAAAAGGCACATGAATCGTCTTTTTTTTTCAAAACGTCTCTGATCTGAGGAGAGAGAATCTAAAAGCGGAGTCTTATCTCCTTTTGGAGTTCCTGATAAGCGAGAGGGATAAACTAATCAGGACAAGAAAGAGTGCTGTGAATGGCTTATTTTTTTTCGTGTCAATAATTAACATGCCTGAGTATGGTCAAATATTTGCTAAGGATTATTTGGGGGCAAACACGTTCAATAGATCAGACGTGGCTTGGGACGTGATCATGGTTAAGAAGAAGACTTACTGTATATAACCGTATATATAACCTACAGATTGATTCGTCTACTCTAGCCATTGGGTTTTTTTTTCTGTGCATACAGCCAGTGGAATACAAGTTTGATCATAAGTCAGGGTGTAATATTGGTCCTAAACCATGCGCTGAGCCATGCGTAAAGTGAGGAAGCGTTGGGGAAGGAGGTGGGTTAGTAAATGTCTGTGCGACAGACTGGATGAGCTTATATACGCCACGGTTCATTGATTGGGGTGGAGTCAACTTATCAGATGAGTGTCAGCTGATACTGGTTAGCAACAGTGTTCTGCCTAAACTATGCTTAAATTTTATTTGATCACTCAAGGTATATTTCTGATGTATGGACATTACCCACTCCGTAATCTACCTTTCAATTTCCCAATCTTTGTTATATATATATTACAATATAAATGGTTCTGTACAACATAGACACACTGTCTGCACTTACACTTCCCAGCTGACAAAAAAAAAAGGTCCCTAGTTCCCTAAATGGCCTCTACGAATGTCCCCGGAATGTCCACGTTCAGAGTATGCCCAGCAGCCATTCGAGATGCTTAGGGGCCTTTCGCCGAAATGAACACATTCAGTAGTGTTATGATTTGATATCCTCTGACGTCCTCAGAATGTCCGCCAGTGAACGTTATAAACCGGACCAAATGCGGACCTAAGTGAACGTTCGAACGTCTGGGGGACGTCCCCTGTTTACTGGGTTTACCATTGGAAAATTATTATTTGCTATAAACCAAGAGCTTAATGCACACAAAGCCCAATCTAGCAACCCGGTCATTATATGTCTGGTCCGCTCCTCCTTCTCCTCCTCCAGTGAAAATTTTCAAGGAGTGCGTGCGGGCTGCCATATGGGTGTTTATACGTGTGTGTTGCAGTTCCCACTTTTGACCACTAGCTAAGCATGGGACGCAGTGCTGCCGCGAGTCAAAATGGAGTCCATGACGTGATTTCTAGGAAGATTTTATTGGAATAAAAAATGGAGAATGCTCATAAAAATGGCAAAAGGTGTGAGCAATGAACATGCAAATATCTATATATATATATTTTTTTTTTTTTTTTACGGAAATATGGCAGAATTGTGGTTATATTTTGGAGTTAAGTAAAGAAGCAATGTTTAGGTCGGGCTACTGGAGTAAACTACTGAAAAAACAAACCATGTAAACACAACAATAAGAAGTGTATTTTTGCCACAGTTATTTTGTCCATGGTCAAACAGAACACTTTCTTCGCCTCAGCTGTACAGAACGAGCGAGACAGGATCAGCTGCCGTCGAGAAGCTCAGGGAGTCGGGACTCTGACCATCAGTATCCTGTTGAAAGCAGAAGAGCGCACACATCAGGTAGGCATCATAACCACACACAAAAAAAATAAAAATCTAATCAATGATGAGGCTTTTGGAAAAGAGTAGAATATTCTGTACAAGCTCAGAGTGAAGCAGACATTAAGACAATCCCCAGAGACGAGAAGATCGGTAGAACTGCTGGGATGTTTTCCATCAAGGGCTGTTTCACACGTGGCTTTCATCCGAGAGCGACGGAAAATATTTTTAGACCGCCCAGAAGTTCCTCTCAAACTGTTCGCTCTTATTTAACATCGTGTGATGCATCACCGCCTCGTATTGTCTGTCTAAAGCATCGTTCCAGTCTTCAGCAATGGTAAGCTCTCTGTTTCGGTTCTCTGTGCAGTTCTCTGCTCTGACACCACCCATGAGGGACATCATCTCGAAGAAGATCGCTCGCCCATCTGATGTTTGCGAATCCATAAAACAGCAGCTCCTCCTCCTGGTGGAATGGGCGAAATGCCTCCCCGAGTTCTGTGAGCTGCCGGTGGACGACAGGGTAGGTCATGTCTGTGTCTGTTTCATCAGGTGCTTCATCTCATGTTGATTAATAAACCTTGACATGTAGCAAAAAGACTTTTTTTAAAGGTTAGTGACACAAATCCGGCACCTTAAATGACATATACAATTAAAGAAAAAGTAATGAAAACACATAGATAGATAGATAGATAGATAGATAGATAGATAGATAGATAGATAGATAGATAGAGAGATAGATAGATAGATAGATAGATAGATAGATAGATAGATAGATAGATAGATAGATAGATAGATAGATAGATAGAGAGATAGATAGATAGATAGATAGAGAGATAGATAGATAAATGGATGGATAAAGAAAATATTTACAAATATTATATTCATACTGTATATTAATTATTAATACATAACAAATAAGATAAAGAACAAATTATGAATTTATATATTATTAAATGTATTAATAGCTCTTTAAAAAGCAAAACAGTAAAATATTTCATTTACAGATAAAACAAAAATAATAATTTAAACTTCCAGTAATATATATATATATATATATATATATATATATATATAATATATATATATATATATATATATATATATATCTGCATGTTGTGTTTATTTTGGGTTTTGTTAATTGTACCTCACAGCATATGTTGCTCTAATTAGGCAGAAAATTTGACGACTACTGAACTTCCGATTAATGTTGCGGGACATTGCGCAACATTTACTATTTATACTTAACATTTGACTATAAATTGTTTTGTTTTTTTATGATTTTCTTTAATATATTAGTCAACTTTAACTGGGGGAACATTGCTGTGGTGTAAGAGGAATAAAACACTTCGGAGCGTGTTATTATAGGACAGTTGTTCTCAACCAGAGGGCGCGGAGAGATCGGAAGGGGGTGCAAATTGTTTTTAAGAAAAAGAAAAAAAACACATACAGGGCATCATTTGGCCTCTCAGTATTTATTTATTTTTTTACGGCTTTTCAAAAAGAATGGACATAAATGGAAAAAACCCCACATTCCCTCTCCCTCTGCATTTTCTTTTTGCTGCGGAGAAGCGGAGCTTAGCCTGCCTTTTATCTAGCTGTCTGTGCAGACCAGTGTTGCCAACTTAGCCACTTTTCAGACCCCTTTAGTTCCCCAAAAAACAACAAAAAAACAAGCACCTAGTGACAAATCTAGCGACCTTTTGGACAAACCTTAGCAACTTTCCAAATGTCACCAGTTCTGTCCTGCAAGCACGAGGTCTTGCTTTCCCACTGCACTCTCACCTCTCTCTGCGTCTGCTCCGTTAACTGAGGGGCCGAGAGCCGGAGACTTAACAATGTCATGGATAACGAGACGCGCCCTTCCTCCCAATTTACATCATTCACATACGAATGTTTTTAGAATGCAAGACGAACGGAATGCAACATGTTTTACACGTGAAACAGTCCACGTTATTACAGCCTAGTTCTTTTGTTCAATGTAGTTATAGTGTTCGGAAACATTTTTGATCCTTCTTCTTGCACAGGTCCTTTATATAGTTGTATAAAAGACATAAAAGTGATATTTTTTTAAATCATAAAAGTTATGAAAAGTAATTTACAAAGTACAAATACACAAAAGCAAAAAAATCACGTCGTCTGTATTGTGTTTACGCCCAGGTCAGCTTGTTACGAGCTCACTCGGCTGAGCACCTCATCCTGGGCGTGGCTCGTCGTTCACTACCCTACAACGATGTAATCCTGCTAGGTAATGTACAGCTCGGAATGTTACCTTAACAGCGTTAAGTGTCTTCACATGAGCGCTGATTTCACTTATGATTCCCCCCTCTCAGGAAACGACTTCATCGTCCCCGTGAACGGTCCAGAGCTGGAGATGTCCAAGGTGGCAGGACGTGTCTTAGAAGAGCTGGTCAGGCCTCTGAGAGAGCTGGACATAACCGACACGGAGTTCGCCTGTCTCAGAGCCATCGTCTTCTTCGCTCCGGGTCAGTCACGGGTCACAGACGTTTACCCGTTACCTCACCTCGCCTCACCTCAACCCTTTTCTAAAACGGTCCCGCTCTGAAAGTTCTGGTTTCATGGTGTCTTACGGAAAACTATTAATAACGCGGAAAGTTCTGGAATTTATTACCTGTTGGCCAGAGAGACTGATTATAGAATCAGAGCCAAAATGGCCGAAGGATGTCAAGTTCTGTGTGAGAGGAATTGCTTACACGAACACTTCACTCCACCTTCAATACATAAAAATAAACCCACCATAGTCAGGTTTTCCAGGGTTGCCATCTTTAAAATCCTCCCCCCACCCCCCCACCCCAACAAAAAATCTTACATTACATTAAACTTACATTAACTTCTTTGTCTACCAGAAGCAAACAACAGGACATGAGATGTTATATCCGATGTCAATCAAACGAAAAGCGCTGAGCATGGCGTATTTGACATCGTTTGGGGTTATTCTGGTGTTGATATTATTTTTCTTTATTTTTTTTTCCAGATCTTTACAGTGTTCAAAAGTACTGAATTTGATTCTAAAAGCTATCAATAACCATACATGCTCCCTGAATCATTCATCGCTTTCTTTTCTTCGGCTCTTTCAGACTGCCCGGGGCTGGAGTGTTCTCAGATGGTGCGCAGGCTGCGTTTTCAGGCCCACGTGTTGCTGGACGAGGCGACGTGCGAGCAGCGCGGCCGGTTTGGGGAACTGCTTCTCCTGCTGCCTCCACTGCAGAGCACTGCCTGGCAAATGGTGGAGCAGCTCCAGCTCGCCCGGCTCTTAGGAGAAGCCAGCATGGACAGCCTGCTGCAGGAGATGCTGCTCGGAGAGTCAGCCACAGGTAACAGATGCTAGTGCAGGTCCATCAACCAGAGGTCCATTTAGATTTAGACTTCAATTTAGCGCTAAAGCTAAAAAAAAAAAAAATTTATATAAATGTCTAATTGTGGTTTTTAGGCCAAAATCCCAAAAAGCCAAGGGTTAAAACTCCAAATGTTAAAGCCTGCAGAACCACGGTTCTTCTACTGAGAGCCTGGTGGAAGTGAAGATGTAGAAAATGGAGGATTTGTGTTTCACCTTATTGATCTTCCACAGGTTCAAACTCAGAAGTGCTCGGTTTCAGCCCTCATGTAGACCCGATTCTGCCACGGAACCTACACCCGGAACAAGTAGCACTGCCAAACTTCACCTCCGTCATCCTCCCTGTACCGTCCTGTGAGTCACTGCAAACTGCTAACTAAACTGAAATTCAAGCTGAAACCAACAGAATCGGGCTTAAGTAGTACACGCTGTATACACTCTTCAAAAAGAGCAGGGTTCCTCAAGTGTCACCATGACAGTAACTAAAGGAACGCTCTCTAAAACTGATACCCATGGTGGCTCCCTTTATGGTTGTATGTAGAACCCTGCAAAGTGGGGGTTTTTTTAATCAGGAAGAGTAAGAACCCATTTTTGGTAGGTAAAAACCCATCATTGAAGAACCTTACAGATTCCTTCAGGGTAGGTGTGCGATACAAACTCCTAATTATTGGTTATTATTTTCTTATTAAAACCAAGAACCGGTCAGTAATTTTAACATTTAGAAAAGAGTTTTAGAAACTTGGGCTCTTTAGGGGTTCTTTCTGATAAAGAAACACAGTTGTAAAGTTCTACGTATAGAACTTTTAATGATTCCCAAACAAAGATAACTGAAAAACCCTTGAGTTCAAACTTTGTGTAGGGTTCTATCAAAAGGTTTTCCATGTAGAACCCTTTTAGAACACTAAGAACCCAAAACCACCCATAATTGATACTTAGTACAATCTTTTTTTTTTATGTGTTCTCCAAGGGTTCTTTAAGGGTTTCTTGAGTAATTAAGGGTTCTTACACTCCTAAATAGACTAAACAGACTCAATGTAGAACCCTTTCTGATTGTAGGGTTCTACATATTATCTGAACTAAATGACCCATCATGCTAAGAACCCATCATTTGGTTACAGATTTCTTCTAGAACCTGTCAGATGTTTAAAATTGAACTGTTTTGGTATCTGATACACTCTTAGAAATAAAAAATGGTTTGTTAAGTGTTCTTTAAGTGTTTGTTGGGTAATTATGGGTTCTTAGCGTGTGTATAATTTGTGTAGATTCCTATCAAAGAGGGTTCCCTTTTTTTAAACTCCTTTTAAGAGCCTAAGAACCAAGAACCACTTCTCTCAGGAACCTATTCTGACTGAGGACACACTGTTGAAGGGTTCTGGGGATAACTGATGAACCTTTATGATTTCTAAATTTGTGTACGGTTCTATCAGAAAGGGTTCCAAGCAGACCCCTTTTAGTAGAACCCTTTTCAATCATCTTGGTATTTGATACACCCAGAAAAAAAAGGATCTTCAAGAGTTCCTCAAGGGTTTGTTGAGAAATTAAGGTTTCTTAGCATCCTAAATGGATCTACTTGGAACTCTTTTTGATAGGGAGACAATGTTATGGGTTTGTTCCTAGAACTTTAACGCTTCCCGCAGAAGAAGTTTCTAAAATTGTGTAAGGTTCTAGAAAAAAGGTTTTCTATAGAGTTCTACATCAAATCTGAAGTGCTCCCCAAGAGAGAACAACCGAAGATCCCTTATGCATTCTAAATGTTCTAATGGTGTAAGGTTCTACGTACATAAAGAACCCTACCCCTTTTCTGCAACTTGTTCAATATGATGTTAGGTAGTGTTGCTGTACTATTCGAAAATCCTGTAGGGTTCCTCAGGCGTTCTTGGGTTTATTTCTTTCTAACTTGGAGGACAACAAGGACAACATTCTAAACTCTCTCCTGCCTCTCTCTCCTCTTTGGCAGCTCTAGCTGGAGTTCCTCTGCTCGCCGTACAGCCCGGCGCTCAGCTCTACACACACACACCGGCTGCAGAAATGACACTGGAGATAGACAGCTGTCTCACCAAGCCTGCAGTTCACACATGTCTCTGAGCAGACAGACAGACAGACAGAAAGACACACACACACACATGCACACACTTCATAACGCTGTCTTATCTAGTCCTTCATATACACACTCACACGGCTAATGCTTGCTAATGTCTATGTATAACATGTATATTCCCTCTTATACCAAGACCATGAAAAACACTCGTTTCTGATTAGCTGGCGTTCAGGGAGCGCACGACGTGGCCGAAAACACGCTCAACGGCAACGAGATTCTATACGATACAATAAATACGTACTAACACACGTTCCTAAATTTTGTCTGATGCCAGATACACGACGCCCTAAACAGGAAACTGATTTTGTTTGTCACGAGCAAAATGCGGTGATGAAATAAGTTATCGCCAGCAGGGGGCAGTAAAAGTACTCGGAGCACAGAGAACAAACAACGTAGCCAACGAACGACGTATTCAAATCTCATTCAGCCCGCTGGAAGACGTCGAGACGACATCTTTTTTTTTTTCAAATCACTCTTCTTAAAATGGCGCTATTGTTAGCATTAATGAGATCTTTGTTGATTAACGAGTCTTTATTGGTCACAGCACAGTGAAATTCTTTTCTTCGCATACCCCAGCGTGTTAGGAAGGTGGGTTAGAGTGCAGGGTCAGCCATGATACAGTGCCTTTGGAGCAGAGAGGGTTAAGGGTCTTGCTCAAGGGCCCGACAGGCAGTTCTGGACCTTCCGATCAGTAACCCAGAGCCTTAACCGCTAAGTCACCACTGTCCCCATCAGACAGATTGGAATAATTATCCAGTCGTGTGTTACCGGATAAACGGCGCCCCTAAAAAGGTCGATTATATCGATTAGTCGTGTGAGAAAAATTGCATGAAGGAAATTTGAAGAAGCGTGTGGAGATGAAATAAATCATCACCAGCAGGGGGAGCTGATGGGCCTGAAAGGCACAACAACAACAAAAAACTGTTGTGCCTACATCTTCGGAATTAACAAACGAGCTACGTGTGACACTGTTGAGTCGTCATTTACGCAATTGTTGGCAAGCCGCTGAGGTATACGAGGAATAAAGCATGTCAGGATGCGTTGCTGTTACAGCAAATGAATCAACGACAGCGTGGTGTGATGAAGCAGCGTTACCGTTACCATACCGAAGGTGATTTATTTCCTATAACAGCACACCCCGAAGTGTCTCCTTCCTCTCATAACCACAGCAATTTACCTGCGATTATGCAAAGCGCGCAATTCGTGTCAGGTTTATGGTTTTATTCCTTACAGACCACATTCCTTGTTGCTTGCCGTCGTTTCTACGGTCACGCGATCAGCTTATAATCACATTGGTTGCTTTATTGTCCTTAAGTTGAATCCAAATCCAATCATTCTGTGCATGGTGAGTTCTCTCTGTTCCTGACTTTCTAATTTAGGGAACTCTACAGGCACTTCACCTTTATATCATCTGGGTTTAAAAATAATAATAATAATAATATCAGGACACTGTATTAGGCATTGTACTGTATATACACACGTACACGCGTACTGTACTGTAATTATTACACTGTAGTTGTTGAATAAAGTTGAAGAGTCTGTTTACAGTGTGTTTAAAATGTTCCTTTTCTAAAATGTATCCTTTATTCTACTGATATGAGCAAACTGTCCCCTGTCAGTCTCCCTGTCTCCCTGTCTGTGTATCTGTCTCACTGTCTGCCTGCCTCTGTGTCTGTAACTGCCTTTCTCTGTCTGCCTCACTGTCTGTCTCTTTGTCTGTAACTGCCTGTCTCCCATCTGTCTCCCTGTCTGTCTGTGCATCTGTGTCTCACTGTCTATAGCGCCCACTCTCTCTCTCTCCTAGTCTTTCTCTCTGTCTATCGGCTTCTCTCTCTGTCTGTCTCTCACTCTCTCGCTAAGTCTGTCTCTCTGTCTATTGGCCTATCTCTCTCTCTCTCTCTCTCTCACTCTCTCGCTCTCTCTCTCTCGCTCTCTCTCTTAGTCTGCCTCTCAGTTTACCGGCCTCTCTTTCTCTCTCTTAGTCTGTCTCTCTGTCTATTGGCCTATCTCTCCCCCCCCTCTCTCTCTCTCTCTTTCTCTCTCTGTCGTTTCTCTCACTCTCTCTCTGTCTCTTTCTCTCTCTCTGTCGTTTCTCTCACTCTGTCTCTCTCTCTCTCTGTCATTTCTCTCACACTCTCTCTCTCTCTCTCCCTCTCTCTCTCTCTCTTAGTCTGCCTCTCAGTTTACCGGCCTCTCTTTCTCTCTCTTAGTCTGTCTCTCTGTCTATTGGCCTGTCTCTCTCCCTCTCTCTCTCTTTCTCTCTCTCTCTGTCGTTTCTCTCTCTCTCTCTCTCTCTCTCTCTCTCTCTCTCTCTCTCTCTCTCTTTCTCTCTCTCTCTGTCATTTCTCTCACATCTCTCTCTCTCTCTCTCTCTCTCAGTGTGCTTCTCTGTCAGTAACTTCATCTCTCTGTCTGTCTGTCTGTCTGTTTGTCTATCTGTATCTGTCTGCCTCTCTGCCTGTCTCTCTGTCTGTATCTGCCTGTTTCTCCGACTGTGTCTATGCCTGTCTCTCTTCCTCTCTGTCTGTGTCTGTCTGTATGTGCATGTCTCTCTGTCCCTCTCCTTCTCTCTCACTCTTACCCTTTCCGTCCGTCTCTCACCCCAGTGTCAGCGCTGACCCCACACATTGTTCCACTGAGCCGAGTGAATGTAATAAAGTGTAAAAGCTGGTGAAATATTACCCGGTGATAAACACACAGCGGTAAATGATTGTGCTGTTTGTCATGTTGGTGATGTGGCAGAACGACGGGTTCATGGTCCACACCGAGACAGATTTATTTTTTTCTCTCTCTCACATATCGCATCTTTATTAGCCATCAAAGTACTTTATAGGAGAAAATGTTATCAAGAATATGATAGCGTGCATTTCTGTAATCTCTCTTGAAGTGGTGCTGCAATCGTGTGGAGAGGAAGCAGTTCCTTATCAAACATTCTTTAGCTTCCATCAAGGAGCATTTTACAGATGGATCTGCGTCATAAATAATATAAAAGTAAATAATAAATGATATTAACCCTATAATGATATAAAAGATGGATGGGGGTTCATGTCCACATATTATTTTTTTTTTATCTTAATAAGCAACTAGGCACCATTTTGCGTTGCTAGTCAGTTATAGTACATAAACAGCAGGGGGCGCCAAACACAACAAAAATCACATCCCTACTGTCTGCTGAAGGAGTTTAGAGTCTCATTTCTACACGTGATCGTCTTTATATGAAATCTGATGGTGCTGTGTGTTGGTTTAAATTCATACATTTAGTTTATACATCTGTTCATGTTTCTGTGTGCGATCTACAATTCTGAAGTAGTTTTCTGTTTAAGTCTTGTACTAACACAATTTCTATGGAGAGCCGCTTTTCTCTCTCTCTCTCTCTCTCGCTCTCTCTCTCGCACTCTCTTTCTGTCTTTCTATCTGTAGGGTTAAGGTTAGGGGTTGGGGTTAGGGTTTTGGGTTAAGTTTGGGTGAGAGTTGGGGTAAGGGGTAATGTTTAGGGGTTGGGATTAGGTTTAGGGGTTAAATTTAGGGGTTGGGGTCAGGGGTTGGGATAAGAGATAGGAGTTAAGGGGTTAGGTTATGGGTAGGATTGGGACCTGGATAGGGTACAGGATTTGGGCCAGGGGTTGTTATGTTATTCCAGCCTCCTGTTATGAAACCCGGTCTTCTACTGACTCAAACAAACAGGTTTGGACGTTTTTTATGGCTCTCCTGCGACCTTCATCTCGTTTTTACAGACATTTTAAGACCTACTTGTTACTCTTTTTCTATGGTCATAAAAATTCAAACCAGGCGTAAACCTTTGACTAAAACCTGTGTGCTATAGAGCGACACCTTGTGTGGACACCGGAAACCCCTGACTTGATGCTTCAAACGTCACCATGGTGGCTCGGATTGAAGTTAAAACGTGACGTCAACTCTGAATTAAGACGTGTGCAGTATAATGAATACCGATCCCGACCCTCGTGTAGACAATAAGGCAATAAGAACATCTCCGGCTTGTTCTTTAGTCCGTGCTCATCGTGATTTGGCGGGTTTGTTTTAGGGGTTTTTTTTTGTAACCTTTCGTTTAGTCCCATGGGAAACCATGTTTATAAGCTGAATGTCCATCTCACTTCAGTCTTTTTCCTCTGTGTACCTGTCCAGGTTAGCTTCGCTTCCAGCCCTGAGATCGATGGTTGATCCAAACCGTGCTCTTTAAGATGATGAATTGTGTGTTTTTTGTGTTGTTACAGTAGTGATATTGTGTGTGTGTGGTTTTAATGTTAATATTCATGTGTTTGTAGTTTTATCTGTGTAAAAAAAAAAAAAAAAGAAAAAAAAAAAAAAAATAAAAAAAAAAAAAAATTAAAAAAAAAAAGGTTTCCAAGTGTAGGTTGAGATGTATGAAAAATTTTGAAGAAGGTATTATTGGGTATGGTGAGTGTTGTTGTGGAAAAGCAGCGGGGGTTGGGGGAAGGGAATGGGTGTTTGGGTTTTTCCGGGGAGGGGGGGAGGAAAAATTTTGCAAGACAAGTATCTTATCAATTAGTAATTGGGTCCGTTGAGTCTGTATGACTCCCTGTTTCTATCTGTCTGTCTGTCTGTCTGTCTGTCTCTGTGTGTCTGTTGGTCTATCCCTGTGTCTATTTGTCTCTCTCCACCTCTCTCTCTCTTTTACAATCTGTCTATCCACCTCTCTCTCTCTCTTTTACAATCTGTCTATCCCACTTTCCCTCTCTCTTTTACAATCTGTCTATCCCCCTCTCTCTCTCTTTTACAATCTGTCTATCCACCTCTCTCTCTCTCTTTTACAATCTGTCTATCCCACTGTCTCTCTCTCTTTTACAATCTGTCTATCCCACTGTCTCTCTCTCTTTTACAATCTGTCTATCCCACTGTCTCTCTCTCTTTTACAATCTGTCTATCCACCTCTCTCTCTCTTTTACAATCTGTCTATCCCACTTTCCCTCTCTCTTTTACAATCTGTCTATCCCCCTCTCTCTCTCTTTTACAATCTGTCTATCCACCTCTCTCTTTTACAATCTGTCTATCCCACTGTCTCTCTCTCTTTTACAATCTGTCTATCCCACTGTCTCTCTCTCTTTTACAATCTGTCTATCCCACTTTCCCTCTCTCTTTTACAATCTGTCTACCCCACTGTCCCTCTCTCTTTTACAATCTGTCTATCCCCCTCTCTCTCTCTTTTACAATCTGTCTATCCACCTCTCTCTCTCTCTTTTACAATCTGTCTATCCCACTGTCCCTCTCTCTTTTACAATCTGTCTATCCACCTCTCTCTCTCTTTTACAATCTGTCTATCCACCTCTCTCTCTCTTTTACAATCTGTCTATCCCACTCTCTCTCTCTCTTTTACAATCTGCCTATCCCACTGTCTCTCTCTCTTTTACAATCTGTCTATCCCACTTTCCCTCTCTCTTTTACAATCTGTCTATCCCCCTCTCTCTCTCTTTTACAATCTGTCTATCCCCCTCTCTCTCTCTTTTACAATCTGTCTATCCCCCTCTCTCTCTCTTTTACAATCTGTCTATCCACCTCTCTCTCTCTCTTTTACAATCTGTCTATCCCACTGTCTCTCTCTCTTTTACAATCTGTCTATCCCACTGTCTCTCTCTCTTTTACAATCTGTCTATCCCACTTTCCCTCTCTCTTTTACAATCTGTCTACCCCACTGTCCCTCTCTCTTTTACAATCTGTCTATCCCCTCTCTCTCTTTTTACAATCTGTCTATCCACCTCTCTCTCTCTTTTTACAATCTGTCTACCCACTGTCCCTCTCTCTTTTTACAATCTGTCTATCCACCTCTCTCTCTCTTTTACAATCTGTCTATCCCCTCTCTCTCTTTTTACAATCTGTCTATCCATCTCTCTCTCTTTTACAATCTGTCTATCCACTCTCTCTCTCTTTTTACAATCTGTCTATCCCCTTTCTCTCTCTCTTTTACAATCTGTCTATCCCCCTTTCCTCTCTCTTTTACAATCTGTCTATCCTCTCTCTCTCTTTTTACAATCTGTCTATCCACCTCTCTCTCTCTCTTTTACAATCTGTCTATCCCACTTTCCCTCTCTCTTTTACAATCTGTCTATCCCCCCTCTCTCTCTCTTTTACAATCTGTCTATCCCCCTCTCTCTCTCTTTTACAATCTGTCTATCCCCCTCTCTCTCTCTTTTACAATCTGTCTATCCCCCTCTCTCTCTCTTTTACAATCTGTCTATCCACCTCTCTCTCTCTCTTTTACAATCTGTCTATCCACCTCCCTCTCTCTTTTACAATCTGTCTATCCACCTCTCTCTCTCTCTTTTACAATCTGTCTATCCCCCTCTCTCTCTCTTTTACAATCTGTCTATCCCCCTCTCTCTCTCTTTTACACTCTGTCTATCCCCCTCTCTCTCTTTTTTAATCTGTCTATCCCCCTCTCTCTCTCTTTTACAATCTGTCTATCCCCCTCTCTCTCTTTCTTTTACAATATGTCCAACCCCCCTCTCTCTCATGAATACATTCATGAATTCATGAATGCATTATAAAAAGTTGGGAATGTATTCATAGTTTATTCAGAATCCACATGGCCTTGTTGAAAATGTTATCCATTTTTTAAAATCTGATTATGGATTTATTACTTATAAATTTCTCATTATTGCGTTCACACATGAATGATTAGTTCATTAGTTATATAACTCCAGAGACACACTTTCTCAAACCTCTCTGTGTGTGTGTGTGTGTGTGTGTGTGTGTGTGTGTGTGTGTGTGTGTGTGTGTGTGTTTCTTCTTTGGAAATTTTAACAAGTTCCAACGAACGAATCCAAAAACAGTGAATTGTTCTGGGGGTGTTGTTTTTGTTTTTTTTTTCCTCTTGTCCTGCAGAAATAATTTATTGTGTGAATTTCTCTGAATCATCCCTGAATCATTCAGTTCCAGGAAAGAGTCATCTAGTTCTACAATACTGAACAGAGCTTCCTGAAAGTCTGACGGGCCATTTTTCAACGTTTTGACCCGAGTGCAGATCAGAAGCTCGACATCTGCCTACCTGTCTCTGGATCTTTCTCCTCCTCTGCTCGGGCGCTCTGGGATTTTCCATGCTCATGCCCTCCAGGGGTTATGGATTTGAGGGGAGGCGTGGGGCCTGTTCAGGAGAACCGCACAGCCACAGGTAGCACAGACCAGGTCTTTCAGCCTCGCCTTCGCCCTCACTGACCCTCAGCACCGGGACGTGTAAAGCATTCCTAGTTCTCTAGTAAGAACTTCGACCCATGCATTTGCGTCCCGAGTAGCATAATTACGACTGACTGAAATTTGACTCTGAACAGAACGTCGAGGGGCTGAGGGAACAATTGTTTATACCTTCTCCAACTTGTTTCACGAATGTTCCACAACATTACATTACATTTTAAATGGATAAAACTTGTGTTATGCTCTCAAAGCCACATTCCTCAACCTCTCCCACTGTCTTACGTCCTAACATCATACCATAACATCATAACATGCTCCTACAGTTTCAAGGTTGGTGCGTTTTGATTTCTCAAGCCAAAATGTTCTACAGAAACCACATGAAACCATGAAAACGACATGGTCACATGTTAATGAGCTGATTTGCATGTTAAACATATATACGGCAATCAACAAAAAAAACAACAAACCCCTCCGCGCCCGCTATCAAATAGTCCATTTCTTTTTTTTTTTTTTTTTTTTTTTTTTTTCTTAATGTTTGCATAAAAAACATGTACAGTATCATGGCGTTAAGTATCGGGCATCTGACCGCAGACCATTACTCAGTAACGGTGGAAGTTATTACGGTTCTGTGGAGTAAAGACGATCGTTCGCTTCGAGGCACTTTGTGCTCTCAGGCGGTTACTCACTCGTCTTTGTTTATCATTTCTCACTTAATCCATTCCCTCCTTAAAGTCTGATAAAACCCAGAGTAGGGGTTAGAAAACGATGGGAAAGACAATTGCATTTCCTGAACATTTCATTAGTTCGTCTCATCTCGGCCGAACATATAAATCTGTTTGCTGGAGAGGAAAAAAACGCTTTAAGAAATTGTATTCAACGTTGAACAATTTGAGCAACTTAACGGATTTCAGTTTGTAGCTACAGAGATCTGCGTGAATTATTGTTTTCTTTCTTTTTTTTTTACCCAGAAGATTAACTGGTTGAATAACATTATCATAATTACTGATTCTGAACACCTTGAACCAATGCTAGCTACAGTAGATTGCTTTATCTATGCTAGTAATCAGTTTTAAAAGAGAGAAAAACAAATTCACTTTTAATTTATATTTATATTTATATTTATTCACTTGGCAGATGGTTTTATCCAAAGCGACTTACAAATAATCAAAGCGATATATCGAGCAGCGAACAATACAAGTAGTGCTACTATACAAGATCCATTCATTGAATACCAGAGGAAGCAAAGTGTACAGAGTAGAGGTGTTTTTCTAGGAGTTGATTAAGTGTTTACGGAAGAGGTGGGTCTTTAGCTGTTTTTGAAGATAGTGAGAGATTCTGCAGTCCGGATTGAGATCGGAAGAGCATTCCACCACTGGGGAACGGTAAGCGTGAAGGTTCTGGAAAGGGACCTTACGCCACGCTGAGTGGGAACTACTAAATGTCGGTTGTTAATCGATCGCAGATTGCGAGAGGGAACGTAGGCCTTCAGGAGAGAGTTGAGGTAGGAGGGTGCTGTTCCTGATAAGGTCTTATAGGCGAGCATCAAGGCCTTGAACTTGATGCGGGCAGCTACAGGAAGCCAGTGGAGGGAGATGAAGAGGGGTGTGACATGAGTAGTCTTGGGCTGGTTGAAGACAAGGCGTGCTGCAGCATTCTGAATCATCTGACGGGGTTTGATGGAGCTGGCTGGGAGGCCTGTGAGCTGCAGTAGTCCAGTTTAGAGATGAACTGAGCCTGGACTAGTATCTGTGTAATTCCTTTGTATGTGGAAAGAAGTAGCTGTGAAATTACAGTCTGAACGTATAATTCATTTAATAATAAATCCTTTCTTCGTGGAGGATATTTAGTCCGTTTATGATCAAAATGAAAAGTCTTCGCTAGCCATTTCTTTCAAATTAAGCGTATTCGCAAGCTTAAAAGCGTACAGCTCAGACAAGTATCTGTAGAACTCTTTCGTTGTGGTTCGTTCGTTGTCAGGTGTGTTACTGAATGTTGTTACAATCCAACACTGTTGGATCTATAAGTGAATTTGCATGTTAGTGTAGTAGGTCAAGCGAGGAACGTGTGTGTCTTTAAATCTTACTCAAGGTAAAGATTAAAACCGATCTGCATGTTCGATCATTTCTGCGAGGGTTAGGGTTCGAACAACCTCTATTGTTTAGCAAGCAGGTGGCAACTGTGGAAAGGGAAAAACTCCCTTAGATGATATGAGGAAGAAACCTTGAGAGGAACCAGACTCAGAAGGGAACCCGTCCTCATCTGGGTCACAACGGATCGTGTGAAAGTAAAAGAAAGTTCATTATGGTTTCTATATGAAGTCTGTTTGTTGAACTCGTCCACTGTTCAGTAAAGGAGACTTGAGTGCAAAACTGCATGTGGTAATTGCAGTCCCAAGGCCATCGCAGCAACCGTCGTCCCGGCACAACCGTGAGAATGTACTTGTAGTATTGATGTCCAAAACCATTTCCATGGTACTTCAAGCAGTACCATCCTCAGAAATCTCCAGGCTGTATCCTCCAGTCGATGAGAGCTCCATCCAGTGGTAGGGCATCAGGATGGTTCAGGCAGATTCGGAGAGCAGAAAGGGTCAGGATCACTGCCATCTCCGTAATATCATGTGTAGCTCGACAGTAGGAGAGCGGGAGAGGGAGGTAAAGAGAGGGAGCGATTGTTAGGTATGCTCACTATCCTATAATGGATACGACTGTATGCTTTGCGTAAAAGACAAAGGACAAATGATTTAAGCAGACGTTAATATCACGGCTTTCTTTTTCCTTTTGGGACACTCTTACGCACGCACCACACACCAAAATAATTCAAAGCAAATACGAATTGTTTTGGGGTCAATTCAGAACCTCGGTGACAATTTTTGGATCATTTTATCAAAGTCAAATGTGTCTCACGTCTATCGAACATAATTCATCTTCACAGCCGTCTGAGAACGAAGCAGACGTGCAGACATGAACAGG
This sequence comes from Ameiurus melas, assembly GCA_012411365.1. Classification (NCBI taxonomy): domain Eukaryota; kingdom Metazoa; phylum Chordata; class Actinopteri; order Siluriformes; family Ictaluridae; genus Ameiurus; species Ameiurus melas. Next base: position 2,599,313 of record CM022762.1, on the reverse strand, counting down.
TACTTTTACTTTATTATTATTATTATTATTATTATTATTAAATCAATTTAAAACCAAAACCTGGTTTAAAGTTCTTAAATATTATTTCAGTGATTTAGAGGTGTTACGTACGTGGCCGTACCTAAAAATACTATGTGACCAGCACGGCCGAGCAGACAGTCCTAATTCTTTAATTAAAGAAGAGTGTATAGTTTAGGTTTATATATATATATATATATAGGATCCCATAAACACATAGAATTAAAGGCTCATAGTCTGGTAATGACATCACAGTGCTGAGTGGTGAGTAACCCAATCTGGGAGGAGGCGACAGTTTACCGACCAGGAGTCAAGTGTGGGACCATGTGGGATTTGGCGTCTGTCCTGGTACATCCCTGGTGCCGAGGAAAAGCAAACAAATGAAAGAGTTTAAAGATGCTTCAACAGCAGTCTTTTTTTTTTTTAAATCCTGTGCACTTCTTGTTATAATTAGCTTCATTATTCTTCTGTTATCATGGCCTTCAATTTCGGGTGTTTTCCTTTGACTGGTTTGAGATGGGCGGAGCTAAACGGAGCATCCTTTTCATGTAACGTCTTTCACACATATTGAATTAGCTATGAAAGAAGCAGGAATTAGCAAAGAAGCATTTAACAGGCGCCTGTTTGTTTGTTTGTTTGTTTGTTGTTTGTTTGGGTTTTTGGGTTGTTGTTGTTGTTGTTTATCACAGTGGACCTTCCAAAGTGTTCAGAAAAGCTTCGAGTGAGTTCAAGCGCTTTGTTACTTGCCCAACCAAGTCAGGATGGTCTCTAGATTTTTTCCACAACTCAGTATCTCCAGACTGTTTATAATAAATTTATTGATGAAGAGAGAATTTCACTCAATACTCAATAAAAAATTAAATGAATTAATTAATTAAGATTAGCACTGAGTCTTTTCAAGTAGCTTTTGGAATAAAACCGGAATATCCTCGAGTCCTTACATTGTTTCATCTTATTGACTTCAAGTGAGAGAACAAAGAGAAGCTGGTGAGGGAAAGGATCCTCACCATCCATCTCCGTGAAGACCAAGCTCTGCTCGTTCACCTCCATCGTGATCCCTACAGCCATCTACGCAGAGCGAGACTTGGAAGGCATCAACAAGTATCAACAAGAATCTCGATGTCTTCCAGCAGAGGTGCCTATGCTGCATCCAAAAGATCCGATACTACGACCGTATCAACGACGAAGAGGTGCTCCGAAGAAGTGGCGCTTGCAAACTCCACATCCTTCACACGGAGAACAAATGGATCCCGCAGAGAGACCGCAGTGAGATGGCGCCAATGAGAGGGCTCCAAACGGCAACGAGGATGCCCCAGGGACACCTGGAGAAGAAATTTTATTCAAGATCTGAAGGTACTGAATATCACATTGGGCGACAACACGCTCCCCAAAGTTCGAAGATGCTGGAGAGAAACTGCTCAGTAAATATTCTACTTAGCATAGGATGACCTAAGTCTAATTATAGCTGATTTATCGTTCTGATGTTTCTTGGACGTTCTACGACATTAAATGTAACTGTAAATGGATCAAAAGTATTATGTGTCTCTTTAATAGATAAGATATTGCAACTGTTGGCAAACTGCTTTGGTATATAAGAGAAATGCAACACTTCAGGATGTGCTGTCAAACGAACATAATCAACTTTAGCGTGCTAACAGTGACTCTTGCTCTTGCTTGCTAAGCGCTTTTGTATTTGACTGCTGCTGTTATAAATGAGCTCTGTCGATTGTAGTCATTTATCATTTTAATTTTCAAAAATCCGCTGCAAGCTGTGAAAGTTATCCGCCTGGTCTGGTGTCCCAGAACCGTTTTCGTTTGTTTGTCAGATAATTTACCATCAGTGTCCTATTTACACTGTTATTCTGTTCCACCCAGGGGTGCGTTTCAGTTCAAATCCCCAAAACGTCTGAATTTCACAATCACAAAAAGTCGGTTGTGTTATTAAAGCAGTCTCGGGGCATCCTCTTCGTACTTCGTATCCCGGGATGACGATCAGAATCTGGTCCTCACCCTGCCTCGGGTGATCGTCCAGAGGATTTTTGGGTCATGACATACTATAGCTACATTACAAAATGAGGAGGGTTATGCAAGGACGCAGGAGCAGCTGTGTTTGGTGTGGCAGGACCGTGTGTCCATCCTCGAACTTATTTACTCTTTTAACCGTGTCACAATCCTACGTTTATCCTAGTTATAAACGCATAGATGCAGTCCTCCATCACTACAGCTACATCAGATGTGGGTATGCGACGTACTTACGGAAATGCTTTAGTTTTTTTATTTCAAAATGAATATTTGTACTCAGTGTATTTAGACTGGGGGAAAAAGGCAGTCTAGGAGCTCCCTGATTGGTCAATTTGTCCAACTAACCTGTTATGTAAGTGTTGTTGATGCCATAAATTGAGATGTAAAAAAAAAAAAAACAACAACAACAACAACGTGACATAGTGTCAAAAATGAAGTACCTTCAGGTTTGATCCCATTTCACACATTATGACCTGACTAAGACTTTTTTTTGACACATATTTTAAGTATCACTTTGATTCTTTTATCAGCACCTATTTAGCATGTTGTTGTTGTTTTGTTTGTTTGTTTTTTATAAGGAGCTTTAAGGCATGATTAAGTCCTATATAATATGCTTCAATGTGTCCTTTTACACTAGCATATATAATATACCAATATAAATTTGAAATGTTTTGAAGTGTCACTTTGAGGCATGATCAAGGCCTATTTCGAATGTTTTCATCCAACAGTTTGAGGAAGTATAAATGCCTATTCGATATTTTTTACGCATCACTTAGACATAGTTATGTGTCACGTTGTGGCGTGACCAAATTGTGCGGCCGCAACCGCTACTTCCTGTCATTTTGCATGTCAGCAGCACAACACGTGGAAGGCGGCTTTATTGTTTATATAAGTGCGCCGTTCACCTTTGACCGAATCTCGCTGTGAAAACAGAGAGTAAGTTTGTCTCGTTCTGGTGCTGATGTGACGTCAGATCTACAGCTGCTACAGCTCCCTTGACATTTACATCGGTATTGCACCGTGTCCAGGTCAGCAGTAATTTCCGAAGACACGCACAAGTGATGCAGGATACATGTGGCAGCCGTCTTGCCTAGACGCAAATGTAGTTAAAAGTCAGAATACGTTATTTATGCTTCATACAGCGTGATAAATGTCTACATGTGGAGTCATTCGCGTATTTATGAAAGGACGAGACATATATTCGAGCCGTTTATTTCCCCTTTGGCGTGCCAACACAGGTAAGCCCGCTTAATTGCTCACGCCTCATTGTGAAATTGTAGCTAACTGCAGAAACCGACAGTTAATTACGCCATTTAACCAGTGCAACTCATTCATGAGACTTGTTCCACATGATATAATTTAGTTTGTTAGTTACATTTATATAGCACCTCTTGTAAAAGTGCTTTACATAGTATTGGGTGCGTGGGGGAGAGGGGGGGACTCCTCAACTAGTTTGCACCTGGATGATGTGATGACAGCCATAGTGTGCCAGAACGCCCACCACATGCCGGCTGTTATTGGAGAGGAGCCAATTCAGAGATGGAGATTATTAGGGGGTCATGATAGAGAAGGACCAATGGGGGAATTTCTCCAGGACACCAAGGTTATACCCCTACTCTTTTACCATAAGTGTCCTGCGATTTTTAACGAAAGAGAGTCATTAAAACAGAGACAGAGAGTCAGGATTTAACGGTTTAACGTCTAATCTGAAAGACAGTGCTATTTTTTACAGTATAGTGTCCCCATCACTATACTGGGGCATTAGGCCCCATACAGGGTGAGTGCCCCCTGCTGGTCTCACTAATAGCTATTGGAATGCATTACACTAGCTATATTTCTTTCCAAGTTGCGAATTGACCTTGCTAAAAATGTGAAAAACTGGAATATCGTATAAATCATTTGTGAATAAAACAAATGATTCATGAGGAAAAAATCGTCAGTATCTGGGGAAAATGGCACGTCTCAATCTCCGGCATTTTTACTTTTCCGAAGCCAATGATTGGATGAGGCAACGTCACATGACCTTTATGATGCACATCTTAGAGTCTTTGTTTACTTTGATACCGTGATTTTGAAGTGCCTAATTAGCGGTCCAATCACATCGCATTGCTTAATTGAAGCGGTTCATTTCTAACAGTGAAAAGCCAAAAACGTCAGAATGAATTTCGGTTATAAACATGAAAATGGAGCATAAACGGAAGAGGTACTGGAGCAAAACTCTGTAGATTAGAAATTTTTGCTTCTGGTCCTTCTGGTACAACAAAGAATGGATTATGATTAGATAGGATTATTACTTGTTACATAGAAAAACATGTGCGTTAAAGTGTTCTTCACATCAAATTGTATGACGAAGATCCTCTGACGATAGACCTGCGATTAAAGAAAATGACAACGTTCTGCGTACGTCAAACTCACGTAACCCTCAGTGCAAGAATTTTATTCAGATTCAATTTTATTTCGCTTTAAAGGGCTGCGTGAGGAATTTCTTAAGTAGCGGGTAGAAGTAGGATTTAAAAAAAAAAATTTTTCATCTCACGCACAGTTGAAGAACTCTGAGCTACACCAGTCAGTGTCTGCTGCCTTTTTCCACCCGTTTTCTGGTCCGAGGTTGTAAGACTTCTTAGATGATCAAATGTGCCTTTATGAACACACACACTCACACTCACACTCACATTCGTGTGCTGGCTCCAGGAGCTGAGAGATGGATGGGGAACCCGGGGGAACAGGGCGTACCTTGGCAGCACCATGATGGCGGCGTGAGCGGAGTGAGGCCTCCAGCACACCTGATCACATACTGAGACCCCTGAGGGGAAAAGCCACAAAAACGAAAGCATGGCTTTGTACAGGAGAGCACTTTTCCACTTGGGTGTATGTTTAAAGGTCTATGTTGCAGAAAAGGCAGTAATGGCTTGAAGTAATAAGTGATGTACAGGGGTGGGTGATGATAAGCTGTGTCTAATGAGAATTTGTAATTGCTGTTTTTAAAAAAGTAGAAAAATCATAATAGCTGCAACAAATAAACATCATGATTAATTATCGTATTGTCACATTGCCCAGCTCTAGTGGTATATTACTTTTAAGTTTTATACACACTCTTAAACACAATTCAAACCTTAAATGTTCTGCGCAGTACCAGAAAGCAAAATGTTTTCCAACCAGAAAGAGTTATGAAAGTAGAAGCTCGGAAAAATCCATCAAACCCTTAAAGATCCTTTAAAGAAGCCTTCCTTCAAGGAGTGTGGATATTAACTGGGTGTGTGTGTGTGTGTGTGTGTGTGTGTGTGTGTGTGTGTGTGTGTGTGTGTCTGTTACAAACTCCAAATTATTGCTCATTATTTTCTTCTTAAAACCTACAACCTGCCAGGTGTTTATTTAGTTTTTAGTACCTTGTACATGTATAATAATAATAATGATAATAATAATAATAATAATAATAATAATAATAATAATAAAGGTTCTTCAGGTGTTCTTTGAGGATTCACTGAATAATTAAGAGTTCTTATTCTCTTAAAAGGGTTATATGTGAAACCTTTTCTGATTTTTTATTTTTGGTAGACGCCCTTATCCATGTTTCTCATTGACACATCTGAGACGCTGAGGATTAAGGGCCTTGCTCAAGGGCCCAACAGTGACAGCTTGGAGGTGCTGGGATCTGAACTCACTTCCTTCTGATCAGTAGACCGACATCATAACTATCGAGCTAACCATTCCTTTACATGCTACGTAGAAGCTTTAATGGTTCAACCAGACTATCAAAGCTTAAGGGTTCTAAATGTTTATTTAGTTTATGCACTGATTATTTGACTAATACCTGGATCGACCTTGGAGTTCTGTTAGATTTAAAGGTTTAGAGGAAACCAAGAGAAGCCAAAAATAATCCCAGTTTTAACACTGTGTCATTTTCCTATTGCTGACATTTTCATACTTCTCAAATAAATCAAACATTCAAGGGATTTTTTTTTAAGCCCCTGTTATTTTTACATGGAATTAAAGGTCAAGTGAAGGGCAGGACACTTTCAAGACCCTGTTCATGCTGGCACCTACACGAACATATTCATGCGGTCACCCCTGACATCTCCATGTTGTTTCTATAAGATGCAATTAAAGCAAATAAATTGTAAATATGAAGTTATTCTGCCTCACGTCTCACCTCAGCCGAGGCTAAAAACAGAGTCGTAACCTCAGAGCCGCTCGCTGCTGCTTTCAGACATAAACACAGCCATCATCCGTGGTGAAACGACCCGCAGGTCAGACACGGGGAGTTCTTTAAGTTTTGCAAAGTTCCGAAGATTTGTCGAGTGGGAGCACTGTGCAGTTTTCGGCACTCAGAGCAAGGTGGAGGAAATCCAAGTCTTAAAGGCGAAAAGATCAACAGGAAAAAGTCAGGCAAATCATCAGTAGCACATTCCAGCAAGTTCAAATGATTTGTAACTCTATAAACTAGAATAACAGAATTTTCTGATCGTTCCACCTGTGTAACATTTAAAGAGGTTCAAATATTTGTCCATATTTGATGGAGCTCCCAAGCAAATGGAAAGTTGGTTTTTTTTTTTTTTTAAAAGTTCCAAACTCTCCCCTACGTACTTACAGCCAAAAATTTTGAGAAGCACCAATCACGCTAGTGGATCATTACCGTTTACCAAGAATAGAAACTTTTCCATAAAAAGGCAACATGTAAAATGAATAACGGATGAAGAAAACAAAACAACATATTAAACAAAGCATCAGATCCAAACAAGCAACTTATCCCAAGTAACTTATGCGTTAAAAATGATTTATCTTAAGTAACTTATCGAAAAAACCATAAGCAACTTATTAAAAGCTTATCGCAAGAAAGTTGTTAAAGACAATTTATCCTAAGTAGACTAGAACGAAAAACATAGCCCAGACAACATATTTTTGTTTTCAATTCCAACTTATCCTGAGCAAAAAAATATCTCAAGAATCTTAGGGGGGATAAAAACAGCTTAGCCCAAGAAAACCCTCAAAGAAAACCAATATATCCCAGGCAGCATATCAAAGAAAAACAACTAATCACAGGCAACTTATAGAAGAAAACCAATTTATCTGAGCAATGTACAAAAGGCAAACGACTTGTCCCCAACAACTTATAAAAGGCAAACGACTTATCCCCAACAACTTATAAAATGCAAACGACTTATCCCCAACAACTTATAAAAGGCAAACGACTTATCCCCAACAACTTATAAAAGGCAAACGACTTATCCCCAACAACTTATAAAAGGCAAACGACTTATCCCCAACAACTTATAAAAGGCAAACAATATATCCAAAGCAATATACTGTATGAAAGGGGAAAAACACTTTTGCCTAAGAAAAACAACAACAACAACAACAAATCCAGAGCACCTTATAAATAAAACATAGCATCTTATCCAACTTTTTTAAAAACAACAACAACAACAACTTAACCAACAAATCAGAAACAGCTACTTCTCAAGAGAAAACACTCTTTCAGGCGACTTATGGGGGAAAAAAAAACTTATGGCAAAAAAATGTACAAATCTTATTAAACCTAGAAGCTTATGCAGAAGGCAAAATATCCTATGCAATTTATTAAAAGAAAAACACAATTTCCCAAGCATTGTATAAAAAAAAAAGACATCATTTTTTAAAAATTAAATCGCAAGCATGCCCTGCGATGGACTGGCACCCTGTCCAGGGAGTACCCCGCCTTGTGCTCGATGCTCCCAGGTTCCCCCGAGACCCCGAAGAAGGAGTAACCGGTAGAAGATGGATGGATGGATGGGTGGATAAATCGCAAGCAACTTAGCAGAAAGAGGATTATATCTTCTTTTCATTATAGAAAATAATAGAAACTTTTAATAATAGAAATCAATTATATAATAATTTTATTTAACTGCATAAAAGTAAATGCTAAAACAACTTCTCCAAACCAAACATATCTAAAAATAAATAAATAAATAAAAATTAAAAGCAACTTGTTATTTATTTATATAAAGCAAATTTATTTATATAAAGCAAATTACTCAAAACTAAGCTACTTATCAGACAAATAATCCAGACAAACAACCGAAAGAAGTCTGTGACATTTTTATCTACAATGCTATAATGACCCGTAGCCACACAGCCGTACGTTTAGTGCAAGTGAATATTAAAACTATCAGAACGCTGATCAGAACCGATCCAGTTAGTACGCTCGGCAGAGCCGGTCTTGGTAGTATGTGAAGATCGGATCCAGGACTGGACCATGAACTTAAACCCTTTCTGATTACAGCTTCATTCCAGACAGGGGATAACCTGCAAGAGACTGTAGAAGGGAAAATAAGGAACCCGAGGGATCACGTTTGAATTCCGAGAATGGAAATACGGTGACAGTGGGTGGTTTTTGGATGCACTTGACGTTTTCAGATTTTATTATCTCCAATATTTCTACATTTCTTTTGACATGGTCAATATGACACAGAAACAAGGACAAGAGCTTCTAGGACTGCAGGGACAAGAGCTTACTGGTGTTCCTAACGTGCTCGAAAACCAAGACTGCACACTGCACGTTTTGCTCAGTATCTCTTTGCTCTTTTTGCTTAAGACATCAGTTCCAGGAACAGGTTTTTGGCAGCAAGTGCAGAGCCTGGTTTCCCCTCTGCCAATGCACGTCATGGGTCCATAGCGATGGTTCAGAACTCGTGTCATGACTGTTTCTCTAAAACAAGAGCCAACAGTTGCCACAGTAAACACCGCAGCAGGTCCAGATGTCAAGAGAAACCACAGGCTAGAAATGTAATTTATGGGTTTAAAGTGGAGACAGTTGGAGATGGGTTTCTTCACTTTTATCAACTTTCCTAGATCTGACGAAAAAGCATCGATCTCAGATACAAATGTTGATAAAATTGTCTTCCACACTCACCATAAAGGCTTCCTTAACGGCTCTTCGAATGGTTCCTTGGCTTTTAAAGGGGTTATTTGATCAGATCATTAGAAACCGGTTATATAAAAGGTCCTTGGACCAACAGGCTGATTTCTTTCATCAAAAGCATATTGAGCTAGAAAGATTTAATTTAAAACATCAGGAGGAAAGCATTCCTCAACATGGATTCAAGTGAAACTGACATCGCAGGAGACAGTTCCATACGTCATGTCTAAAAAAAAAAAGAATACAATGTCTACCCGTGACATTTCCAATCTGGGGGTTGAGGACTGGAGTTTTATAAGTAAACAATATTTTGCTGAAGTCTCTCCTGGACAGAAAAAAAAAAAACAGCACTGATCTTCTCAACCCTGTAAAGGATCTTGGTCGATCCTGCGTGCACAAAATTCTGAGCACTTTTATATTGTCACATTTGTCCAAGTGCTTTGGTTTTCCAGTAAATGGTCATCGCAAAATCCTGATTTTTATTTTTGTTCTGCAGCCGTTTCTCTGTTGAATCAGATGCACAGTCAGGTCCATAATTATTTGGACAGGCTTTACCTCAGACGTTACTTCCACCGGCCATGAAAACCAGATTTTCAGCTGCGATATTTCAAAACCTGAAAAGGATGTATTTTTAATACCTGCATAACCCGACTCTGATCACAAGGAACGTTCCCCTTCCTATTTAAACTACCCGGAATAAGACCCTTAGTGACTTCGGAGTCATCTGGACTACCGCAGGTGTAGGAGCTGCTTTGAGAGCTAAAAAGGGTTTGTGAATTACTCTTGAATATAAAGGTTAGTGTAGATTTTTAGGAGTTGTTCATTCACAATTTGATCTAGTCCGGACATTCTCACTCTCATTCACCTTCTTATTGAACTCACTTTTTTGTGTAACTTCATTAACCACCAGTCTTTTCATTACCCAACACACAGTACACTATATAGCCAACGCTCTGCAGACACCTGACCATCACACCTACTGTATAGGTGCTTTTTAGAACGTCCCATTCCAGCTTTATTCCCCCTTTGCCGTTATAATAACTTCCACTCGTCTAGGAAGGCTTTCCACTAGATTTTCGAGCATGGCTATGTGGATTTGTGTCCATTCAGCAACAAGTATTAGTGGTGTTGGGTGCGAGGAGGTCAGGGTTCCAGTTCATCCTGAAGGTGTTCAGCAGGAATTGAGCACCTCATTACCAATAGCATTAATGTTCTCTGTGAATACGGCCCCTACTTTTCTTGCATTTATTTTCAATCATTTTGCCACATAATTCTTTGAAAGAAAATAGCATTCTTGGGGGAAAAAAAAAACAAAAAACGGTTGTTCTTATGAGAGGTTTTTATTTTTTTTATGAGAGGTTTTTATTTAATTTCATACTTGTTGTGAAAAATCTTAATACATGTTCTCTTGTAAAGGTGTCAATATTTCTGGAGTGGGCTGTACGTATCCCCAGCTATGGGACTCAAAAAACTGAACCTCTAGGGTGTATTTCTCTCTCTGAACCCAGTGGTCTGGGAACGAAAGCTTTCCCAGAGCAGGGCTATGAGGACACGCCGCACCACCCATGCAGGACTTTTTCATCGCAGCACACGAGCCATCCATCACAGGCCTGATGAAAATATCACACACTGACTGACGTGTGTGTGTGTGTGCGTGTGTGTGTGTGTGTGTGTGTGTCGGTTAAAGCTTTGAGTGACGACACAGCGTAGGCAACGTTACAAAAGCTGAGTAATATGGGAAATTACTGGTGGGCATTTCTTTCTGTGATGATCTTAATCAGCCGTAAACGTAGTGAGAACCTTCCTGTGATAAAGTGGGCCGTTTCCCATGAGTCACTGGGTTCACGACAAGCCAGGACATGAACAGTGAAGTTTCTCAAGCTAGCCTTGTTGATTTGCTGAGGTAATGAATAAACATTTTTTTTAAAGTGTAAGGAGCATGATTGAGATAAAACTCTTTCTAAAAACACAGAAAGAAAAAGCGCTGCAAGAAGCAAAACAACATTACAGATGTGGAAAATAACAGAATTCTGAATTATGATCTGATTCACATCCGCCTGAATGCGAATGCGATTAATGAGTCACCGTGAACTGACATTTTAATGAATGCAGATGTTTTGGCCTGCACCAAAACCCTGACCCTGATTTCTGTTCATTATTCAGATTTTATTTATTTATTTTTCTTATTCTTCACATTTAATCTGCTGTATATTACAGGGTTAGCGCTGGCACCATGACAGAGTCCTTAAATAACTTTTCTTTCTTTTCTATAAGATAGTCGTTTTCAATGGCGGACGTCTAGAACAGGCCGCGAGTTCATTTCTGGGGGGGTTATTGTCTCAAAGTGGGGTCTGGGCACCCCCGAGGGTCCGTGTAGCTTATCCATGTAGCGGTCTGTGATTGTTTTTGTTACGGTGTTTAAAAATCACAACCAACATTAATAAAGTTACTATATTTAGGGGGCCAGGCACCGAAGTCAACTCAAAGGTAATGTGTTCTACTGCTGGAATGTCAGGAATGGAAAGCTCTATGCTCTAGACATATTTCGATAATGTTCATGACGTCAATCAGACTGAGGGGGACTGTGGTATTTATTTTACAGTTAATGGGATCCCTGGCTACAAAAAAACGTTTGCGAACCGCTGTGACAAACTTACGGGAAAGAAAAAAACAAGAAACTCGCTATGAATCAGCAACACGTTGTCTAAACCTGAGCGATTGTCTTTTCTGTAGAAGATCCTCTGTTGGTTGTGAAATTTGCCTAGAGCTAAATTATTTAGCTAAAAGCAGCTCATCAAATTGGAGTCTAGGTACAATACTAGGGATATTCGTTCAGAAACTAGATAACTTGATTCGGAAAATACAGAGTGTCCCAAAAGTCTCCATTCATGGGGGGTGAGGGGGGGGCAAAAAAGATTTTTTTTCATAAAGATTTGTTTATGATCAACGTCGTACTGTACCTGCTCGAGAGTGCGGGAACTTGATTCGAAACTGTATCATGAGCCGTTCCTAGATAAAGTGGGAAAGAGCTCCGAGTGCCACGACGGAGAAGTAAATCAAAGCAGGGTAATCTCCCACATATTGCACTGTACTGTACGTGATGGGAGGCATTTCCAAAAGATCTCGGACCGCACCGCCTGACGTCACCTGGAAAACAGACTGTACAACAGGGTTTGGAGCAGTTATTCAGAGTGCAGCGGGTACAGAGGAGGCTTTTTACCCCAACTGGTCATCGTCTCAAAGAGTGATGGCAGAAAACACACACACACACACACACACACACACACTCCAAAAACAACTTTGATGTCAGGATCTGGTCTTCTGGTTTTTGTTCTGGGTTCATCTCCTGTGTTGAACGTCTTGTTTCTTGCCCCTGTATTATGTGCCTGTAAGTAAACTTATCTGTCTTCCTGTCTTCGTGGGGAAAAAATAATAGTTCCCGGTTTCCTGTTTTGGAAATGATGGTTATTATTCTGGTTTATGATGATGGGTTGGTGAATTCGATACCACACTATGCGATAAAGTGTTCTCCATGTCCGATTATTTGAAGACGATCGTCTAAGGATAAACCTGCAAAATAAAGAACGTTGCTGCATACAGTGCTGCTTACGTCATCGATCAGCGCAATGTGTTTTCTGCCAAACACAAACGTTCTTCAAAGTTGACATGTATCATGATATAAAGGTTTGTGAATAAATTGACAGTAGTACAGTACTGATTCCAGTTTTTTTGTGTTCTTTTTTTTTTTAAAAGAAAAGACATCTAAATATTGGCAATATCTCAGGAAAGTGTATTGTGAGGCCAGGCGTTAGGTCAGGCGATCTGCAAACGGGCATAAACAAGGCGAGGCAAAGAAACAAGATCAAAGAACATGAATAAAAACGAGGAACAGGGTACAAACGCTTGGTACGGTTTTAACACTCAATACTTCGCAAAGAGTGAATGCCTCAAAAGTCCTTTTAAACTGGGTGTGAGTGTGTGTGTGAGATTGGATGCAGGTGTGTTGTGATTAGAATGAATGAGTGTTCTGGAAATTGCGATCCATGGCGGCCATGTTTGTAGGCTGCAGTGCAGGATGGGAAACGTAGTCACTGGGTTGCTGTGATATGACAAGCACCTGTCATGGTCTTGTCACATTAATACCTTTAATACCTTAGATGCTTAAGGGACTTTAAACTGCCCTCTAAGGTGCTAAGGCACTTCTGCACCTGCACCATCGAGAGCCTCCTGATGGGACGCATCACAGCCTGGTTTTGAACAGCCCAAAGCAGGATCGGTGGCTCTCCAGCAGGTGGCGAGATTAGCTCAGCGCACCTGACCTGCACTCTATCTACAGCAAGTGGTGCTGGACCAAGGCCAGGAAGAGAGTGAAGGTCCTCAGCCATCTGAACAACCGACTCTTGTCTCTGTTGCGGTCAGGGAAGTGTCCCATCCTGCCTCAGTATTCCCAGATTCCGCAAAAGCCTGATTGAAATAAAGCATTTACTGGTGATGGATTAATGAACGAGATACATACTCTATATTCACATGTGCGATGCTACAGTATTTCACACATTCTCCAGTCTGTCCTGTTATCCCTCCATCAAGCTCTAAATCTTCGTCCACATCATCTCTGGCCTGCTCTCAAAGGCAATAAAGTCAAATGCGGTTTTTTTTTTCTTTTTCTTTTTTCAACATGATGTTTTCAAGGCAAACGAAATACCAAGCCCCTAAAAAGGAAGTCCAGTCCTGAATCAGAGCATAGACCATACGTCTGCTTTTAAGGGTCTCACTCTCTCTCTCTCTCTCTGTCCATGTCATCTGCGCTAAGTTCCCAGCAAGGACGTACGTCACCAAGGACGAGAAAAGAAGTCTAACTACGTGTATAACTGCTCCACTGTTGAACTGGAAATCGTTGTCGCTCGCTCTACGTGAATACGTTAAGGACTATTTCTGATACGTGGATATTGCTGCTACTGACTCATGCCACTCCTCTTAAATTTCCACAATAAGTAAGGAAAGCACCTCCATGTACTTGCTAACTTATAGTAAACCCATTCACATTAGTCAGGGATCATGTATCAGCGTCTCAGTTTGCATCATTGGAGAGACTTAGCTGGTGTGTGGGAACCGGGGAGAAAATTAAACCAGTGTAATGTTACCATGACAACCCCAATCTCTAATGTGATTGGTCCAAAGCTATACATCGCAAACCCTGTCAATATGAAACTAGTTCATAGTTTTACTGTTTATATCATCCGAATCTGCTTCCAAGAAGAGTTCATGATTTAAACACCATGTTTTGAGCTCAGGGCTACTTTAAAAGAGGTCTGGATGGTCCTGTAGGTTCCCCAGTGGTGCTCTGGATCATTCCAATGATTCAGAAGAAGATCTGAACTTCTATTAACCCTCACACTCACACTTTCCCTGAACCTTTCCATGGCCCCTTACAACTCCTCTGTTCATTCCTTCACGCACAGAGTTCATCCCCAGCAAATCCTGCTCACTAAATAACTCAAAACATGATCTTAATTGATCACAGCAGCCTGGGTTTTGTTTGTCTATGAGCGTTATGGTTCCACCTTCCCAGCGCACGTTCAAAACACGACTCCGTCCCAGAAGCAAATCCATCCATAACTCACTAAACTCCTTCTCCACAACACAACACAACACGGCGTGACTCTGTTCTTCTTTCCAATTAAAGTTATATAGGTTTCTGTTTCACAACAGCTTTATCCTAAAGGATATTCATTATGCAGTGGAACACAGTTGTCATAATTTACTCAAGCCAAAAAGGCTTGTCTAAGTTTATTTTGCAAGACTGTGGTTTTGATGTAGAAACAGAAGCAGTACAAAACAAACCCATTTCCAGTATACGGTACCGTGGATGAGTCGCCTTGCTGATTATGAGTGCTTTCTCTTTATCCTCACTGAGTGTCAAGGATTAAAATGTCACACTCATGGTCCAAAAAGTACATACAGGCTGTATTTGTATTAGGTTTGAGGTTTGAATTGAAAGAAGTTTCATCAAATCAAACAGTTGGGTCTTGTAGCAGCGATGAGTCATTTCACAAAACAAAACCCAACCGACAATAATCCTTTAATAAATACTGGCAGATCCATGCCCGATTTTGTATATTCAATTGGATTTTATTTATACACAGCAATGGACATTGTCACAATGAAAGATTGACAGAAATCCGAATATAGATTTCAATTCGTTCCTATTGTGCAAGCCAGAGTGCCAAGGAAAACTTCCTGAGACGACGTGAGGAAGAAACCGGAAGAAACCCATCCTCTACTGGGTATACTATAGAGGAATAGTCTGCACTTATATAGCGCTTATAAAGCACTTATATAGCACTTATGAAGCGCTTTACACTGTGTTCCATTCACCCATTCACACACACACACACAATCTCTCACACCAACGATGGCAGAGCTGCCATACAAGGCGCTAGCTTGCCATCGGGAGCAACTTGGGGTTCACAAAGTGACCAAGGACACTTTGGCATGTTGAGTCATGTGGAGTCATGTTGAGTCATGTGGAGTCATGTGGAGTCATGTGGATACATGTGGAGTCATGTGGTGTCATGTGGTGAAATGTGGAGACATGTAGAGACATGAGGAGTCATGTGGAGATATGTGGAGACATGAGGAGACATGTGGAGTCATGTGGAGACATGTTGTGTCATGTGGTGACATGTGGTGTCATGTGGTGACATGTGGAGACATGTGGAGACATGTGGAGACATGAGGAGTCATGTGGAGATATGTGGAGACATGAGGAGACATGTGGAGACATGTGGAGTCATGTGGTGACATGTGGAGACATGTGGAGACATGTGGAGACATGAGGAGAAATGAGGAGTCATGTGGAGATATGTGGAGACATGAGGAGACATGAGGAGTCATGTGGAGACATGTGGAGACATGAGGAGTCATGTGGAAACATGTGGAGTCATGTGGTGACATGTGGAGACATGTGGAGACATGTGGAGACATGAGGAGAAATGAGGAGTCATGTGGAGATATGTGGAGACATGAGGAGACATGAGGAGTCATGTGGAGACATGTGGAGACATGAGGAGTCATGTGGAAACATGTGGAGTCATGTGGAGACATGTGGAGACATGAGGAGACATGAGGAGTCATGTGGAGACATGAGGAGTCATGTGGAGACATGAGGAGTCATGTGGAGACATGAGGAGTCATGTGGAGACATGAGGAGTCATGTGGTGACATGTGGAGTCATGTGGTGACATGTGGAGTCATGTGGTGACATGTGGAGTCATGTAGGCTGGGAATCGAACCACCAACCCTACAATTAGTGGACAAGCCGCTCTTCCACCCGAGCCACAGACGCAAAAGTCATCTTGTATGTGACGTGTTTGCATTTACAGAAAGTCTGATTTGTTACTTGGTGTAAAAATTCATGTCTGCATAATGATGATGTTTTCATCACGCTAAACATTTGCATTTTGCTCATGTGGCTGACGCTTTTATCCAAAGGGACTTATAACTGAGAGGATACAACTGAGCAGATGAGGGTTAAGGATCTTTCTCAGGATCCCAAGCATCACCCAAAAACCATACAGTCCATCCCACTGCAAGAATTTGATTGAAATACGTGCAACACTACAATGATGAATTCCTCACGATGACTTGCTTATGATTAATTAGGCCTCCTTGTTAATTAAATATATATATATATATATATATATATATATATATATATATATATATATATATATATATATATATATATATATATATATTAAGGATAGTGAGTCTTTATTAGTCACATATACATTACATCCATCCATCCATCCATTTATTCCTGCTTCAGGGTCGCGGGGAACCTGGAGCCTATCCCAGGAAGCAAGGCGGGGTACACCCTGGACAGGGTGCCAGTCCATCGCAGGGCACAATCACATACACACTCACACACCCATTCATACACTACGGACACTTTACCAAGCTGCCAATCAACCTACCATGCATGTCTTTGGACTGGGGGAGGAAACCGGAGTACCTAACCGGCAAACGTGCTAACCACTAAGCCACCGTGTGCCCCATATACATTACAGCACAGTGAAATTGTTTTCTTCGCATACCCCAGTCTTTACGAAAGTTGGGGTCAGAGCGCAGGGTCAGCCATGATACTGCGCCCCCTGGAGCAGAGACGGTTAAGGGCCTTGCTCAAGAGCCCAACAGTGGCAGCTTAGCAGTGTTGGAGCTTGAACCACCCAACTTCCAATCGGTAACCTAGAGCCTTAACCGCTAAGCCACCACTGCCCATATATATATGCCACCAATATATATATATATATACACACACCAACAACTATGTGAGAAACATTTAGTGCATCTCCTTATAATTGAACTCACCCAAACCCAAACCCGCCTTTTTAAGATTTGGTTGGATTGGGGTTCAGGGGGCATCCAGCGAACATTTCAAAGCCGAATAAACCATGACGCAAATTCTACTTCTGACCAATCCTGTTCAAGGAAAGACATTTGGTGTGCATTTTCCTGGGACAGGCTTGAACTAACGTTAGCTACCTGTTATGCTCGAACAGGACTCACACATTTGATGGTGTTGTTATGGCAATATTTTCCATACTGAGACCTACTGAGATCTGAACTCAAACTGAGATTTCAACAGTCCGAGTAAATTGGGGTTCTTGTAAACCGCTCATTTGGAATCTGCAACGGAAATGAATTTATTCCGGCTGATGTAAACACAGCTTTCACATTCGAGCCGGATGAGTTAGTGACACAGCGGTTTTTCCATTCTGAAAACACACACACATGAGAATTTGTGTGAGGAAGTGCTCACAGCAGCGTTGCCTCATTAACTCCTGGACACAAGGCTGTGATGACGGCTAACATGCCCAGAGGTGCTTTCCCTTACACCGTCAACTTCACACGTATAACAACCCAACACCGGGCTCTGTAAATTCCATACAGCTTGGATACACATGTTGACTGAGTCACAGTTTAGCACCTAAAGTGTCTCGTGGTGAGAGAGCTTTATTTTTCAACAATGCCCTTCTTTCCTGTCTAACTGCTTAACATGTTTTTATCCAGAAGAGATTCTGCATCTTCTCTCACCCAGCAAACCTAGCCCTCACATCCCCCCTTGTCCCCTAGACCCCTTTACACCATGCTCTAGACCAGGGGTTCTCAAACCTGTCCTGGACGACCCCCAGCACTGCACATTTTGTAGGTCTCCCTTATCTGACACACCCAATTCAGGTCTTGCAGTCTGTACTAATGAGCTGATGAGATGAATGAGGTGTGCTAGATGAGGAAGACATACAAAATATTCAGCGCTGGGGGTACTCCAGGACAGGATTGTGACTATCTGTAATGTATCTCTAGTACCAAAGGTTCAGTGCTGGGTCTTCTTTTATTTCCCTCCGACAGTATACCCCAGTTTCTCAGCGAGCTCATATCCTCCCGTATTTATTTATCATGCTGTGTATGCTCATCCTCGTCTTTCTTTTCCTCCCTCGGAAATTATGCTTCTGAACATACCTCAGCATGTCTGGATATGGATGGCAGCTGAGAGTAAACCTCACATTCCTGTCAAGATCATTGATGTAGTTGTGAACAAGCAATTTTCATTCTCTGCTCATGGATTCGCCTTTGGAACATCGAGAGGATCCACACTTTTTTCACCTCAAAGCCCCCTCAGATGGTTGTTCAGACCTGTGGTCATCTTATGATTGGACTGCCATTGGACTACTGCGACACTGATGCTTGCGTACAAAGCCAAAAACAGATGTGTCCCCCACTACCACTTTCTTTTTTATCGTTTATTGCAATTTCTTTGACTGTTTTGTTTTTTTCATTTTTCAAGATGGACCTTATTTTTTTAGCATTGGAATATTATAAGACTAGAGTTTTTAAGAGTATTAGATATTTTCCCTGGGACAATCAGTCAAATTCCTACGAAGGTGCAGAGCGGATTGTTGTTGCAAGATCATCAGTCTCGCAAAGTGATACTTTTACACTGACATTTCAGTAATTATTCTATTGAATTCTTATACACACACATTATAGTCTATGATTTTTGGACTTGCTGTCTCGGTGAAATCCAGACAAAGTATCCACTCCGCCGAGCTAATATCACTTTGCTTTTAATCACGGACGTGTGTGAACATGGCACGTTTTCATTAGTGTCAAAGTGGCGTGATTCGTTTAGCGGCGTATAAACTTTATATCGGAACCTTTACTGTACTCTGTCTTTCCGTTCAGGCTCTGGTGTCGAGAGACCTCAGTTTTATGGCGGTACGGGTCCAATGACCCAGGCCAAGGTGAACCATTTGTTTTAATATGCACTGTTCCAGATCACGCTAGGCCTCATCGAAAAAAGAAAAGAAAAAAAAAACAGTGGTGTTCTTGGCTTTGGACCAGTGTTCAAGGTTAACCAGCTTTTCTTGGGTGGTCTTGAATGTACAGTGGTTCCTAAATTTGTTATTAGAACACCCCGATCCTGCATACTTTATTGTTTTATCCGCTTTAATACACCTGATTCAACTAATCAGCTCATGAACGGGGCATCCTTGAGTCTAGAGGAGGGAAAACACGACAATGAGCAGGTCACATGACTTGTGTAATCTTCAATAAACATGAACAGGTTTGTGGTGGGTTGTTATTCAAAAGAACACGAGACGATCAACCAAGGTAGAGATCGCTTTATTTTCAGTTTATTTTTGTGCAAAAATAGCTTTCACTACCTGTGGCAGTGAAAAACAACAACAACAACAACAACAAAATCACTGGAGTTCAGCACCCAAACCTGAGGAACGAGTCACGTCCAAGGTTCTGCTGCTTTTCATTAAAAAGTAAGGGTTATGCGGAAAGAAATATCGATTTGCAACTGTGTTTTTGTTTGTTTGTTTTTTTGGCATTTTTAAAACCAGAATGTAATAATAAAAAAAGATACAAAAAAGCACAAAAACAGACTTTCATAGAAAACATACCTTCGCATCCACAACTATTTTGTTTTTGTTTTTAAAAAACAGTCATACATCAAAAATATTTACACGATTTTAAAATCTGTACAAAGAATCCCCCCCACCCCCACCCCCAAATTACTTGAAACCCCATATAACACTTCAGCTGTAGCAAAAGATTGAGGTAGCACATGAAGATATGGAGACAGCGAGAAAAACAGAAAGTAAGGCAGATGGAGAGAAAAGATCTACTTTTACAGACACACACACACACACACACACTAAACCTTAAGCTTAAATTTGGATTGTGGCAAAATCCAGAGATATGTGGAAGTCTGGAAAAACATCATTTTAGGGACATTTTTAAAGCCGGTATTTGATTGCAAACCGGATTGATTAGGCTGATTTCCGCTTCGCTTCGGCGCGTGGCTATTCAACGGCTTCGTCAAATTCACCGCGTGAGTGAAGTGCGAGGTTTTTAGACATCTTTGGCCAGGCAGAACGGTTCGTAATGCTGTTTTTACGTTAACTTTCGCAGGCAGACGAAATTATTAAAAAGTGAATAATGAATAAAAACGCCAACTTTTAAGCATTCCAATGAAGATAATGCACCAATTTTCGGTGGTAGCAATGCTAACACAAACGTTTCACAAACATTGCAACGATGTGTGTGTGTGTGTGTGTGTGTGTGTGTGTGTGTGTCACCTTAATAATAAATACATAATCAAAATTTTTTTTTTTTTTATCTTTACCACTGAACCTTTTTAAGATACGTTTCTCAACGTCACATAAGGAACGAAACACTTTCGGGCGTGCCGTTATGGGAAAATAATCAGTGATGATGGCTTATTATTTTTCGCAGTTTATTATTAACCTCCGTCCTCAGTACAAGTCCCTGTGACCGAGCTGTTACTATAGAAACGACATTCGAATATTACAACGAGCGCATTAATATGGATATAAACCTGTGATTTGCAGCTGCACTACAGTCAGAGCTGCTGTTATAGGAAATGAATCAACACCTACTGACACGTCTCTGTGAGCTGGGATGCTACCAAGGCAGAAATCCGGCTGGCTCGTCGGACTTCTCGAAGGCCACTTCATTGTTTTTGCACTTCTGGGTGAAACTTTAACGTGTTATTGATTCTGGAAAGCTTTAACACAATCCTCCAGGAAAAGATTGTTTTCTTTGGAGTGTTGCGTTTTTTGCCTCCTTACCTTCCACCAGAGTTCACGAAGGTTCCTCTGGCCAGGAGAACAAAGCTCACGGTGATGTGCTATTCCCACAGACGCCGAGCGCCGATGCCTGCTTGCCTGCCACCCCGCACGATATAGACTGAGCGGGTTAAAAAAAAACTATTCAATTCAATTCAAAAAACAATGCCGGAAGACAAGCTAGAGGGGGGAAAGTGCAGCCAAGAGAAAAATCCCAAAGAAAAGCTGTACAAAACAAAAAACGACGATTAAATACAGTGTGATCAATATATTGATATTCTTTCGTAAAAGATCATAAAATGACTGAATATATAAAACCAGCACTGCTGGTAAACATCGTCCTTTCAGCCACATACGTGTAAATGCTATAAAAATGAAAGAGAAGGAAGATATTGGGAATGATCAGGATGGAAAATGACGAGGAAGGGAGGTCCGCTGGTGACGTGGGTCCCTTCGCTCTCACGCAGAGAGACAATTCCAGATGAAGTTGGTAGACGAATGAGTTTTTGTCCTGATGAGAAGACTGTGCGTCCCTGGAGAAGTGGACGGGACGGGTGTGTGTACGGGCACATCACTCTCGAACCGTGAAGACGCGGAAGGACCCGCCTTGTGACTGGGATTTACTGGAAAGGAGACAGTGAACACTTAGCTGATATGAGCAAAACGTGCACAGTGTCACCATGACAACGCTCTAACCAGTCTCGCTTGGCTAACTAACTAGCTTAGCTTGCCGAACGCAAGTTTGGTTAGCATATTTAGATTTATGTCATAGTAATAGTGATATAAATAGTAGCTTTATCTCAGAATATACTGCCTTTCTTTTCCATGTCTGGATTTTAATATCGTGGCTTTTACATGTCAGAATAAAGCGTTTTAAAAACATGAAAGCTCTTATGGACGGAATACACGTGCTGTATGTAAATGTATTTAGAATATCTCAAAGTGATTCTCAAACTTGGGTTCATGGAAGGTCCGCATCCTTCTAACAGTAACAGAAACCCCATCCCACCATCATCGAAGGTAATGAAATCTAAATATCCATCCATCCATCCATCTTCTACCGCTTACTCCTTCTTCAGGGTCACAGGGAACCTGGAGTCTATCCCAGGGAGCATCGGGCACAAGGCGGGGTTACACCCTGGACAGGGTGCCAGTCCATCACAGGGCACAATCACATACACACTCACACACCCATTCATACACTACGGACACTTTAGACACGCCAATAAGACTACCATGCATGTCTTTGGACTGGGGGAGGAAACCAGAGTACCCGGAGGAAACCCCCGCAGCACGGGGAGAACATGCAAACACCGCACACACAGGGTCACGGTGGGAATCGAACCCCCGACCCTGGAGGTGTGAGACGAACGTGCTAACCATAGTAGAATGTTTGAGAACCCTTGATATAGAGGATACATTGCTAGAGGGTCCTAACTTATTCCATCTAGGAGTGTTAATAGTTCAATATGATTTCTTGGAAGACTGAAGCGGAAACTCCAACACTAGCTCGTTGTTACTGGTGTTATGATCTTGTTCAAATGAAATGAACTTTATTGACTATTGTGCTTGGCGTGTTTGCTTTGTTATGACTTCATTAGCAGAGCGGCCTTCGTGCTGCACCACATCGGAGAACATGGGGATAAAAACGAGGCGTTTGGTTTCAGATTGCCTGTAATTATCGGCTGAGTCAGGCCATGAGAGCAGACGGAGAAGGTAACTCGAGAGCGTCTGATTATTTTCTTGTTAATGAGGCGCACGAGCCGTGGCTAGCATCACGTGAGAAAAAGTTGCGGTCCACCTTCAGGGGTGGATTTTGTCGATGCTAGTTGAATTGTCCTTCTCGAGTAAGGCAGCTCGGGGTTTGTGTGTGGTCCGTCCACACGTTATTACTTTACGCACACGGAGATGAAAAGCTCAGAGAAATAAACGAGAAGCAAGTACCTTTCAGACTGAACGCCGTTCTTCAGACTGCCCGTGTAGCTGTTCTTCTTATCCATAGCCAAGATGTCCAGATATCCTCCTGAAGCTTTGATCACGCCGGCGTGGAGAGCGGCCCGGCAGATGCTAGAGCTCTGTAAGGAATACAAACAGCAGATCTTACACTTGTACCGTTTATTCAGATGATGGCAAAAAAAAAAAAAGAGTCAATTCTCCAAATAAAGGTGTTGGGAATAAAGTCATCTCGGACTCGATAACCGAGTCTCTTCGGTTCCATTACACCAGCTCATGTTCCGCTGACCTTCACACCTACAGTTTAATACCACCACACTTTGGGCACACATCCATCGTTCACTTCACACACACATAAAATCCCAGAAAATATATCCTCTGTGCTGGTGCAATGCACAGAAAAGACCAAATCCACAGATACTGAATGGCATTCCAGTGAATCAACTAAGTTCAATATGAGCTCCTAAAGGAAAATAGATGAGCTCAGTGTGTGAGAACGCAGACAGATGACATCACATGACCCGCTCAACAGGTTTGAGGGCAACGCTGGATAATACTCCATATTATCTGGAGTCTAAAGTAGCACTCATTTCAGTTCCTGCCTGGAGGAGGCGGTGTAGGCCGCTGGGTCTCAAAGTCCACCCACGTTTCTACCTATGAGCAGTTACAGAACTCGGTCAGATCTCCGAGCCACCAAGGGGCCACATGAGAATGCATAAGAATTTTTTTTTTTTAATGTAGGATATAGGACGGAATTTAGGGTTCAGAAGGATCAGAACCAGCCCAGTTATGGATACGCCGGTGGAACAAAATGATGTTAAATTTCAGAACTTTGCTGCTTCTCAACTCTGAATGATGTTTACCATCCAACACTTTTATGCAAATTTAAAAAAAAAAAAAAAAACAGACTGGAATTTTAAAAAAAAGCCTGAATAAAATGCAAAACATTTGAATGGAAACACATCAAGTGTGGACGGTTTTCCTCACACCATTCAACAATTCACTCACCCTCTTTTGGATGTCTGAAACTCAGCATCTTATTATTTATGGGCATCCCAAACCTTATACAAGCTTATACATAGCTCCACCCCCTAATCACTTTTCTACAGAAGTACTGTGAGCACTTTAAGTGGAAAAACATGCCCTTAGTGTCCAAAACTAAACTACCTGAAACAGCATCCAAGAGAAATATATCATTTAAACGTCACATTTATTTTGAAGGAAACTGTAAAGTAGCTTCAGGACACTGAGAAGCTAGGGTTTGACTTGCGTCCGAGTCCCAAGAGAGAGCTCTGATCTGTGGCCAGCTGGACAGACCCGGGGCTTTGACAGAGGAATGCGATAAACATGCCAAAACGCAGCAGCGAGTGTGTCCAAGTTCACTTCCAGCAAATGTGAGTGGCTCAGACAGGCATAAGTCTATTAGAACTTTATCCCTCTCAGACAATGAGGATCAGCATGTCAGAGGAGGACGCAGGGCAGCCGAGGACAATCGCGAGAGCAGCTCCGGTCAGTTTGCACTTCATTCATTCCATAGATTTTCTCAAACAGATGTTGATTTGATACCATTGCAATCAAAATGATTCAATACTCACTGCAAATCAGGTTTAATGTCAAATGTTACAAACATTCAGCTGTTTGCGACGAACAAATCAAACAAAAGCAAGTGAAATAGTTCAACACGACCAATGCTTCAAGTGGTTTCAACAAATTCAACTGAAAATGCAACTTCTAATGATTTCTCCAGTCTCAAAATGATTCACCCCTTTCATGGCGAGCATCTTTAGTACTTAGTAGAGCTCCTTTTACTGTTATGACCTGCTGAAAATGAGATGCAGAGCTTCTGGCAGCGTTCCTGAGGAATCTTCTCCCGTCCCTCGTGAGCAATGGCCTCCAGTTCAGTAATATTCTTGGGTTTGCGTGCTTCAACCGCCTTCTTCAAATCCCACTAGAGATTTTCTATGGGGTTCAAGTCAGGTGACTGTGATGGGCCTGTAGAATCTTCCAGGACTTCTGCAACCAAGCCTTGGTGGAATTTGAGGTACGCTTGGGATCATTGTCCTGTTGTGCAAGCTTCAGCTTCCTCACAGACGGCATGATGTTTACTCCTAGGATTTCCTGATACTTCAATGAATCCATCTCGCCTTCCACACGCTGCAGGTTTCCAGTACCAGAGGATGCAAAGCAGCCGCAGAGCATCACCGAGCCACCACCATGCTCGACTGTGGACAGAGTGTTCTTTCTTCATTCTTCTTCCTCCAGACATACCACTGACCCATCATGCTGAAAAGATTTGTTTCATCGCTCCAAAGAACAGAATCCCAAAACTTCTGTGCATTATTTATATCATTTTGAAGCGACTTTTCTTGTGCTTTTGGGTCAGAAGTGATGAACGTCTTGGAGTTCTGTCATGGAAACCTTCTGTGTTTTGTACGCTCCTTACTGTGCTCACTGAAACCTCAGTGCCTGTTACACAAAGTCTTGCTGCAGGTCTTTTACAGCCACTCGAGGGTTTTTCACAACCTGCCTTCTCACAAATCTGCTTGCAGCCGTCGATAACGTCCTTTTTCTGCCCCGTCCGGGTTCAGAGCTCAAGCACACCTGCTGCAACTAATGAAGCCTTTGATTAGCTTGAGACAACAGCTGTTCTGCGTATTTGTGCTGTTGTGTGGGATTCAGTTCAGGGGGAATACTTTTGAGACTGGAGAAATCGTTATAAGCTGCTGTTTCAGTTGAATTTGTTGAAACCACTTTGCAGCATTCGTCTGAACTATTTCACTTGCTTTTGTTTGATGTGTTCATCAAACAGCTGAAAGTCTGTACATTTTCACAATAAACCTGATGTGCACTGGGGGCTGAATCATTTTAATTGCAACTGTAGCTCTTTAAGCTATTCCTGATGACAAACAACAATAGTTTATAATAATTCATAAAAGTGAGGCCTGATTTGAGAGAAAAGGATTAAGAAGTTTAATCCTGGGGCTCAGGAAGATGAACTGAGATTGCACTGCAAAAATCTGTTATTTTAAGAAGTTAAAAAAAAATACATCTCTGTTAAAGACGAATGTTTGTAATATTTCATAGGAGATCAGTATAAATAATTCCAGGATTCATTTTTCAAGGACCAATTTTTTTCTTTTTTAAGACATTTTTATTTTTAGAATAGCTTCATTTTAAAATAAAGTGTGCTTGTTTTTGAAGCATTCATTTATTCATTTATTGATTCATTCATTTAATTACTGAGAAAAACTATTATTATTATTATTATTATTATTATTATTATTATTATTATTATTATTATTATTATTATTATTATTATTATTATAATGCTAACAGAGACAATTTCAAACATCAAATGACTAACAATTTGTAGATTATATAATCTTATAAATAATGCGTGACAACCTGTGTAATAATCGAATAATCTCCTTTAAATAAAAATCATCTGATAAATGAAATAATATGTCATATAAAAACCCCAACGGAAAGATTCTACAAACCAACAAACAAATAAATGAATAAAATGTCTAGGTTTTATACTTTAATTTTACACTTACTTTAAAATCCGAGTCTGATGTTACTAATAAAGACAAATATTTGACTAATGAAATATAATATACAAAAAAATACATCATACATTCTCAAAATAAATAATTAATGACAAGCTTTATAATGTAATCGATATTTGCAAATAAACTACGTAAGTAAATCTGATATTCCTATTCCTACTCTGGTTCTTGCAGAGTGACACAACAGCAGACGTGTTTAACGTTCAAATTGTTTTTAAGGTCCTAGAATTGAAGCTTAGTGGTCGTCCCATTCAATTTTTCTTTTTCCTAGTTAAACTTTTCAGCCGCATTTCTAATGAAATAGTGAAAAAGTACCGCTTATATCGTTAACTATATACTCATTTAATGGTCTTTAAAGTCAGATATATGTTAATAGAGTTTGGTTCACTGTAATGAAATCGTTTTAAATATCACTGAAATGAAATGACAGACCAACGACAGACAAAAAGCAAGGGTGCCGCTTCGACCGTCGGTTATCCCGGATTCGTACGAATAACACTGTTCTTTTTGCATTACGTAGATTTGCAAACACGAAGCTCCGACGCAGGTTGGTGTACAGGTTAGCAGGTCCGAAATGGCCATTTTTAATATTTTAATGCCTCCACATTAAACCAAACCTCCATTAAGACCCAAAGCACAAAGAGGAGCTACTTACGTCAGCGTAGACGCCAGTGCCGATCACTGGAGACCAGTACGAAGGCTGATTCTTACAGCTGGCTGGGCACTGAACCCTGAATAAGACCAAAAAAAAAAAAAAGGTAATTAAATGAAGAGTTAAAGAGCAGGAACTTTGAACAGTTCTGTGATGTAGATGTGTTTCATCATGGATAACAACGGAAGGGTCACGTGACGTGGACCGAATGAAAAAAGACTTACTACCCAAATGACGTCAAGTTGGACCTCATGACTTTACAATTTTTTTTTTGTCTTGTCCTGAACAAGACTTCATTCCAAAGATGCAAAGATGACGTATTTATGATTAAGTAATGAACGGCGTCCACGAAACACGTTCGTTCCTGTCGTCACTTACGCTACGGCAGCTACAAACTGGTATAAAGTCGTTCACTCACTAGCTCCTCTTTTCTTTTCTCCCGCTCGAAGGTAATAAAAACGCAGTTGGTTACGCATGTTACCGAGAAACCGCAAAGAAGTGTAAAACTCCTCTGTCCTGAAGATGTCGGAAAACCTCAACTTACCGTTTTAGCTCTGAAACTGGAGACTCCTTCCGTAAAAACGTTAAACACACGTCTCCTTACAGAAAACGTCACGACGTCACCGATTATACGCATTTTTTGGAAAAATCCGAGCATTCCACCGCACAAGTGAATGAGCTGTTGCTATAGAAACGCTAACGCATTATAACGCCTGAGCGCATTCATGTATACAAGCCTGTGATTGCAGCTGCACTACTATCGGACCGGCTGTTACAGAAAATGAAATCAACGCCTTCTGACCAATCACGATCCAGAATTCATCCATGATCCAGAATTTAAAATACTATAAATACTTTGTTCGTGTTAAACGACCAGGAACGCAATCTGACTCGTCGGAGTTTCGGACTTCTACGAACAGCAGGACGGATGTGGGTTACCTTGGGCAGGTGCTGTGCTGGTCGCTGAAGGGGCAAATATCGGCCACCGTGGTGTAGCAGTCGACCGATTTTACTGTGAGGTAACAAACAAACAAACAAACAAACAAACAAAGCTGGGGTTACATCTCTGCATGCAGACAGAATACAGGAATGATACTCGATATTTCACTCATGAGGAGATTCGCTTCACTTACTTTCCACTTTCGCTACAAGGAATGCGTTGGCGGTTTTATATTTACTGTGAAGAGAAAATGCGAAGCTGTTAGTTTAAGACATTTTTGCACGTTAACAGATCCATATAGTAGTGAGGAGAAAAAGATAACAGCTCAATATGTGATATTACAGTACAGTAGGTCATGCATTGTTGATTATAACGAGTCTTTATTGGTCACGTATACATTACAGCACAGTGGAAGTCTTTTTTCTTCGCATACCCCAGCATGTTTGGAAGCTGGGGTCAGAGAGAGCACAGGGTCAGCTATGATACAGCGCCCCCTGGAGCAGAGACTGTTAAGGGCCTTGCTCAAGGGCCCAACAGTGGCAGCTTAGCAGTGCTGGGGCTCGAACCCCCGACTTCCAATCAGTAACACGGAGCCTTAACCGCCAAGCCACTACTGCCCCCTCATTAGTAAGAAATAACACACTCAGCGTCACGCTGCTGTGGGAAAATAATCAACGCTTGGGTGGTGTGATGAAGCACAGTTACTGTTACCACTCCTTATTCCTTTTATCCCACAGGAATTTACCCACGATTACAAGTTTAACTTTCTTTTAAAAACATCATGTCATACTTTTTCAAATTTGTTTATTGTTACATCCAGTGATGCGGAACGTCCACGAAACGTTCCTTCTTTTCAGCAGATTTGACATTTTGTTTGGGTTTTTTATTTTTTTATTTTTTAAACTTGTCTAATTTAAAATACAGTGCGTAAATAGTTCTAAAACAGTCGTACATTTTCCTTTTAACTCGATAAAGATTTCACCCTTCGACTCAAAACATACGAGGAAACGTACAGACTGCGCAAACGACACAGAGCGGGAAGCGCTGTCGAAAATACATACTTTTTGTTTAGCATTCATGTGGTTTTTAAACCAGGATTGCTTGTCGAAATTGCCACACGATGGTCTGAATGAAACATGATGTAAGTTTTATGAGATATAAAACTGAGAAAACTGTGAAATCGTTGAGCTACTCGTACCTGAAAGACTCGACGCCGTTCTTCGTGGCTTTAACGAAGAACGGGAAACTGTCTTTCCTTGCGACCTCCACCAGGCCTCCGTTATTATCGATGACCCCGTAGTGGATGGCAGCACGGCAAATACTGGATTGCTGGAAGAATCAGGAAGAGAGAGAGACGCAAGTCGATAAGAAGAAGAAAAAAAAAAAAAAAACGACAAATCCACGTTCGAGAAGGACCCGAGACACGTACCACGTCGTAGTAAAGCGTGCCCCACACTTTAGCGTTGCTGTATAAGCAGTTGGCAGGGCAGTTATACCTGCAGGAAGTGCACACAGGGTTTAATCAGTGGATGTCTACAGTCCAGCTGAGTTTGAGTTGAGATGTGAGATTGTCTAACTCACCTGTTACAGGTTGCGCCTTTGCACTTGTCCCTCATCTTCGTCTCGCACTTGATGTTTTGAGCTGCAGTGCAAAAAATATTACATGTGTACAGTAGACAAGACAAGCAACAGTCCCGCCCCCAATAAAGTCAACACGAAGCCGAGTTCCTGTTACGACCCCAAAGTAACAGCACCTCCCGAAGACCTTCGTTCCTCTAATACCCCCCAAAACAACCGGCAAAATCAATATTTAAAATTAACATAAAAAAAAAAAAATGTTTTTTTTTTTTTTTTTATATTAAATAAAAACAAAGGGCGGGGGGTTTAAAAAAACAAAAAAACAACGTTTTTTTGCCAACAAAAACAAAAACAAAACAAAAAAACAAACGTAGCTTTACTTTTGACTGTCACAAAGCACCGACACTGGAGACTCCTTCCGTGAATGTTACATAAACATCTCCTCACACAAAGTTTCATCGTTTAAACAATTAGACCTTTTTTTTTCTTTTCTTTTAGATCATCCGCTATACAAGTCCCTGGATGAGCTGTTACTATAGAAACGATAACGTAATCAGAACGAGAGCGTTAATGTAAACCTGTCGTTAACTGAAATCAGTTTAAGTTCAGTTTAAATCATCGCACTTTAAAACAGGGGAATTCTACAGATCTGTGGTACAGCTGTGACGATGTAACCACGTGTAGAAATAAACGGACAGCTCTTACTCAGGAAGTTGGTGCGAGTGGTCTTCGGCGGCGTGGGCTTTTTGGGTGTAGAAGGTTTGGGATTGGTCCTGGAAGCAGGTCTGGGTTGAGGGATCTCCACCTGCACAGGAACCTGAGGCTTCTCCACCTCATTCATGTCTTGAGTCTCAGGGCGTCGAGGAGTTCCTGAAAAGAAGCATGTCATTTAGAATCACAGAGGTTAAAATGAGCAACGTGGACAAAGTGGAATATCTTAACGTGCTTTCGTAATTTTAGGGCGTGTTCTTTTTCAAAACTCTCATGATGTCAAGCATTTTTGATCTTTTATTACCTCTCGACCAATCATGAGGAGAGAAAAACAAACATGGACGGCAAACTACAGCTGGAAAAAAACTTGTCTCGGTGATCATAGATGAGACGTCGAATCAAAAATATGCCAATATTCCAACGTTGTAATGTAAATTAATATAATAGCACGTGTATTTGTGGGATGTTCACAAGTACGTCATGTGACGTCCCACAAGCGGCTCGAATTTCTTTAGCGTTTCTGCCTTTAAATATATCACCACGGTGTTTATTTCATCTCCATCACTGATCTTAATAAATCGAATATATATTTACAAAGCGAGCTAGGCTGGTCAGTTAGCTCATACTAGCGAGGGCTGGTAAGAGCGTTGCTACGGTTACACTGTCCCTTAATGTTGTTCTTTAAAGCAAAATCTTCCTCAGACGTATACTAACATATCATTTGGTTTCTATGCTTTGTATTGACTAGCTTTATTTACTATATGGATTGATTTCGTGCCACTTTCATTGTTAGTACAATTTACTGTAAGTCGACCTGTCAATCAAGCTCAGTGGGCGGGTTCATCAGTTATTATTATTAGTTTGTGGAGGAGTAAGAACGGAATGTTTCACTGAATATCGCGTCAGCTTCCAAGTGAATCCCGGGACGGATCGAGTCTTAACCGGAGTTCGCGTCAAATGAAAGGAGGTGAAGTTAAGTGGGTGAGACAAACGATATGCAAATGAGATGCAAAACATTATAGGAATTTTTAAATGACTGTAAGACGTGTTAGAATGCATCTTGACTTGTTTTTTTGAAGTTATTGTCTCAAATCGTATCCCTCAGCTAAGCTAAAGAGCCAATTCTATCGATTTTAATTATATATGCGTTAAGACGTTCATGATGGACCAGAAAAGACACGGCGCCTACAAATACCCAAGATCATCCTTGAGGAGTTAAAACACATTCTTTAGAGTAGGATGAATTATGGACCGTTTTAACTTGCACGTAAAAAATAAATGTACAAAAATCACCCTTGTAGCACAGGTTGTCTTTGCAGACTCCTCCGTAGCTGGGAGGACACTGAGAACATGGACGTCCGTGCTGGTAGGGCGCCTCGCCGATCCAGTTTCCCCTGATGGAGACCACACAACCGGGTCAGAACCAATCGTGGAGTGATTATACTGTGAGATTAATTGCTTTACAGTTCTCTGGACATTTTCACAAAGTCAGGTTCTCCAAAAAACACCATCCAAATAGAAACCGGCAATTAAATGATGAGGAAAGTCTGGAACTAATCAGCTTGCGTAGCATTATTCTTTCCCTAACTCGAGACATTTTTCTGTTTTCCCACTAGACGGAACCTTGTCCTTCCAGTCCTGTTCTTCCAAAGAGTCCAGGATTAAGTGGTTTATTATATTTAAGTGGACAGATGTGAGGTCAGTGGAAAGAGTTAGCGGGTGCATGTGACTTACTTTGGCGAGTAGTTGCATACGAGGTAGACGGCGTTCTCCCACGTCTCCCCCCACACGTTCATGCTTGGACACATGTGGACAGCACAGCCCACGCGGTTGGTGGTGGCCCAGACAATCTGCAAACAACCAGAGACGCCCATGAGCACAACGGTCTACACAAATCCCTAGCGCAACCAGCTTGATTGAGCATCGTGCTGCCACTCAGATGGCTTCCTGACATGTTTCTGCAGTTTCCTGGCTTTCCTGGAGGTCCCACGGTCACGATAACAGGACTGTTTTAACCATTCTACTGTAGATCAGAATCAGTCAGTGGAAGCAGGAATCAGGATCTTGAGTAAGGCACGGAAAATAAAACAGAACTGAAGTGCACACCTTCATTGTGTTCATCGTGTAGGGCTGAAAACGTCCTTGTAAGCTTCTTGCACTCACTATTCAGAGAAACAGCAGTGGAAAAATCTCCCGAGCAGTGAGAACGCGGAGATAAACATTTAGATCATGACATAAACAACTAGACTCTTCTTGCTCCTCCAGAACATACAGCATTTCTACACATCTACGGCTTTGTCCTTTGGATCAGTTTAGAAAGCTCACATCTACAAAAAAATTCATATATAAACCATCCATGAATCGATTCATTTCCTGCAGTGAGTCGATTCAGAGTCAAATCGCTTTCTCTAAAGCGTTCGCTTGGAAGTGGACCGCGGCCACCTCGCTCATACGCTCTCAGACCTGCGTGCGATCGCCGTGTTCATGGAGGCATTTCCCAATTTGCATATTCATTAATATATTCATAGATGCCAGTATTGATAATCATAGCAAAGTCATAGTGTATTATTATATTTTTTAATACACAGATGATTTCAATTGTCTAAAATTTCCCTAATCTACTAGGTTATTTTATGTAAAGTGTTTTTCAGGTTTTTTTTTTTACTATGCTACTACTGTCTATTTGTTTACATAATAGAGTGAATATCGTTATTAATTTCTTTATAGTGAGTTTAATTATGTTTATATTGAATGAAGAGTGTATATACAGGATTATAATTATATTACCCAAGACAGGTGTCCCCAAATATTAACCAGTGTGTTCGCTGCATCAAATATTGCACAAAACTCTGAATATACAGCAACAGACGCATGTTTTAACAAAACCGTAAAGTGTCCCTATACGCTTAAGAGTAAAATTGTTATGTTGTTTTATATATATTCATTCATCATGTTCATGAAGGGTGCCAATAATTTCTGGTAAAAACTGCAGGAAGTACGTGTAAGAAAAAGCGCTCTTCGTTGAAAATAAAGGGAGAAATAGAAAACTATTCGTACGTTGTGTGGGGAAATCGTGTAACTGGGTTGTTTTATCTCGCGGAACGTGTTCTTTGACTTCTGTGCGTTTTTAATGTCTCTCGCCCACCCCCACCCCACCCCCAGTCCAGTCAGGTGTGTCCGGATTGATGGTTCCGCAGGGGGTTCTAAAGAGAGACCGATTCTTTCAATCCGAGCGGAAGGAGATGCACGTGAAGTGTGACCGTCATCCGCTTCCTGTGAGCTCGTACAATCTTTTTCATGCTCCACACAAATAAAGGAACGCTGCCACACAGTGCAATGGAGTTCATCCGGTGCAGCCACACTGCATGAGCCAGGACTGTTTTACTAGTAAATGAATGGAGATTCTGACTCAGCGCTTTCTTGCTCATGTACAGTTTAAACTACACAGCGGGTTTGTGTGCAGTCCAACAGAGCAGTGGTGTAAAAGAGAGAGAGAGAGAGAGAGAGAGAGATTCTCTCCTGATCTAGTTCTTCCTGTTCCAAGGGCAGAAAGAGATCACATTTACCCCTGGCCTCACGGTCAAGAAACACTTTTAGCATCCTTAAGAGACCACGGGCAGAAACGTTTATTTTCTGCTCAAATATGCTGCAAAAAAATGTTGACACCCCCCAAGAAACCTAAGTGCAGTACTTGAACTCTGCAAAATTCCATAAGAGCTTTATGGAGAAAGAAAAAGAAAAAAAGAGAACTGAATACAAATGAAAAGCCCCCGAACCACAAGTATGACAGAGGATTATTGATATTTCAAGCTCGTTTATGGCTCTTGTGGAGATGGATGGCATCGTGAATGAATTCTATCGTAAGTGCCGACTATGAGGATGTCTCAAAATCCAAAAATCTGGTTACGGCTGCCAAGAGGTTACGACTTAACCACACACGGATCTTTCGCCAAGATAACAACGACAAATAAACACCCAAATCAACAGAGAAACGGAGGCATGTTCCGTGACAGTCGTGGAACTCTGAGCTTGTCTATGTACATTACTGCTTGGAGAACGTTCTATAAGCCTCCAATGCTACAGGAAAGGACTCTGCGGTCAAATAATATGCCCATTAGGGATGCATCGTTCCCAATAGCGGTGCTCCGTATCCGTCGGATACCGTACTCATTTCCTCATATATGTAAAATGTTCTCGAATACCAACATCTGATACCATGCGATACTGTGAGACATAATCCTAGCGTTTGCTTTCACGCTACCGGACAGACGAATCAAAATGACAGCGAGCTGGATGTATTTCGCAATTATATAAATAACTTACTCAGTATACCTTTTTTGAGGGATTCTGACGGCATGAAAGCAAAAACTTACTTTACTAACAGCTGTACGGAAAGACTTTTCCGTACTGAAACACAACCATCTCCAGCGCAACGCCACGCTAACTTGTGTAGCTAACGAATTCATAATCATTTAACAAGTTAACAAAGGAGCATAGGAGCCTTAACGCATGAACGTTTTCATGGGCAGGTTTTAAGCCTGGGAAATAATATACAAAGCGAAATTAAACGTCGCATGCCATCCCACGATCGATTAATACAAAACACGTGGTTCATGTCAGAATCGTCGATACTGGAGCTGTATTACGTATTACGATGGGTGCCAATAATTTTGTATTGAGTTTTGAACTAACAGGCTGGTTAAAAACCACAAAACAGGACAGTAGCCGTATCAAGAAAGACGAGCAAGGGCACCGCGGCTCGGGTGTTTTTATAAATCTTCAAGCGATTTCAGGTCCAGTAAGTAAGCGCTGCAGGAGTCGGAGAACAGCTTCCAGATGTTTGTGACCTGGTTTCAGCGGGAGACTGTTTTCACAAATCCATCACAGCTGCTAAGTAAAGTCTGAGAGGATACAGAGCCAGAACACTTTCTGCTCGTCTGACTTTTTTTTTTTTCTTTTCATTCCTTACAAAGATAAACCATTTTCCCCTTTTGTCACTCCCGTCGCGTCTCTACACGGAGTCGAAAGCAGGTGGAAAGTCGACACCTTGGACGATACACAACCCCGAAACACCTCCATGTCCCGCACGCTGTTTGTTACGAGTGCAAGGATTAGCACAAGTCATCACCGAATATAACGAGACGGCAAATTTACGATCCTGTGAAATATATTTAAACCCCAGACGTCCAAAAACAACAACACTAACACATTCCCTATTGCATTTAATCAAATGTTATTGACTACTAACTGCTATGAGGAGAGGCGGGATTAACCAATCAGCATCAAGCAATTTTACCAGAAGGATATTACTTGAAGGATGTTACCAGACGAATAGTACTGGAAGATATTACTTGAAGGTAGATGGATGGTAGGAAGGTATATTGTTATATTGGAATGACATTACTGGAGGGATATTACAGGTGAGATGTTACTGGAGGGATATTACAGGTGAGATGTTACTGGAGGGATATTACAGGTGAGATGTTACTGGAGGGATATTACAGGTGAGATGTTACTGGAGGGATTTTACAGGTGAGATGTTACTGGAGGGATATTACAAGTGAGATGTTACAGGTGGGATGTTACTGGAGGGATATTACAGGTGAGATGTTACTGTAGGGATTTTACAGGTGAGATGTTACTGGAGGGATATTACAGGTGAGATGTTACTGGAGGGATATTACAGGTGGGATGTTACTGGAGGGATATTACAGGTGAGATGTTACTGGAGGGATATTACAAGTGAGATGTTACAGGTGAGATGTTACTGGAGGGATATTACAAGTGAGATGTTACAGGTGAGATGTTACTGGAGGTATGTTACAGGTGAGATGTTACTGGAGGGATATTACAGGTGAGATGTTACTGGAGGGATATTACAGGTGAGATGTTACTGGAGGGATATTACAAGTGAGATGTTACAGGTGAGATGTTACTGGAGGTATGTTACAGGTGAGATGTTACTGTAGGGATA
Source organism: Ameiurus melas (assembly GCA_012411365.1). NCBI lineage: Eukaryota > Metazoa > Chordata > Actinopteri > Siluriformes > Ictaluridae > Ameiurus > Ameiurus melas. The sequence continues at coordinate 2,562,840 of CM022762.1, read as the reverse complement.
TTACAAGTGAGATGTTACAGGTGAGATGTTACTGGAGGTATGTTACAGGTGAGATGTTACTGGAGGGATATTACAGGTGAGATGTTACTGGAGGGATATTACAGGTGAGATGTTACTGGAGGGATATTACAGGTGAGATGTTACTGGAGGGATATTACAGGTGAGATGTTACTGGAGGGATATTACAGGTGAGATGTTACTGGAGGGATATTACAGGTGAGATGTTACTGGAGGGATATTACAGGTGAGATGTTACTGGAGGGATATTACAGGTGAGATGTTACTGGAGGGATATTACAGGTGAGATGTTACTGGAGGGATATTACAGGTGAGATGTTACTGTAGGGATTTTACAGGTGAGATGTTACTGGAGGGATATTACAGGTGAGATGTTACTGGAGGGATATTACAGGTGAGATGTTACTGGAGGGATATTACAGGTGAGATGTTACTGGAGGGATATTACAGGTGAGATGTTACTGGAGGGATTTTACAGGTGAGATGTTACTGGAGGGGTGTTAGAAACAGGAAAAACAGTCATGGAGGACAAAGCCCCTGGAGTCCTGCTAATAAGTGAATATAAGAAGATTTACGACATGTTGAATGGAAACTATCTCTTTGCCAATGTTCCAGTGTAACCAAAAACAATACAGTGTGTATGGTGAATTTCTGCCTCCAAAGCTACAGCAAAAACAACCAGCCTCCTCATCACCTGCGTGACACCAGTCTGCACTTCATCTGTCATTACTGAGCTAAATAAATCTAATCTATTCCTCTATAAAGTGTGAGCTGATTTTAAAGTGAATTTATTTCTCAGTTTAATCCGCAGCAACAATCAATCTCAAATGCAAGACAAAGGCAAATGCAATCCACAGCTCTATACAGTTGCTATTTTCCAGGTGTTTCCACTTATTTATGAACCTTAAAGAAACCCTGGGGTGCACAGTGGTTAGCACATTCACGTCACATCTTCAGGGTCGGGGGTTCGATTCCCACCGCTGCCCTGTATGTGTGTGTGGAGTCTGCATGTTCTCCCCGTGCTGCGGGGGTTTCCTCTGGGTACTCCAGTTTCCTCCCCCAGTCCAAAGACATGTATGGTAGGTTGATTGGCGTGTCTAAAGTGTCTGTAGTGTATGAATGGGTGTGTGTGATTGTGTGCCCTGCGATGGATTGGCACCCTTTCCAGGGTGTACCTTATGCCTTGTGCCCCATGCTCCCTGGGATAGGCTCCAGGTTCCCCGTGACCCTGGAAAGGATTAAACCCATGGATGGAAGGATGGAAACCCAGTGTTTATAACCCACCCCCCTCACCTGTGTGTAGTGAGTACACATGGGTCCAGAGCAGCGTTCGGGGCACCAGGGGTTGCACTCGTGTGGGTACGGGTACGTGTAGTCCTTCACCTCATCATACCAGGCCTGGACGTGGTACGCAGGGGAACGGTACCTAAAAGGACAGGACAGGACAGAAAATCAGTCGAGAACCTGTTCCTTAACCCATTTTCTCCAGAAGAACACTAACACATTACACACGGACCCTTTATCTGTTCTCATCCCTGACTCCAAAGTAAATAGCGCTCATTCCTCTAAACAGCCATTCATCTCCACACACTGTAAACATTACTATATACGGCACTGAGGAGTCCTGCTGTAGAGGAGTGGGAGAGAAAAAAAAAAAACACCTCTTCTGCTGGCATCAGAACAGACACAAAGTTTAAAGGGAACGAGCATAGAGTTGAGGAAGGGCACAGAGAGAGACGCTGGTCACAAACTGCTGGTTTATCGAGTGGAGCTCTCGAGGTGTATATAATACACGCTGTGTGTGGAGAGAGTAATAGATCCGTGGTATATTCTTGTGGTATAAAAAATTATTTTAAGCGGATTGTCACGTTACCAGAAAAGCACAAAGCGTACAGTCCTCCGTCCTAAAGATGTCGGAAAAACCTAAAGTTGCATCTTTACGTCTGACTGTGACAGAGCGCCGACACTGGAGACTCCTTCCATTAAATGTTACATAAACATCTCCGTACAGATCAACCCAATACATGGGTTTTGTTGTTGAATCTGTTTATTATTCGTGGAGCGGCCAAGTGAACGATCTGTTACTGTGGAAACGATAACATATTAGGACGAGGGCATTGATATAAACCGGGGATTTGCAGCTGCATTCCTGTCAAATCAATCAACACCTTCTGACCAATCAGGATCCAGCATTCAGCGGTGCTGTGGTAGAAATACAGCCCTATTTATTGCTGTACTTTGTCACAGTGGAGTCAAATGGTAGTGAAGTGAATCAGTGTCTTCGCGAACAGTGTGTGTGTGTGTGTGTGTGTGTGTGTGTGTGTGTGTGTGTGTGTGTGTGTGTGTGTGTGTGTGTGTGTGTGTGTGTGTACACAGACCTGCCCCAGTGTACTGCCAGATTCTGTCCAATAGACATAAGCAGGTCATGGGGTCCATGGTCCCATTGACACTGTTCAGCCCAGTGTGTAGCAGAACGCTCCAGTTCATCATCCCATATCTACACACACACACACACACACAAATAAACAATGTAAAATCAATAGAAAAATCCGATTACATATAGTATAAGTACAATATACGTACTTGTACAGAATATTAGTGCAATAAAACGAAGCAAAAACAAAGTTAAAGTGCAGTTAGAAGAACATTTTCATTTAATCAAGAAGATAATTCATGTGATTCGACATCCTTCATTACCATATGTAAATAAATATTGGACAAATAATTAATGGTAAGATTTTGAAAGTGAAAAAATATCATCTACATTAAAAAAAAACATTCAAAAAGCAACGAGTAGTAAATAAATGATAAAGGTGATATATAAAATAATAAAATGGAACGTTGAATAAATATATATATATATATATATATATATATATATATATATATATATATATATATATATATATATATATATACATAATACATTAAAATCTCAGCATTGCATTGTTATTGGACCATGCTGGACGCAAAACTGTGCTCAAGATTAAAAAAAAAATACAAGAATCTGATTATTAAGGATTATTATAAGAATTTAGGCTTGAATACATGTCTTTCAGATAAAACCAGATAAACAAAATCGATCGAGTGCAAGTCGTATGTTAATGAAATAGCTAGACTTCGAATAGGATGATTTCAGACTTGATTAGATCATTTCAAACGTTGCTAGTGGGATTATTTGGGGATCTTGCAGTAGACCTACAGTACAGATTACATAGACTTGAACTTTTTTGAGCAAATAAGTGATTTCGTTTTCTGCCATTTCACGAAAGCGAAGACTCTAACGTGGAGGCAAATCGGACAGAAAGGGGAAAACACACAGACATCAGAGTCTGGCTCCGGTCCACTGTAAACACCCTGCAATTCGGGATAAATGAAACACATTTCTCTGGCTTATTTCTCCACCTGAGAAGGACGGGAGGAGGTTTCCATCTCTTCCATGGATACACACACACACACCCACACACACACACAGTGGAAGAAGTTTCATATACACATACATTTGTTCATCTGAGGAAAGCTGTGCAGGACTCTCAGTAAATTTCCAATGCGGTGTTAAACACACACACACACACACACACACACACACACACACACTCTGTAACCCTTGTCCAGTCTGGTGTCCATGTGTTAGTGCACTCCATACAGTTATTCACCCAAACCTGGCAAAAACCTGGACTTGCTCCGAAACTGCTCAACCAAGCACGCTAGAATAAGCACATTTAATAAGAAACACCTGACTACATTCATTTTATACAATATCTTCATTAATACAGCCATATTTGCTCGACATTTCAGCCATGATACAGCACCCCCTGGAGCATAGAGGGTTAAGGGCCTTGCTCAAGGGCCCAACAGTGGCAGCTTAGCAGTGTTGGGGCTCAAACCCCTGACCTTCTGATCAGTAACCCAGAGCCTTAACCATCAAGCAACCACTGCCCCTGCCTCTGCTAATGGCGTAAACAAACAACACTAAAGACTTGCTTAATAGGTTTGTTTTGCTAACTTTGACCAAATTTGATATTAAATTACACCAGAACTGGTATATCTTTAAAACTAAGCAATAACTTTAATTCAAATCAGTGTGCTCGCAAAATAGTGCTTGGACCCCCACTGATCGCTGCCGTCGCGGGAATATTAACTATGCAAGCAGCGATCAATAGGGGTCCAAGCACTGCTATGCAAATACACCGATTTTAACTGAAAGTCAGAGAACAATCTGGCAGCCACTTCACCTTTTGTCTTTCTATACAATTGGGGTGGGGTGGGGTGAGTTGGGGGGGTAAATGTGTTCGGTTTAAAAACAGTGAACAAAAAACTTGGATATATTAAGTAGTTAAAGTTTTCTCCGAGGCTCCAGACATGGCTTCAAGCATATATTTGTTTACATGTGATGATGTAACCTAGAGCGCCACTTTAATGAACACCATAAACCTTTAAAAAAAAAAAAACTAAGTTTTTTTAAAAACAGGAAAATGTAAGGTATCGTTTCGACACTAAAGGAATACCACAGTGTTTTCGATCAAACCTCTATCCGCTGTATCTGGAGTGTATTTTGATAACCAATGGGAATAGTTTCAATGTGAATAGTTTTCCCGCCATGAGACAAGAACAGAAATCGTGTTTTACTCCAAATCTATTTATAATGAAAGTCTAAGGGCAGCTGCTGAACGTCAGTAATATTTCAGTGGAAGGTTTTCAGAAAGTCTTCAAATGTGTTTCCAAGTGAAGCTCTGTATATAATCTGTATCAATCTGGTTATATCAACGTTAGCAGGAAAGTCTAACATAACCAGAACTACTTCATATCGTATTGCTCCAGTGTTGGAAAATGGATAAACTTCCAGAATAGTAGTTTGGGGATCAGATTTTTCTCTCATGTCTGTCTCATTGGAAAACCTTTATTGCTCCTGTGGAAAGGCTGCAGCTTTGAATTTGCATTACAGAGTCATGTGAATTAAACGTTTATACACTGCCCTAAACATATTACATTTACGGCATTTGGCAGACACCCTTATCCAGAGCGACTTACTTATTTATCTCATTTTTATCCAACTGAACAGTTGAGGGTTAAGGGCCTTGATCAAGGGCCCAAAAGTGGTAGCTTGGCAGTGCGGGGGCTTGAAATCCTGACCTTCTGATTAGTATCCCAGAGCCTTTAATAACTGAGACATCACTGCTACATTATATTAAATATTTTAAGTGCTTTTTGGAGTAAACAGATTTTTATTAATGGTAATCTCACACACACACACACACACACACACACACACACACACACTACAGATCTATTGGATAGCGAATGGGTTGATTTACATGGAGTATTTGTTTAATGCCAATTCTTTTGCGTCCACAGTGCCGTCACGTAGCTGTAAATATCACCACAGTGACTTCTGGAGCAGACGTTTATAAGGCTAATAAAATAAGGTTCAAGCAGCTGATCAGCATCACGTAAAAAATTCTCGAGAGGTTTTCCGCTGAATTGTAAAGTCTGCATCAGTGATCTGACTCAGAAGGCAGTTTTAGAGACTGTTTTAGCTCTGTTTATGATTCAGCGCTAGTGTTTAGAAAAGCCGACGCGAATGGCTGGCGTCAAAAGCGCACTGGATGCCGTCCACGTTGTACTACAGTTTAGACCGGGTTCATCTTAAGTTATCTATTATGTACCGTGTTGACAAATGAGGCACTTGTAGCACCTTTCCCACTCTCAGTGGACTTACCATGTACTCCATGTTAGAGGCGGTTGGATAGACGGCACCTCTCAGTTTGTTGTGCAGAAGTAGGATCTCCTCCCGATCTGACCACGGTATGGCGCGGCGTACACGCGAGCCTGACGCTGAGGCCGTGACATTGGCCTCCAGATCATCCTCGTAGCGACTCAGCAGTTGCCGTAGCTCAGGCGAATCGGGAAGGAAGAGACTGGAGGACAGATGAGTGGCCAATAGCAGCAGGGCGAGAGAGAGCGGTCTGAACATGGTGGGGAGGGTGGTGGTGGTGGTGGTGATGAAGGTGGTGGTTTTGATGGTGGTTGTAGATCACAGATGGGGATCACTGAATTAGAGATAGCGAGTGATCTGAAAACAGCAACAAAAAAACGAGCAGAAGCATCAGTAAAATGCGGTCAGACACTTTCCAAGTACAAACGCAAGCTCACTGAACCGCTGAAGTAACGCCAATATAACTTTGTTTTGAAAAGAATAATGCCAAATAAAGAAAGACAGACAGACAGACTTATAGAAAGAAGGAGTAAAAAATCTAATCCAAAAAGAAATAAAGAAAGCCTCTACAACAGAAAGAAAGAAGGATAGAAAAGAGAAAGAAAGTCTCTGCAAAAGAAAAAAAGAAAGTCTCTCCAAATGAAAGAAGGAAGGATAGAAAGAAAGAAAGAAAACTTAAACAAGTGAAAGAAATAAAGAAAGAAAGAAAGAGTGAGCCTGCAGAGCGACAGGAGTGACAGGGTGATGACGTTGGTCTTTCAGAACACAGGATTTCTTTCTCTGATGCAGTTCTTGCTGCTGAGGGGATTAAATCCCACACATCAGAGCAGATGAGATGAAAGCTGAGCTACCAATCGCTACTTCCTGTCAGCGCTGGATTCCCTTCCATCCCGGATCACTCCACCCTGCATCCATCTTCTGATAATATCATAATGACAAGAATGACTAAATCGCTCTCGATCACATATGGGAATGGAATAATCCTGTCCCAGGGTGGAATTTATCGCAAGACTTGAAACCATTGTCAGCGTGGAATTTGTTGATTTTTCCTTTACTTTCTCTTTCGCTTAAATCCTGTTTTTCTTCTCCTTATGCTGACTCGTACAATTTGTGAGTGTATTGTGTACCAGGACGCTCTGACCTGATAGGTCACACCATAAGAGAAGCAGATAGAAGCTACGTGAGGAGATAGATAATCGCTACACGTGGTCATGTGAAAGAAGGCCCTTTTATCATAAAAGGAGCAAACGCTCTCTGATCATGTGATCACATAAATGGCCTAAAAATGTATCGACTGGGTCGGCACATCACATATCACACCTGTCTCCAGACTTATCCTTCCTCCCTGTGCGTCTGACTGAAGCATTATTCTGTGTAAAAGACAACGATCACGATTAAAAATAAACACAGCAATAAACACCAACGATAAACACCAGCGATCAACACCAACGATAAACACCAGCAATAAACACCAACGATAAAAACATCAATCAACATAGCGATAAACACCAGCCATAAACACCAACGATAAACACCAGCGATAAACACCAACGATAAAAACATCAATCAACATAGCGATAAACACCAGCCATAAACACCAACGATAAACACCAGCGATAAACACCAACGATAAACACCAGCGATAAACACCAACGATAAACACCAGCGATAAACACCAGCGATAAACACCAACAATAAACACCAGCGATAAACACCAACGATAAACACCAGTGATAAACACCAACGATAAACACCAGCGATAAACACCAACGATAAACACCAACGATCAACACATCGATCAACATAGCGATAAACACCAACAATAAACACCAGCGATAAACACCAACGATCAACACAGCGATAAACACCAACGATCAACACATCGATCAACATAACGATAAACACCAACAATAAACACCAGCGATAAACACCAGCGATAAACACCAACGATAAACACAGGATAAACACATCGATCAACATAGCAATAAACACCAGCGATAAACACCAGCGATAAACACCAACGATAAACACCAACGATCAACACATCGATCAACATAGCGATAAACACCAACAATAAACATCAGCGATAAACACCAGTGATCAACACAGTGATAAACACCAATAATAAACACAGGGATCAACACAGTAATCAACACAGCGATAAACACCAACGATAAACACGACGATAAACACCAGTGATAAAAATGGCGATAAACACCAGCGATAAATACAGCAATATACACCAGCGATAAAAACGTTGATAAACACCAGTGATAAAAATGGCAATAAACACCAGCAATAAATATGCTCATAAACACGACGATAAACACCAGCGATAAATATGCCGATAAACACGGCGATAAACACCAGCAAAAAAACGCAGATAAACACCAGCGATAAATATGGCAATAAACACTAGCGATAAACACCAGCGATAAAAACGGCGATAAACTCCAGCGATAAAAGCGGCGATAAACACCAGCGATAAAAACAGCAATAAAAACGTTGATAAACACCAGCGATAAAAACGGCGATAAAAACGGCGATAAACTCCGGCGATAAAAACGGCGATAAAAACGGCGATAAACTCCGGCGAAAAAAACGGCGATAAAAACGGCGATAAACTCCGGCGATAAAAACTGCGATAAACACCAGCGATAAAAACGGCGATAAACTCCAGCGATAAAAATGTTGATAAACACCAGCGATAAAAACGTTGATAAACACCAGCGATAAAAACGGCGATAAACTCCAGCGATAAAAACGGCGATAAACTCCAGCGATAAAAACGTTGATAAACACCAGCGATAAAAACGGCGATAAACTCCAGCGATAAAAACGTTGATAAACACCAGCGATAAAAACGGCAATAAAAACGTTGATAAACACCAGCGATAAAAACGGCGATAAAAACGGCGATAAACTACAGCGATAAAAACGTTGATAAACTCCAGCGATAAAAACGTTGATAAACTCCAGCGATAAAAACGTTGATAAACACCAGCGATAAAAACGGCGATAAACTCCGGCGATAAAAACGGCGATAAACTCCAGCGATAAAAACAGCGATAAAAACAGCGATAAAAACGTTGATAAACACCAGCGATAAAAACGTCAATAAAAACGTTGATCAACTACAGCGATAAAAACGGCGATAAACTACAGCGATAAACACCAGCGATAAAAACGTTGATAAACTCCAGCGATAAAAACGTTGATAAACACCAGTGATAAAAACGTTGATAAACACCAGCGATAAAAAGGGCGATAAACTACAGCAGTAAAAACGGCGATAAACACCAGCGATAAAAACGGCGATAAACTACAGCGATAAAAACGTTGATAAACACCAGCGATAAAAACGGCAATAAAAACGTTGATAAACACCAGCAATAAAAACGGCGATAAACTCCAGCGATAAAAACTGCAATAAACACCAGCGATAAAAACTGCAATAAACACCAGCGATAAAAACGGCGATAAACTCCAGCGATAAAAACGGCGATAAACTCCAGCGATAAAAACGTTGATAAACACCAGCAATAAAAACGGCGATAAACTCCAGCGATAAAAACGGCATAAACACCAGCGATAAAAACGGCGATAAACTCCAGCGATAAAAACGGCGATAAACTCCAGCGATAAAAACGGCGATAAACTACAGCAATAAAAACGTTGATAAACTCCAGCGATAAAAACGTTGATAAACACCAGCGATAAAAACGGCGATAAACTCCAGCGATAAAAATGTTGATAAACACCAGCGATAAAAACGGCAATAAAAACGTTGATAAACACCAGCGATAAAAACGGCGATAAACTCCAGCGATAAAAACGGCAATAAAAACGTTGATAAACACCAGCGATAAAAACGGCGATAAACTACAGCAATAAAAACGGCGATAAACACCAGCGATAAAAACGGCGATAAACTACAGCAATAAAAACGGCGATAAACACCAACGATAAAAACGTTGATAAACACCAGCGATAAAAACGTTGATAAACTCCAGCGATAAAAACGTTGATAAACTCCAGCGATAAAAACGTTGATAAACACCAGCGATAAAAACGGCGATAAACTCCGGCGATAAAAACGGCGATAAACTCCAGCGATAAAAACAGCGATAAAAACGTTGATAAACACCAGCGATAAAACGTCAAATAAAAAACGTTGATCAACTACAGCGATAAAAGCGGCGATAAACTACAGCGATAAACACCAGCGATAAAAACGTTGATAAACTCCAGCGATAAAAACGTTGATAAACACCAGCGATAAAAACGTTGATAAACACCAGCGATAAAAACGGCAATAAAAACGTTGATAAACACCAGCGATAAAAACGGCGATAAACTACAGCGATAAAAACGTTGATAAACACCAGCGATAAAAACGTTGATAAACTCCAGCGATAAAAACGTTGATAAACACCAGCGATAAAAACGGCAATAAAAACGTTGATAAACACCAGCGATAAAAACGTTGATAAACTCCAGCGATAAAAACGTTGATAAACACCAGCGATAAAAACGGCGATAAACTCCGGCGATAAAAACGGCGATAAACTCCAGCGATAAAAACAGCGATAAAAACGTTGATAAACACCAGCGATAAAAACGTCAATAAAAACGTTGATCAACTACAGCGATAAAAATGGCGATAAACTACAGCGATAAACACCAGCGATAAAAACGTTGATAAACTCCAGCGATAAAAACGTTGATAAACACCAGCGATAAAAACGTTGATAAACTCCAGCGATAAAAACGGCAATAAAAACGTTGATAAACACCAGCGATAAAAACGGCGATAAACTACAGCAATAAAAACGGCGATAAACACCAGCGATAAAAACGGCGATAAACTACAGCGATAAAAACGTTGATAAACACCAGCGATAAAAACGTTGATAAACACCAGCGATAAAAACGGCAATAAAAACGTTGATAAACACCAGCGATAAAAACGGCGATAAACTACAGCAATAAAAACGTTGATAAACACCAGCGATAAAAACGGCGATAAACTCCAGCAATAAAAACGTTGATAAACACCAGCGATAAAAACGGCGATAAACACCAGCGATAAAAACGGCAATAAAAACGGCGATAAACACCAGCGATAAAAACGGCGATAAAAACGGCGATAAACTCCAGCGATAAAAACGGCGATAAACTCCAGCGATAAAAACGTTGATAAATGCGGAGACAAACACGGCGATAAACGTGTATCTTGATGAAGTTTCACTAACAGATCAGCAACCAATCACCGATCCAGAGAACATTTGAGAGAAACAAAGTCTGGGGAACAAATTTTAACATTGTATAATTTGAGCTACGAACGCACCGACAGGTAATTACAGGTAATAAAGTTAAGTGCAAAAGTTTGTGCACCCTTGCTTTCAAAAACGGTATCGAATGCACGTTTGATCGTGTTTACCATCATCACAAACATTAAGAGCGATCTTAACGGGTTCTAAACTTTTTCAAGTCTCCTGCTTCCTGGGTTCATCTTTCTGTTCGTTCCATTCGATCCTGGACGATTCTTGTCGCTTTTTTCCCCCCACTGTTGGTAAACTTCTCGTCGTCTCCTCTCCTTTCTCGGGCTGTTGTCATTGGAAACGCAAACTTCTGACCATGAGAAGCAGAGAACTGCAGACCAGACTGAGACTCTGTTTGAACTCAAACAACGTACAAAAATGCACAAACTTTTGCACACAGCGATAAGCCCCCTCACCCTGTAAACGATCCCTAGAGTAGAGTTTGAGGCCTTGGTGCTAGACGGGACGAGTCCAAACAGAAAGACAGTCATGAATAAAGTCTTTTTAGAGGAGCGTTTGAAGAAGAAGTGGTCCGTCGCTGGACCTCGTGGCCTTCACGGACTGCTAGCCAAACAACACTCGATCAGTATGCAGCCCGGCGTACAGAGGAGAGACGAGAGAGACAGGACGGAGCCAAAGTCCTTCCTCCATCTCTCTCTCTCTCTCTCTCTCTCTCTCTTTCCACAGGTTTGAGGTCTGACACCTCGGCTGTGTGAACAGACTGTCACCGCTCCAGCTACAGTCCTCTGTGAAAGCCAGACCACCACACCCCTTTCCCTTCCCTGTCCTCTCCTGACTCTGACTTTCTCTCCTCACTCACTCACTCACTCACTCACACTCTTCTCTCACTATCCTTCAGAAGACCTTTCACAGACATTAAAAAAAATACCTTGACCATGCCATCCTACACTCTCAACCAACATAAAACAAGTATTCTTATACCAGTGTGTTCTCAAAGTGTGTTCAGGGGTCATCATCATCATCATCATCATAGCTTTATTATTTATTTATTTATTTATTTATTATTATTATTATTATTATTATTATTAAGTGGTCCTGTGAATCAACCAGAAAGCTCAATAGCTCAAAAAACAAGTCCGCATCTTAACTAAGGTCAATTTGAATCTAATTAAATTGTGTTCGACGCGTGGAAAAAAAAAAAAAAACACGTCTCCAGTGAAAAGACAGAATACGACCCTTAACACCCAAAAAAAAACAAAAAAAAAAACGTCCGGTAATTGCTCCTGCATGTGCTTGGACAGCAGGGGGCGAGTGCTGACACTGAAATACCTGAGAGTTTCATTACACGTCTAACTGCATGACCAGAAGCCCCCGCCTTTCTCCGTCCTCTCTTTCGTCTCTATTTTTAATTTTATTTATTTTTTGACTAAGAAATCAGAAAGTACAGAATTTCATCCTTGTTCGCGTGCACACCTTATACCGGCATCACACAGCTGTGCAATTCTACACCTGATCAATCCTGCATGCATTAAAGCACTCATACACACACACACACACACACACACACACACACACCTGAGATGAAATGCTGAAGTACTGATTCCAAAAGCCAAATACAAAAAAAATAAAAAAGTGAAATAAATCACTGAACAAGTCTGAAGCATGCATCTACGTGTGTGACGTTACCAAGCTCCTTTCACCTCCAAGAATTCCAGATGTTCTCCAACGTAGGTCGATAACTCTGTCTCGTTTCAAATCCTCCTTCTGAGCTCTTTACTCCAGCAGGTTTGAGGAGCTCTCTCTACAGGCTGCAGGGCTTTCTTATTCGCACTGACTATGTGCTCAGCGTTCAGCACCTTTTATAGAGGAACAGACCCCGGGAAAGGGGAAAAAAAAAAAGGAAAGGGGGGAGTAGGGGTGGTGGGTGTGGGTGAGACGGAGCTGCTGAGCTACGCATGCCATCTGTGCACGCCTCCTCAGGCCAGCCAGAGGAAGGCTATGTTCTTGGATAGCTTCTGCATCTGACGAATGATGTGCAAAAGCACGTAAATCACCATAAGCCCCATCCCATAACATCTCCGCTCCTCTCATCTCCTGCCACCAGGCCCTGCGCCTAGTCTCGATTTAGCAGTAGCTCTGGAATCCTGCCATCCAGATATACAAAGTCATTTCTACGTCGGCATCCGATCCCGATCAGACAATATATCTGATCGTTGCCCAGTTCTTTGATGACGCGAGGAAATATAACGAACAGGACGTCATGTTCTCCGCCAAGCGCTCGCTGTTCTATCACATCAACGCTCGTGTTCCTTTCAAAACAGCCGCAAAACACTTTCGTATCATTCTCCAGGTCGTATACAGGGCCGTTATTACTACAGCTGAGCAGATCGATACGTAGATGGACAGTGGGGTCCAAAAATCTCAAACCACATGAAGAAAAAAAAACAAAATCTGGGATGTTTGTTTATTTATTTATGTCTTTATTTCCTTTCAGATTGGAAATAAGCAGTCGGTTTATAGAATTGAGAAATCTGTCACACAAAGAAAGAACATGTCAAAACAATCGCTCAAATATTTCATCTTCGGGATTCTTGAGGATTTCGAGGTCCCGACTGAAATGTAAGCAGATGTGTGATACTGACCGTGTTAACGACAATGCTCGGCTTCTCCTCATGTCTAATCTCTTCTATTGAAGCGTGTGATCGGACGGCACTCGGACAGATTCGATGTAAAATGGATCGCTGTGTCAAACACACCCACATTTCCATCTATAGTTTAAAGACACGCTCACATTTCTATCTATAGTTTAAAGACACGCATGTGTCCACATGTTTGTCTACAATTGTCACAAGACCACATGACCACATGTTTGTCTACAATTTTTAAGACACACCCACATTTTCATCTATAGTCTTAGACACACCCAAATATCTACCTACAGTTTAAAGACACACCCCATTACCAGCTGCTATTATTTCCATATATAGTCTTACAGAAATGCCCCCCTTTCCATATACAGTCTTAAAGATATGCCCAAAGTCATATCTATGGTTCGAAAGACACACCCCACTTCTGCTGTCATTTGCATATATCGTTTTAGATATCTTTAGAAGTATCTTTAAGACTATAGATAGAAATGTGGTCGTCTTTAAGACCATAGATGGAAATGTGGGCGTGTCGTGGCTTTAATCCCTATATGCAAATATGGGCGTACCTTTAAGGCCATATATGCAAATGTGGGTGTGTTTTTAAGACTATATATGGAAATGTGGGCTTATCTTTGAGACCATAGATGGAAATGTGGGGGTCTTTAATACTATAGATGTAAACTTTCATCGGTTCCGTCAGTTACATTACAGGCCCCGCCCATTCACGGTGCATGATGGGACAGATTTAGTGCAAAAAAAACAAACTTCACACATCATCATCTAAGGTTCTAATAATCTTAGAAATATTATACACTTCTGTATGATATTACACTAAGAATTTTCCTTATCTGTCCTAATATAAACACAGGTCACTGTAATGGATTGTTGAAGATTTTCTATAATCCCTGATCGTTCTGTTCTTCAAAGCTGTTGGCCTCCACGTTACCGACACAACACAGTCTGTGAGCGCAGACGTGCTCAGGAGCAGCTTATTCGACACAAATAAGATTAGATGTGGGATTTAGAAACATTCTGCGTAAAGTGAGTCTCTCGACCACAGCCGCGATAACGATAAGAAAAGTGCTCAGTGAGCGCGTTGTGAAATCGCTCACACCTGTGGAAAATGTGGAAGAAATGAAGAATGGTGTGGAAATGAAGTTTTCAGTCCAGATTACTTAGAAATGTTTTTTTTTTTTTTACAAAGTACCTTATGTGCGTATTTATAAATCTATGCCGCATATATTATACATGCATACATATTCATATATATATATATATATACACACACAGACACACAGAATGTTGGTGCAAACAGACCTTAAATCATTCTAATGTTCCAAATGAACTGAAGTGAGAGACAATATGAGATGATCCACCACTTACAGCGCTTTATTGTGCAATAGTTTATGATGTCAATAGTGTGTGCACTTGGATGAGTCTAACTCAAGCCAACGGTCATTTTGTGTCAATGGTCAGACCCTGAGGTTTGCTTCATGTCCTTTGTGTCTGAGTAAAACACATTATCGTTTCAGGATGACGACCTTAGGGTCGGTGTTGGTGAAATCAGTAACCCAGAATGACCGTTTGTGTGTCCAGGCTTCCATTATTGTCAGAAACAAAAAAGACAAAAATCGAGTCCTTATTGACTTTTTCATTTCGTATGGAGATTGGTTAAAGCGTTATTTAAGTGGTGGGGGCGAGCTTTAAAGAATCGGCGTGAAATCGAGGAACACGGAAGTACAGTGTGCGCAAAGATGTCTCAGAACTCTTCTGCTCATGCTGCCTTCAGGTCCTCCTCGGAAAAGGTTCAGAGGTGGCGATTAAAACGCCGTGCGTCTGCGAGGGGTTTTTTCGGTGAAATCGATCGATCAATCAATCAAATTTTCAACATTGCATTAAAAAAAGCACGAGCGCCAGTTAACACCAGGGCGGGACAGCGACACCATGTTCACGGGAGAAGACAGAGCTCGAATCCAGAGCTCGAATCCAGAGATTTATCTTCCCGAGCGAGAGGCTGAACCGCGTTTCTCAAAACCTATTAAACTCATCTCCAGAGAAACGTCCTGTAAAACTCTGCAGTTCAAAAATACACAAAGCCAGCTGCCTGGGAACAACCCCGGGGGTCTGACACGCAAACCCCCATTCTAAAAGGTCTTCCTCCTTTCCTTCGTCTTCACAGGGTTTTGTCCCTGAACGTTCGGTCCCAGCTGGGAATCAACAACGCATGAGACAAATGGTGGCTCAGTGGTTAAGACAGTGGACTTCTGAGTAGAAGGTCATGAGTTCAAATCCCAGCCCCCCCCAAGCTGCCAGTGCTCGGGCAAGGACCTTAACACTCAACTGCTCAGGTGTATAAATGAGATGGAAGTCGCTCTGGATAAGGGCGGCTGCCAAATGGCATCAAGTGTTTTAAAATAAATAAATAAATAAATCAGTTTAACCCATGAGATCGTTTTAAACTGGTGAAAAGTGACCGAGCCAAATCATCGTGGTCACTCAGAGGGTCAAAGAATTTGGTGTTTTGGCGTCGTGACTGCTAGGAAAATTCCACGTTTGAACAGAAGACGCGTTTGTAAGCACTAGATGGCGCCCGTCTCGGTTCTGGACACTGAAAACGAGGCATTACAGGGACAAAAAAAAACAAAACAAAACAAAAAACACCACCATGTTGTTAAAGCGCACTTATTTAAAACGTGTCTAATTTTGTCTCAAAGGTCTCATTTACGTGCGTCCGAGATCTAAAAACACTTGAACGTGCTCCTAATTTAAACCGCACCATTATCTTCTTCCCCGCAGTGTCACAAACGACTCGTTCAATGATCCGATCTAAACTCCTCCTTTCAGAGAGCATACTCTGCTCTGATTGGTCAGATGTCCCCAGTCTGTACTGATTGGTCTACCGCGGTCAGCGTGTTTCAAAAAGGAAACGCCCACTACCGTAACGGGTTTCAGCTCCGTCTGTCAGCGAGCAGCCGATGAAGGCCAGAGGCGGGGCTTTTTGTTACAAACCGACATAGGTTAGTACAGGAAGTGAAGTCCGGAATCACTAACGAATCGATTCAGCCGTCGATTCAGAATCGATTCCTCCTTTCGGGAGTCGATCACTCCGTTTGTCGTGCGCTTCGATTTGTGAGACTTAAATATTTGCGGGAATATTTGAAAAGCCATAACAGGTGCACTTTAAGCGCTTACGTTGTAGCAACTACAATAAACAATCGTTCCGTCACAAGCCGCTCTGTTATTCTCTCGGGAAACAAAGAAGAAAGTGTTGACACTGGAGACTCCTTCCCTGCTGTAGAAGTTACACCCAAATCTTTAGCAGTTACACCGTTTTTTAATAATTTTTTTTATTATTATTATACTGTACACGTCCCTGTGAATGAGCGGTTACTATAGAAACGACAACGTATTAGAACGAGCGCATTAATAGGGAATGATTTGCAGCTGCTATTGTCAGAACTGCTGTTCTAGAAAATTCACCTGACCAATCAGGATCCAGCAACTCAACAAGTACTGTGGTGCGACACGATGAACGAGCGGACACGATTTTGCGCACGTGTGGATACATAAACGTAATAACTGATGGCGAGACATTTCCTCTCTCTCCGTCTCTCTCCGTCTGTCCGTCTGTCTTTTTCTCTCCACCGGTCGAATTTCGCTCACTACGTAGGGTGTAACAATGCCGTAGAACATAGAATGTACTAGATGCGCAATAGAACACCGTTTGAGAAAACAAGCAACTCGTTGCATTTCTGCCGGCTTTCAATATTTGTCTGACGAAGACAGCTAGCTATTCTCTGGTGCTGAAGTTTTGGCACCCTCGGTACAGTCATGTGGTCGAGAACAGACCCTCGAGACTCGACCAGGGCTCAGCTAGATGCGGATTGGGGTTAGCAAGCATATGCCAGCTTGTTCAGTGTAAAAGCGCTATAATTGAGAGAGTGAGTAAGGCTTTAGGCAGGTGCTGGCAGAACGAGCACAACAGGCCATGCCCAATGTTGAGATTCCAGCTCGTACGCCAGCACTTTGTTTAACCGAACACGTCTCGGGCGCCAGCAGTCGCCGAGGAAAGCGGGAAGCGCTCCATGTCGGACAAACCCACATTACGGGACGGTCTGCACCGAGACAAAGTGCTGTTGTAAGGGAATCTAAACTGTAACTTGTGCTTTCTCCTCCGACTGCATAGAGGTCAGCTGGAGCAGACACGGCGTCCGCTCTACCATACGATTCCATTCGACAGCACCCAGATCCACAACCAGCCGACACCTACGGGTTCCCGAGAGCTCCGAACGTCCAAGACCACGAAGGGTTTTTTTTTTTTTTTTCCCTCCCCCGCGCAAAGTCTGGCCCATGGAAAAGGAGATCTCCTAGAGTAGCAGAGCCGTGTGTCATGGCATGTTTGAGGGTTGTGTTGGGTTTCTCCCTCTGGTCACGACATTTCAAAGCATCTCTCGTGGTAATTACTTGTCTGAAAAATTTTCAGGGTGGGGGGGGAAGTCTCCCGCAAGGAGTCTTCAAGAAAAAAAACATATATAAAAAGAATATTTCCAGCTACCGTGAATCCGTCATAAATGACGCAAAAGAATTTAGAATACATTCGTCAAAATACAATCTAAAAGAAGAAAAAAAAAAAACCCCAACCAACGTGGTGGAATACGAGAGGTGTAATTTAGGGGGTGAAAAAACAAAACCAAAAAAAACAACCTAACAACTTTTAATTGAAGACTGGAAGAAGGCAGAGAGACGTGAAGAAAAACGGGCACGAGACACGACCTCCAGCTGAGAGGACTTCAAACTAAAATAAATAGTGTGTGTGTGTGTGTGTGTGGAACAAAATGACCACGATTTCAATCACATTGTGACATTTGAATTGAAATTATGAAAAAAATAAATAAATAAAATTACACGATACGACCAAAAGTATGTAGACCCCGGACCAGACACCCGTATCTGGTTCATCCCCAAGCTTTGGCCACAAAGTTCAAAGCACACAATTGTATCGAATGCCTTTGTATGCTGTAGCTTTACAATTTCCATTCACTGGAACCGAGACGTGTTCCAGCATGACGACGGTCCTGTGCACAAAACACGGCGTGTGAAGGAAGAACAACTCGAGTGTCCTGGACAGAACCCTGATCAACATCACAGACGCTCTTGTATCCGAAATCCCCACAGCCACGCCCTAAGACCCTGTGGAGCTTATTAGAACAGTAAAAGGGGGAGTAAATCTGTATAGACCCACAGCCATGCCCTAAAATCTAGAAGAAAACCTTCTCAGAAGACCCTGTGGAGCTTATTAGAACAGTGAAAGGGGGAATAAATCTCTATAGATGTGATTTTCAAGCCTCCACAAACTTTTGTTATGTAGAGTGGGTATGACGCAACAAATCCAAATGGTCATGATGGATTCCTCGGAGCGATTCTATTGGCCGCATGGTCCGACATGTCTTCAGTTCCCCGTTACTGTCTGACGTACAAGAATGAGAGAAAAGCGTGGTTTCGTCTCACCCTGACGGACGGTGATACTGTACGACACCTCATTAAACGTGTACGGAGACATCACGAAGAAGCAGCAGGGATCGCCGGCGCCTCGGGCGAGCGTACTTCGCTAGCATGAAGACGAGCACGTGGCATTTTAATCGAACTCGAAGACATTTTTAAACCACCTTAGTGTGACTTTCACTTACTTGCATGAATGTGTGTGTGTGGTGTGGGGGGGATATCGCTAGTGGACAGGAACCGGCGAGCCAAAAACAACAAACCGAAACAGCGTTTTACCTTTTTTTTTATTACGTGTGATACTGAAATAATGTCTGAAACCCAACACAAAAAAAAAAGAAAACGCCGACATCCTTCATATTGTCCAAAAGGGTGTGCAAACTTTTGTCTTCAGCAGTAAGATACTGGATGATTAGAGCGTGCACATTTTTGGGCCAGTGATCATGCACTCTGGAGGATTATTATTATTATTACTACTCCACGACCACCCAAGGCCGTGGGCACGTTTTAAAAGATGCCCTCAAGGCTAAGAAAGCACACCGGAGGCGGCGTGGAGCACAAAGAGGAACGTTCTCTGCCTTTAGGTGGTCCGTCTGAGAGAACGCGCGGAAACAAACTTCGTGACATTAACGAGGCACGTAGAGTGCAGCGGGAGAACTCCTCCGGCGAACGGCGCGGGGTGAAGGCTACACCTCGGGTGAGCAGACAGCCAGCCGAGCCACAAGAACGCCACGACGCGGTCGTGTCGAGAGCGGGAGAAGTAGGCCAGGCACGTTAAACGGTGCAGCGAGTGCGTCCGCAATCCGATATCCCTACAACACACGCCAAGACAGACAGAGAAGATTGGGGCCTCCTTTATTTCATGTTTGCTTCCTGGTTACAGTGCACATTCCTCACCACAGGGGGCACCGTGCCGAGAGGGAAAAGCCACATTTTTCAAATACAGTAGGCTTTTTTAAAAAAAAAAACAATTTTTTTATTATTATTATTACGATAATGAAAGCCCAACTCAGACCTAGTACTAAACTACAGTCGAAACAGCTTTGTCACAGTTTTCTTTATTTGAAAATTTAACAAACAAACAAAAACAAAAAAAAGCTGAGGTGAGAGACAAATGCGCTGGATTCTGTTAGGAAGCACAAACCAAACAGAGAAGCTTTTGTTTAATTATTATTTTTATATATATATATATATATATATATATATATATATAAATATAAACGTCAAGACATTTCTCTGACATTTATACTGAGTGAAGAAGAAAGAGAAAAAATGTTCAACATAAAGTGTTTGGATGAGTGTGGTTAAAAAAAAAAAAAAAAAAAAAAAAGGGGGGGAGGTCTTTTTTTTTTCCATTTTCCAAAATAATAGAAGAGCAACAAATACTGACAGTGCGAAGGTAACAAACAAAATCATCAGGACGTCTGAACCAACATGGATGAGGATTAGCTCTGATTCGCTTTATTATTATTTATTATAATATAATGATAAATCTGCTTTTCAAACGAGGGACGACCGAGATCAGGAACGCGGACAGACCCCGTGCGCAAGTTTTTCGCTGCGCTCGCGAGACGCGACGGGTTCTGCGTACTTTGATTTTCGCTATCAGGAAACGCTCGTCTTCCCGTGGACCGTTGGAATAACTGAAAACTGACGATGAGAAAAGGTTTAAAATATATATATATATATATATATATATATATATATATATATATATATATATATATATATATATATATATATATAATAAAATCGATCACCCGAGCGGACGTACTCGCGCCGAATGCACGCCGTCTCAGGAGATCACTCTGACAAGATGCTGAGGAGAATAAGAGTGGTATATAAACGGTGTGTGAACTCTAAAAAGCAGGGCTGCTCTGGGAGATTTCGGTTTTAGCAAACAGCTACGTGTGTGTGTGTGTGTGTGCGTCATTATTTAATAAAAACAACGGCTTTAGTGGTGATCGTGAAAGATGAAAAAGATGTTCGACACACGAGATGGAGAAAACTCCCATAGTTGTGAGATGCCGTGTTTGGCTCAGGGATGGACAAATCACAAGCAGGGGGCGGAGTTTGAGCGATTCTGACTCTCGCAAAATAAAAAATAAAAAAATAATAAAAGTTTACATTTGATATGTAGCCCTGTTTACACACATGCGCGACGATCGTTATACTCGCACCAGCTGAATCCCACCACCTGCTGCACTACACACACGGGTCAAAGAGCGAGCGGGTTGAGAACATCTGGGCTCGTTTTTCCATCCCCAAAATCAGGAAAACACAGGTATGTGGAAGAAGGGCTGTGCGATACATCGATATCGCGATAAATGATTACGCGATACTTCTCTGAAATACCGTTGGCATAGTGATTTTGTATTTGTAATGTATTTTTAATCATCACAAATGAAACCGTACTGAACGGATGCCGTCGATTTGATGTAAAAAAAAATAAATAAATGGTCTTTGTAGGCGTTAAAGAAAAGTATCGTCACTCTGTTCTTTGTTTATTGGTATTAGCGTGTTTTGTTAGCTAACTTACACATCGCGCACCATAGAAACGTCCTGGAGTACGGTGAGATGATCCTAGCGTCATATCGCCCAGCCCTCTGTGAAACCCTTCGTGCTGCAACGATCCACGTTGTCGATTATAAAGAATTATCGCGGTGGATTTTGGGGGTTTTCTGTATATAGGACGTCGCATATTTAACCAATAGTACCGTGATACGAGCGTGCGCTTTAACTGAACCCGAATCGATTATTTAGATCAAGTCAAACAAATGAACGGTTTATTGATTGAGCGATTTATTTATTTATTTTTTAAAGAAAGACTGACGTAACCTCGCTACACGCAGTAGTAAACACAGCGGGGCGATATCCCCAGATCACGATACCCACAGACAGTTTATTAGCTAAACTGGACCTCGTGATGCTCATCTTGTATTGTTGAAACGTCCACATGGATCGCGATATGATAATTGGGTCATATCGCCCAGCCCTACTAGTAACGAAAAGGCGCCAGCCAGACCCGAAGAACAGATCTTAGACGGACTGTTCAGACAAAAAAACGTCGTCCCTCAGGTCAAAAACACGACATCAGAAAACGTCGTTTCCGTTCCGCTCTTATTCTACATTAACTCACACAGCTAGCTTACTACTTCACTAGATATTAGGCTAAATATGAACTTCCTCAGTAAGGTTTCCAGGCAGCCAATAGTAGAGGAGGAGAATTCGGGATTTGCCCACCCCTGATTCGCACGGATTTAGACTTCGGTTCAAAAAGGATGGCGATGTATAGTATTCTTGCAGAGGCTCAGAAACTTCCAAAAAAAAAAAGCTGGCGTGTAAACTCGGCAGAATCTCAGCTAACAGCGATTACTTCGATAGCATTGAAGATTTTTCTTCTTCTTCTTCTTTTTTTGTTGTTTTTTTGGAAGGAGAAACACATGAATGAGGTTTTTTTTTTTTTTTTCGTTTCGTTTTTTGCATCAGCTGGCAGAAGAGTTGTGACATGTATACACACTTATAAACATAAAAGATCGTTTCAAAACCCAAAACATTTGGAAAGATAAACAAACAAACAAACACTTTTCTGTCCTGGTGTGTGGCTCCCGTTTGTGTGATTGTTTAAAAAAAAAAAAAAAAAAAAAAAAAAAAAAAAAGATTTTTTTTTTCAAACAATGAGAAAACGTATATGATCCATCGTAGAACTTGTACAACTTTATTCGTTATTGTGCTTAATGTCGTGTCAAATTTCTTTTTCAATTCAAATCAGCTCAGATGAAAATCAAATAAAAACAAGCAACAAAAAAAAAATCAATCAAAACTAAATTAAGGGAGAATTATAAGGGGGGGGGGGTTAAAAATGAATTCGAATCAGTGTATAAGCTTGATGAATGGTCGATGAAACAAAAGCGAACATGATGTGTGTGTGTGTGCTGCGCGCGTGTGTGTGTGTGTGTTAGGGGTTTATTAGCTCGTATAGCCATGCAGGATTCCCAGCTGTTCACTGAAAAGATTACACGACTCGGATATTGGGAAACCGTCGCCATGAGGCCGAGGCTGCCGAACGCAGGGACGTGGAGAAAACCGGCAGCGTCCTCCTCTAAAGAAAGGCCCAGGACTTGGCTGAGCCCGAGTGAGGACACGCCCCCTGGACACACCCCTTAAATGTTGTACGATTAAAAAGCAAACAGGACCGAAATATGGGTTGATGGTGGAGAAAAAGGGAAAACCAACAGACAGACAGACAGAAGAATGTAACATCGTTCACCGTCGCGCGCGCTTCCCCCAGGCGTCCGATCTCTCGGTGAAAGATGTGCATACGTTCGGCCGCGCGTTCCGAGCTTTCCGACTTTTATTGAGCAAATTTCAAAAAGGTCTTTTACGTGCACGATAGCTCCTTATCCTTGTAAGTCGACATTATGTTCTAAAGCGCGTTAAAATTGTTAAATCAGTCTAAATCTACACCCAGAAACCACACCCAAGGTTCTCGCAAAACAAAACAAAAAAAAAGCGTTTCGATTTATTTCACGTCTCCCGCTGCAGCTCCACAGCTCCCTCGCTCCCTCGCCCGACGTATAATCCGATGGCTCCAGTGTTTTTGTTTCCCCTCAGCTAGGCCCGAGAGTCGAGATCATGAGGAACAGACGAGAGAGAAGAGGACGTGGAGGAGGAGGAAAAGAGGAGGCGGCAGCGGTAGACCAGACCGGACCGGTGCGTCTTGCGTCGTCGGGATTCGGAAGGAAACTCGTGTTCTGCGCGTTCGACGCAGTTTCAAAGTTTGCTGGTGCGGGGCATCAAAAAAAAAAAAAAATGAGTCGACGGTTTCATCCGGCAGAACATCGAACCCCTTCGATAAAAGGAAAAAACACTTCAATTGTTCTCTCTCGGACTAGGCCATTAAAAAAAAAAAAAAAGGAGATTAAACAAAGGGGGGAAAAACGAGGCCGTGGGGATTAAAGCGTCTCGGTCCGTCGTGTCCTTCACTCCGCAACGTCCGTCTCTAAATGTCTCCAGACGCGCGGGAGGGAGCGCCACCTCATGGAAGTCTTTAGATACCAGATTTGATACCAGAATTTTCCCCTCTTCTTCCGAAATGATGACGAAAACTTGGAAAAGCCGGCTGTGTGCGTTGTGTGTGTGTGTGTGTGTGTGTGAGAGAGCGTGTGTGTGTGTGTGTGTGTGTGTATAAAAGCGAGGGATGATGAAAGGAGGAAACTCACATGCGAAGAAGTTGGGCAGTGTTCCTGTTGAGGTGTGTGAGTATGTGTTGTATTAGAAAGTGTGTGTGTATGTATGAGCGCTGCGTGTGTGTGTGTGTGTGTTTCTACAGCAGGTCGACACGGCGGTAGTAAAGCAGGTAAGCGGTGCGCTCTGCAGTCTGCTTCACCACGTGGTACTGGTTGATGACCTTCACCACCTGGTCGTCGATGCGCAGCCAGCCGTTCAGCCCGATGTGGAAGACGTCCGTAGTGTAATGGCCGCCCGTGGCGCTGTTCCCATGGTGATAGACGACTGTGGGGAAGGTCACAAACAGTTATGAACACCACGACGTACAGCTCAGAAAGAGTTATACAAATGTCTACACAAAGCTTGTCGTCATTGAGTGTGTGTGTGTGTGTGTGTGTGTGTGTGTTCTCAAATGAAACCATCTAGAAGCTACACCTGATTGGTTTATGTCAGACCTCTGGGTAATCAGTAGCCAATGGGGGGAAAAACTGGGAGAAGGACCACAAAATTTTTATTTTTATTTTTAAAGAAAAGAAAAAAGGAATGAATCTAATAAACGAAGAACTGGAAATGGAAGAAAGAGAGAAAAGAAAGCAAACCACTACAAGGGAAGCAACAGTGGGAGAAATGGACTACAGATAAACACGTACAAACTAAAAACGAAGAGACGGTAGGAGAAATGCAAAGAAAGAAAGAAAGACTACAAATGAAAACATGGGAGAAACGGAAAGAAAGTAGAAATGGCGGCGCAGAGAGAGAGAGAGAGAGAGGGAGAGAGAGAGAGTGTGAGAGAGAGAGAGAGAGAGTGTGTGAGAGAGAGAGAGAACACATTTTATAAAATGGGAAAAGAAAGAAAAAAGAAACCCACTACAAATTAATGAATGGGAGAAGGATGAAGTGAAAGAAAGAGAACAGCACTAATGAGATAAGCCGAGTGAGACGGAGACAGACAGGCAGACGGACAGATCTGGCTTTCGATTCACGCCCCCCACGGGACGACCCGCGTCACCTGACCGAACCGATCTGCAGCCGAGTCCCGAATCTCTCACTTCTGTATGAAAAGACCGGATTTGTCTCCGATTCAGACTCGACACAGACGTGTAAACGAGCCTCGACCGCACCGGCAGGGTTTAATTATCTTCTACATCACTGCCTGCACCCCCCCCCTCTCTCTCTCTCTCACACACACACACACAACTTAAAAGAAACCCAACAAAACAGAAAATTCACGACACGTTCAGATCGGAGTAAACACAGTGTACTTTCAAACTCTTTCCTGGAACAACAAACACGTGACACGAACCCCAGGACAAAGACGACGAGGCGCGGAGCGGAGCGCGAGACGCTGTTTACGAGAAGCAAACACGACTAAAGAAATGCCCCGCGTTCCTGCTGCTGACGGCGAGAATATCGTCACTACGGAGAACATCGGCTACCAAAATAAATACAGATGTTTGCACGAGAGCCGGAGATCTTACCACAGAGCAGAAAAGTCCGGTTTCTGGGGAAATTTACAGCGCTGGTAGAGAAAGCCTCCGCTAAGGGGTACAGATAAAGCGAGTTTCTGACAACTTCCTTGGGAGAACCCGTGTATCAAAAGCGAGCTAATTAACCTGGCCGACGATAGCGATGAACAAATCAGCCGTTGCCATGGTGACATTATACGTCGTTAAATAAAACAGTGAGGAAAATAGCGACGTCGATCTAGCATCTCGGACAGAAATCCTACTCATGTGAGTAAAAAAACAAAAAAAACGAAAACAAACAAAAACAAAAAAAACCATAAGATGGTTCACTGGCCAGCTAGCAGCTAGCTAAACAGCACGAGGGGGGCGTTTCCAAATTTGCACACGTATGCATATTCATATTTGGTCAGGATAAAAGTGTTGAGAGGTCTTGTAGCGTTCAAAAGGACGAAACACGACTTGAACAAAAAAACCCCAGCTAGCCCAAACTAGCGTCCCACCCCTAACCGGACGCCCAACGGTTCTCGTTCATGGTTCACACAAAACTGCACTTCTCACGCGCACGTAAACGGACTCCGAGTCCTGAGGAGTGCTGTGTAAACATGTACACAAACACATCCAATGCTCAGGGTGAGATTTAAATAAACGGAGCGTCTCGGCACTCGAGGCCTTGTTCAAACCTACACAAGTAAGGAAGCTTCTAGAGCACCGGTCCAGTTACACAGAACTCCTCGCTTACGAAGATCCGGATACGATGACGGAACGATGACCACGGATAGCGTTTGACCAGTACGTTCTCCTCGCTCGTTAAGCCACCATGACTCAGCAGCGAGCAAAAATAAACCGCACGAGCAACATGTTTATAAACATGGTCTTTTTTTTTTTTTTTTGGTTCATATCGGACCTCTTGTACCAAAATAAAAACCATTTCTGCTGTCGTGGACGCGGAGAATATCCGCACACTTATCTAATCGATGGCGTTCGGACCTCTAGCTCCCTGGTTGATGAGCTGGTTGCTTTCAGCTTGATGATTAACATAAACACACACACACACACACACACACACACACGAAGTCTATAAACTGAAACGGAGAACCTGCTACAGAAGCCATGACGGTTCGTGTTCAATCACGGACAGTTTGATTTCCTGTATTCTGATCGTCTCTGACTGCCACGCCATTTACTCAAGTACTCGGGTCGGTCCAGTGCGATACCGCCCGGGCCCAGACTGCGGTCCTGCGATAGACCTGACGAATGCTATTTTAGCTGGAACTGACCGCAAAAAAATAAATAAATAAATAAAACCCCCACGTAACAATTTTGTACACTGCGACCGCGTTACTTTATTAAGACCCGAAGCGCTCCTCACCACAAGGAGCAGCTCGCGCCAACGTACGTGTGACAGAACTTTTCCATATTCATCTCATTACCCTGAAACCAGGGCGGACTCGAAAACACGGCCATTGGCGATGACTCAGCATTTTTTGGGGTTCGCTCCAAACAAGGACACGCTCTACTTTATTATCCTGTGCGTGATTCACGCGTCGTGACGCAGTACGTGGTAACGAGGTGGGTGTACATACTAACCTGCAAAGAGCCGGTAGGTTCTTTGGCCTTTCATAGTTTTGCTCCGCACCCCCGGTGAGAGGAGATCTGCACAGAGAGGATTCGTATCGCATAAAAACATGCTAGCTGTAAACATCAGCTGGTCGACACACTAGTCGTTACAGAAGAAAGGGAAGGAACGTTCTAATCAGATCGACTCCAGATTGCCTTCTAACGAAGTCTTAAAGTGTGTCCAAGCAATAGAAATGTTTTTGCTTGTAAAATGCTAAATGTTTTTGATGTATTATTAACGGGGCTGTAAGTAATATTTTGTTGCTTCGTTGCTTCATCCCCCCCCCCACCCCCACACAGCATGCCTCACGCTAGTCTCTATTGTTGTTGTTCAACTTCGTACATACTATACTCCGCTGGAGATTTAAAGATAACGAAAAGGAACCAGGACTGCACCGAACCAGATGCAGAGCTTTATTCCAAACTCGAAGAATGACGGGGTTTTGCAGAGTGTTGAGAAGTGACCTGTCGGCTATAAAGGTTCGACCAATAATAATCAATCAATCATTTTGGTTGGATGGTCATCTTGGGTGACTGACTTTGCACCATTACGCTGTATACTACGTAGTGAGCACTTTTGTTAGTTAAGAAGTCATTTGGGATTCAGTTTCACTATTTTGGAAAGGCTTGGTTGGATGGATGGGTGAGCAGGCTTGCATGGATGAGGTGACTTGTTTGGATGGATGGATGGATGGGCTTGGTTGGCTAGATTATTATTTGATGGAAGGATTGGCTTGGTGGGACTGATGGACAAGCTTAGTTGGTTTGATGGCCAGATGAATTGGTGGATGGGCGGGCTTGTTCAGACTGTTTGTATGGATGGGCGGACTGGGTGGATGGATGGATGGATGGGCGGACTGTTACGATGGACGGATGGATGGATGGGCAGAATGTTTAGATGGATGGATGGATGGTTTGTTTGGATGGATGGACGGGGGACTGTTTGGATGGATGGTTTGTTTGGATGGATGGTTGGATGGATGGTTTGTTTGGCTGGACAGATGGATGGATGGTTTGTTTGGATAGATGGATGGGTGGACTGTTTGGATGGATAGATGGGTGGCTTCTTTGGTTGGACGGATGGATGGATGGGCGGGCGGACTGTTAGACAGATGGATGGATGGATGGATGGGCGGGCGGACTGTTAGACAGATGGATGGATGGATGGGCGGGCGGACTGTTAGATAGATGGATGGATGGGCGGGCGGACTGTTAGATGGATGGATGGATGGATGGGCGGGCGGACTGTTAGATGGATGGATGGATGGGCTTGTTTGGAAAAAAATGTATATCGTCTGAAACATTGAGGACTACGAGAAAATATTTAATGGTCCATTTATTTGGCGTTGTAATATAAATACATGCACACTAAATACAACACAGAATATTAATATTGAATAATGAGGCTGTTTGTGAATAATGAGAAATCAACTCGTCTAAGAGAGATTTGTTTGTAAAACCTGTGCAGAAATAACCCCGTCACTCAATTTAATGAAATCTAAAAACCGGCGTACCTTTGCTAATCTCCAGGTCCACGGGGTAATCGATGTTCTTGACCAGCTTCTGACAGCCGCCGGTCTTCTCAAAGACAAACCTCTTGAGGTGGAGCACGAGCACAGGAGGAAGTTCCTCCAGAGTCACTCTTCGGCTGATCTCGATCTGAGGCCAGGACAGAACACGACGAGAGAAGAACAGAGTGTGTGAGATGAGACAATGGAACGGGTCCCACTCCCCCCAAACCCGTCCTTTCTCGGGTTCCTTTCTTAAGGTACACACAGTGCTGATAAACAGGACTGAACAAAACGCTCAACACTTTTAGTTACACACCCACAAACCGAGTCCCAAGAACACGGCAGGAACACAAAGCCCGCTGACTGACGAGAAGCCCACATGCGCACCAGATGTTCCGCCTCACCAGAATTCGAGACGTTTAACAGACAGCGGTTAACGTGTTTGCGGAGCATCTGTTTTTTTTTTTTGTTTTGTTTGGGGTCCAAAGTGCTCAAACAGGAACCGGCCGAGAGTCCATAAAATTACGAACGAGGCCGTGCAGACCGCATGTACACAACAGTGGTGTGTTTTTGGAGGTTAGAGGATGGGTGATCCATTACACACTGACCGCTGCGGCCAAACTAAACACGCCGTGTTTTCGTGTGTAACATGTTTACTCCGAATCTGGCCTGAAACTGGAAACGTTGGAGCATGCAAGGGATCTCGTAATGGATTTTTTTATTTTTTTTAAATGAACAATACAATGTCGCTAATGCCAGGACCGCACAATAGCGATGGCTAATCATGTTTCGTTTACCTTACATGGAAAAATCACGACTATAACACTTATTGAATCTCTTTATCAATCCACCGTACACGTCTCTTCTGAATGAGCTGCGACTGTAATGCAAATGTATTATTATTATTTGTTTTTCTTTTAAAGCAACGCCTTTTGACCAATCAGATTTGAGAGTTGAACAGAGCTGTGGAAACGCACCTCCTGCTTGGTTTTAGTGGTGTAGCCCTGGACAGACTCGCGAGCCACCATGGTCTCCAGGGCCTCCTGGACCGTGCGGATCTTCTCAGACTGGATGTCCAGCTGCAGGGTGAAGAACGGCTGGAGCGTAGCCGACTCTTTCGAGCTCTGCTGGTACACCACCGATCTACACACACACACACACACACACATCATGTAGACAAACACAGAAACACACAACTGTGCACGACAGCTGTAGCGTGTTTACGAGAGCGACGCGTTATCTTTACTCATGAGCCGCCGCTGGTTTGCTTCAACAGCGCTCTGCTATGACAGGAGGAAAAACAGATTCCGTGTCCGTTAGATTTAAAAGCCTTTTTCACAGGGGAAAGGGAAAAAAAAAAAAGAAGAAAAATCATACAACTCGGCGTTCGGTCAACATCCAGGACGCTCGTTCTAGTGTCAGGACGCCTTCATGCTCGAGGGTTTCAATAGCGAACTGATCCTAGCTAGGATTGGTGTGATGAGTGTTTGTGAATTATTATTATTATTTTTTTTATCATCATCATTCTTCGGTTTTAAAAAGGTGAGATAGCTTTACGCCCGTTTGGAAAACTGCGTTACGGTCCAGAATGCTGGTTTGTGATTGGACGGGCCTCCCGGTCAGCCATTTTAGAGACAACTCTACTGTACGGGACGCCGTAAATCACGAGGTCGTAGCCAACCCACCTTTAAACTTTATTTGTTGGAGGTAAACAAGGAGCTTGACGCTTTGGTGAAAGGTCTCGGTTCATACAAGTAACCTAATCGTGTGTTTTATAAAAAGGCGCCACGACAACAGCTTTCAACGCCAGCAAAATCGTTTCCCGTTCATAATCCGTCCGTGCAGGATTCCGCCGAGTGTCGCATTATTGCGATCGTCGTGGCCAAAACTGCGATTCTGCTGCGGCTTTTCCCTCCAGAATTTGGTCGGGGTTTTTGTTTTGTTTTTGCCGGAAAACTACTCGATCTGCACGAAAGTCTTTCGCATCGATGTCGGTAAACGAGACCTTTTAGCTTTATCCGTGTTCGACACACGTGAATCGAAGAGGGCTCTCTGGCTGAACTAGTCTTGTACCGAATCCGCGACGAATCCGAACCGCGGAGTTTCCTTGATCTCGCGTAAATCGGAGCTCGTAAAAGTCCTGGAGGAGGCAGCGCAATCGAGGAGGGAATTATGAAATCAGTGGTGCGAGATTTCCGAAAATGAAGAAGAAGTCTTCAAGCTGGTGATGTTCACTAGTACGGAGTTGTACCAGCTAGAACGGCGTACGAGTACAGAAATATTGGCACCTGAAATTCTGTGGTGAGAGCCAAAAATAAACACAGGGTATTTCATGCAGGACAGGGTGAAAGACTAAAAGCTTCTCAAAGCTAAAATACATCCCTAAAAAACAGTTCTCAACTGAGAAGAGAACTCAAACCGAGTCCAAAAAATATATAATAAAAATAAAATAAATGGCTTGAAAAAAAAAGAAGGGGGGCGGGGAGGGGGGTGTTTTTTCTTCCAGGAATATGAAAACTACGCATTGGTTAAGACTTCCAAAGGCTTTAAAGGCAATCCTCTTTTATAATGAATTCAGTTCATAACCCGGTTACCCAAACATCACCTCCTCGGGCAAATTCGTCTCCAAATGTAGTCATGAACGATGCCAAGCTGTAACCTCACACGCCGTGCGAGACGGGGTTCATGTAAGTCTTTTGGCTCGGAAGGGGTTATGCTTTTCATAAGCACAGCTGGAGAAGCGGCTACGCTGTGCACAGAGGGTCAAGACCTACTACACACACACTCGCGTGTCCTGTTAAACCCCGAGCAGAACCAACACGAAGACGAGCTCGGCTTCAACCTGTGCCAAACGCGACGCGGAGGGAAAAAAAAAATACGCTCATGGAAAAGAGCAGAAAGTCGACGACGCGCCGGAAGAGGAAACAAATCCGACGACCGGACGCGTCGCAATGCGCAGAACTTCAGCTATTCCACGGCTTAGACAAGACTTCGACCAAACAGTCGTCTTTATTCAGACAGGAAATACGGCGGGTGCTAATCCCGCTTAACGTATAGAGCGAGACGAGAAGGCGGAGACGATAAACAGGATACAGCAGTTAATGCAAGATGAAGGGACGGATGCTAACGATGCTATCCTGAGCTCGTATACAATCGATACGTCAGCTCTAGTCAAGTGTGGGGTTACGTTTCTACACGCGTCTTTGCGTGAAAAGAATTTAGCGTTGTGTGCAATCCAAAATGGCTTCCTACACACGGTAACGTAACAGCGGGGCACGATTTGCTTGGGGACTGCCGAAAACGTACCTCTTGACATACGTCGTGTTCATTTTTGTCGAATTGATACATAATTTAAAAAAAAGAAACGTTCAAATTAAGCAACTTTGATTGGGCCAAAACATTTTAAAGTCATGTTTCAAGGGAATCTTGAACATTCAAGTGTGTGTGTGTGTGTGTGTGTGTGTGTGTGTGTGGTGGGGGTTCCTAAGTTGTGATCATCTACCTGATGTGTCCTCCGAATATGTCGGTGATGGGGGTGCGGATGAAATCTGCTTGCCGGGTGATGGAGGTTTTGTTCCTGGGTCCCACCTGCTCCCACTCGTCCTCGCTGCCCTCCTCTTCCTCGTTCTCCCCCTTGTTTGCGGGTTCCTCAGCGCCCACGTGGGAACCTGGGCCGTTCGGTGTGGCCGCTTCTGCACGCAAACGAGCTAATTAACTCGGCGGTTTAATCCAAGTGAGACCAAAAAAATAAATGAATAAATAAATAATATGAAACGAAATAACAGGTGTGTGAAGTCTTCGAGTTCAGCATCACGAGAACCTCGGATGGTTTTGACATGTGGATTCTAAAAAAGGAGGTCGCAAGCTTTCTGTACCTGGCAGCTACATTAGTCTGCGTCTTGAGACTGAGACTGAGCTGTGGCCGTAAAAAAATGAACGTTAGTAGAAAAACCTGTTTTGGATGATGGACGACATTTGGGATAAACGTCGAGTGTTGACTTCCCGCTTTCCAAAATTTGACATCCACGCGCTTTAAGACAAACTGCGTCTTGGGACTAGATACACGGTCCATCTCGGCTCGGAAATTTACATTTTTTTATTTTATAAATAATCATAATTTTTGGCAAAACTATCCATTTTGTGTCCAAGAGCTGTAAGCCAAAGGGTGTCTCGCGTCTTGGAAAGAGTCACATGTTCCATTTCCAATTTTTATTACAAATTGGAGTCCAAAAACTTAAGTCCAAAGTGTGTGTGTGTGTGTGTGTGTGGGGGGGGGGGGATTATACTTTAATATCTCAGTATGGAGGCGGAGACTAAAGCAACATCTATACACGCCTGATTCTGAACCATACTGCCTTGAGAACGAATTAGAAAAACGTTATTTTCCCGTTTTTTTTTGCTTCTGGACAGAACCCGAAACGTTTATGCGTTCCTGCTCCAGCGTTCCACGCCACCCGGTTTAATGGCCACCAGAGCGTCTGCATCCCGAGGAGCTCCGAACAGGTTAAACTTCCTAAAATAACCCTTTCCCTCTAGAACAACGTTCCAGCGATGTTGTTTTTCATTCCCCGTAACGCTTCTAATCCCCGGTCTCGGGTCTAGATTACTTTACCGAGATAGAAATATAGACATTACTAACAATAAGAGACCTGTTACAAATGAACAAACTGACGTGACTGTGCTGCGAACGTAAAAACAGGAAACGTGAACACACTCTCGTCCGGTGGAGAAATGAGCTTCTTGAGTGCCAGCATCTCCTCGTGCAGTCCGTTCAGCGTGAAGCCCAGATACTCCTCAGCGTCCTCCTGACGACCCTGGCAGAAAAACGGCACGCAGTGAACATGCAGTTAACCGCATGACCGCTGACTCGATAACTCGACATGGCGTTACACGAAGCACTCGCGCACTCG
Source organism: Ameiurus melas (assembly GCA_012411365.1). Taxonomy (NCBI): domain Eukaryota; kingdom Metazoa; phylum Chordata; class Actinopteri; order Siluriformes; family Ictaluridae; genus Ameiurus; species Ameiurus melas. The sequence goes on along the minus strand of CM022762.1, from coordinate 2,528,941 downwards.
CGGTTCGCCAACAGGAGAAAGCGACGACTCGGTCGCCAACTCTCACTGAACAAGCTGTTTTTGTTCTAGTTACAACCACGAACTGACCGCGTGCCAGTGAACAGATCCCTTACCTTCTCCGAGAGGCTGCATTTAATCAGCATGAGGAGTTTGTAGATATACGTAGGCTCGAAGGGAACACCTGGTCTGATATCTTTTATCATCTTCTCTCCGGCAGCTGCACACAACAAACAAACGATTCACTCATGCGAAAAAAGAACCACAAAAGATTGTGTCGAACAGAGCGACCCGTGCAAGTGTGAGAGAGAGAGAGTGTGTGAGTGAGTGAGTGTGTGAGTGAGTGTGTGAGTGAGTGTGTGTGAGTGTGTGTGAGTGTGTGTGAGTGAGTGAGTGTGAGTGTGTGAGTGAGTGTGAGTGTGAGTGAGTGTGAGTGAGTGAGTGAGTGTGAGTGAGTGTGAGTGAGTGTGAGTGAGTGTGAGTGAGTGTGAGAGAGAGTGAGTGTGTGAGTGAGTGAGTGTGTGAGTGAGTGAGTGTGTGAGTGAGTGAGTGTGTGAGTGTGAGAGTGTGTGAGTGTGAGAGTGTGTGAGTGTGAGAGTGTGAGAGTGTGTGAGTGTGAGAGTGTGAGAGTGTGAGAGTGAGTGTGTGTGTGAGTGTGTGAGTGAGTGAGCGTGAGTGTGAGTGAGTGTGAGTGTGTGTGAGTGAGTGTGTGTGAGAGAGTGTGAGTGTGTGTGTGTGTGTGTGTGTGTGAGAGAGAGTGAGTGTGTGTGAGTGTGAGAAAGAGTGAGTGTGTGTGAGTGTGAGAGAGAGTGAGTGTGTGTGTGTGAGTGAGTGAGTGGGTGTGTGTGTGTGTGTGTGTGTGTGTGTGAGTGAGTGTGTGTGAGTGTGTGTGAGTGAGTGTGAGTGAGTGTGAGTGTGTGAGAGTGTGTGAGAGTGTGTGAGAGTGTGTGAGAGTGTGTGAGAGTGTGTGAGAGTGTGAGAGAGAGAGTGTGAGTGAGAGTGTGAGAGTGAGTGTGTGTGTGAGTGAGTGTGTGTGAGTGAGTGTGTGAGAGTGTGTGAGAGTGTGAGAGTGTGTGAGAGTGTGTGAGAGTGTGAGAGTGTGTGTGTGAGAGAGAGAGTGTGAGAGTGAGTGTGTGTGTGAGTGAGTGTGTGTGAGTGAGTGTGTGAGTGTGTGTGTGTGTGTGTGAGAGTGTGTGTGTGAGTGAGTGTGTGAGTGAGTGTGTGAGTGAGTGTGTGCGTGCGCGCGTGTGAGAGAGTGTGTGAGTGTGTGAGAGAGTGTGTGAGTGTGTGAGTGAGTGTGTGTGAGTGAGTGTGTGTGAGTGAGTGTGTGTGAGTGAGTGTGTGTGAGTGAGTGTGTGTGAGTGAGTGTGTGTGTGAGTGAGTGTGTGTGTAGTGAGTGTGTGTGTGAGTGAGTGTGTGAGTGTGAGAGAGAGAGAGTGAGAGTGAGTGTGAGTGAGTGTGAGTGAGTGTAAGTGAGTGAGAGTGGTGAGGTGAGTGAGAGTGAGTGAGAGAGTGTGTTGTGTGTGTGAGTGTGTGTGTGTGTGTGTGTGTGTGAGAGTGTGTGTGTGAGTGTGTGTGTGAGAGAGAGAGTGTGAGAGTGAGTGTGTGTGTGTGTGAGTGAGTGTGTGAGAGTGAGTAAGTGTGTGAGAGTGAGTAAGTGTGTGAGGTGAGTGTGTGTGTGAGAGTGAGTGTGTGTGAGAGAGTATGTGATGTGTGTGAGTGTGTGTGAGTGTGTGTGAGTGTGTGTGTGTGTGTGAGTGTGTGTGTGAGTGTGTGGAGGTGTGTGTGTGAGGTGTGTGTGTGTGTGTGAGGTGTGTGAGTGTGTGTGTGTGAGTGTGTGTGTAGGTGTGTGTGTGAGGTGTGTGTGAGTGGTGAGGTGTGTGGTGTGTGAGTGAGTGTGTGAGAGTGAGTGTGTGAGGTGTGTGAGTGAGGTGTGTGAGTGAGTGTGTGAGTGAGGTGTGTGAGTGAGAGTGTGGAGAGGTGTGAGGCGTGTGAGTGTGAGGTGTGTGTGGTGGTGTGAGGTGGTGTGAGTGTGTGGTGAGTGTGTGGTGAGTGTGGTGGTGTGAGTGAGTGTGTGAGTGAGTGTGAGTGTGTGAGAGTGTGTGCGGCGTGAGAGTGTGTGTGTGTGTGTGTGTGTGTGGTATGGTGAGTGTGTGAGTGAGTGTGGTGGGAGTGTGTGAGTGAGGTGTGTGTGTGTGGCGTGTGTGTGAGGTGTGTGGCGTGTGTGTGAGTGTGGCGAGTGTGTGTGAGAGTGTGTGAGTGAGAGTGTGTGAGTGAGTGATGTGAGAGTGTGTGAGTGTGAGTGAGTGAGAGTGTGTGAGTGAGAGTGTGTGCGCGTGTGTGTGAGGTGTGTGGCGTGTGTGTGAGTGTGAAGTGTGTGTGAGAGTGTGTGTGAGTGAGTGTGTAGTGAGTGTGAGAGTGTGTGAGGTGTGTGTGTGTAGCGTGTGAGAGAGTGTGTGGTGTGTGTGAGTGTGTGTGTGAGTGTGAGTGAGAGTGTGGTGAGAGTGAGTGTGAGTGTGTGAGAGAGTGTGCTTGGCGTGAGAGAGTGTGTGTGTGTGTGTGTGTAGTATGTTAGTGAGTGTGTGAGTGAGTGTGTGAGTGTGTGAGTGAGAGTGTGTGTGTGAGAGGTGTGTGAGCGTGTGTGTGTGAGAGTGTGAGCGAGTGTAGCGAGTGTGTGTGAGTGAGTGTGTGTGTGGAGTGTGTGGTGTGTGAGTGAGAGTGTGTGGTGAGTGAGTGTGTGAGTGTGTGTGCGTGTGAGAGAGTGTGAGTGAGTGTGAGTGAGTGTGTGAGTGAGGTGAGAGTGTGAGGTGAGTGTGTGTGAGAGGTGTGTGTGTGGCGAGAGTGTGTGTGTGTGAGTATGTGAGTGAGTGAGTGAGTGTGTGAGTGTGTGTGCGCGCGTGTGAGAGAGTGTGTGAGTGTGTGAGTGAGTGTGTGAGTGAGTGTGTGAGTGAGAGTGAGGTGTGAGTGAGAGTGAGTGTGTGTGAGAGAGTGTGTGTGCGTGAGAGAGTGTGTGTGTGTGAGTATGTGAGTGAGTGAGTGAGTGAGTGTGTGAGTGTGTGAGTGAGTGAGTGTGTGTGCGCGTGTGTGTGAGTGTGTGTGAGAGTGTGTGAGTGTGTGAGAGTGTGTGAGAGTGTGTGAGTGTGTGTGAGTGTGTGTGAGTGTGTGTGAGAGTGACGCACCTTGCTGTTTGGCCTTTGAGGGAACGGGCATGTTGCTGAACTCGTTGACGAGGCGAACGCTGCAGACACAACGTTCACAGTTAACACAAACTGGTAGAACGGGGAGAGAACAGAACCGCGGTCGTATCCGCGCCCATAACGAACCCAGACCCGACCTGGAGCACGAGCACGGGACTCAACGTTACTCCGTTCGATTCTAACTCGTCACTTCCTTTTACTCGTCCTTTCCAGGCCGGAGAGGAAACATTAACCCTAAACGCGTCGTTAGGAAAACCAAAACGCGTCCTGGCGTCTACTACACGCGCGTCTGGCGAGAACGAAACGTCCCGCGTCTCCGAAAAGCTCTCGGATAAAACCCGGCAGCCGAGCCGAACGTGAGCGGAAACCACAACTCACAAGTTGTCCATCATGGGCGTAGAGGAGCAGGGTCTTTGCGTTTCGCCGAAGATGGGAATCGACTTCATCAGGTGGTACATGGGCGGGCACGCGATCAGCGCCTGCAGGGTCTGGTGCTTACGGTCAAGGACAACGGGACAGTGAGAACACCGCGGCAGGAGAGGGACCGGCAGAGGAACGCGGCGAGAGAACAAAGGATACGGCGTTGATGTAGCACCAGTTCCCCTTGTTGATCAGTCCTCTGGGTTGCAAAGACACGGGCTTGTGGATCAGTTTCACATTGTCGAGGAGTTCTGACGAGGAAGAAAACAAACTGGAACTTTAAAACTAACACAACAACAACAACAACAGTAAACTTTTCTGATCGTGTTGGAACAACTTTACATTTGGTTCTACTTGTACAAGGACGGTAATGTATAGGTTAAAGAGGCTGTTTAACAACAACAACAACAACAACAAAAACTATTATACATTAAAAAAATAAGTTTATTATGGGATGTTATGTTCATTACTGAAATGGATCGAAACCAAAATTTGAAGCACCAACGCAAGTTTCTGTTCCACTGAAAAACAATCGGCGACTGTTTATTACGGCTAAATCGGACACATCAGCTAATGAAGTTGCTTATTTGTTTGTTTGTTTGTTTGTTGTTTTGAAAAGACAACCGTAAAGCAAAGTTACATCGTAACCGAATGAAATCACCCCGCAAGCAAAAACAGACACAAGGGGTTGTTTTTCGGTTGAAAGCAAACTGAACAGGAACCAATCGTGTGAGAGAAAGAGTGTTAAATAAATAAATAAACAAACAAACAAACAAAAACAAGTGGAAAGTTTCCTCGTTTAGAAACGTCGTATAAAAAAATAAATAAATAAATAAATAAAAATTTCACAGAAATATGAAGGCTGGGTAACACGAATAAAACGACCCAACGGTCCGTAAACGCTCGGGCCGGCTGCAACGACGACATCGATACGGTCAATACTTCAAATCGGCAGCGAAGGTCGGTGTGGATTAGTCGGGTCTGTGACGTCACGGTGGATTCGGAAAAACCATCGTTGGTTGCCGCCCTCACAAAACCTCAAACGAACTGCTGCTGCTTCAAGTTTAAAAACAAAACAAGTGTCCCGCCGCCGTCTACCTGCCGCACACGACGGACACGTGCGAGACTCGGGCAGAGAGACGGGGGGCGGTGTTGTACTATGCCACGCCTAGGAAGGGAGATCGCCATAGAGACACGGCTCCCATGGTAACGTGGCAAAACTCTGACCCATTACAGTATGGAAGGAATAATACAAATAATAATGATACCGTAGTCACTTCGGGATGCTGCCCGAGACAAATGTATCTACAAAGAGGCAAGATAACGGTCAGGGCTGTGGGCGGAGCTAATTTCAGGGCCGGAAAACGATCAGCTAAAACTTGATATCAACGAATCAGCCAGATCTATGACAGGTCACCGTTACAATGTTTCTAAATGATCTTCAAACGAAAACAGTACGCAGGTACTGACTTCCTAACACGAGCGTAGTAAGATACAGAAATGAGATTTTATTTTTATTTTTTTTAATGAAAAGTGCTAATTTAAGTACTTCAGGAAGATGTAGGTCTTCAGACGTGGTTTGAAGTGACTCGGCTGTTCGGACATCTAGGGGAAGTTCATTCCACCACCGAGGTGCCAGAACAGAGAAGAGTCTTGATGCACGCCTTTCTGTTACCCTGAGAGACGGCGGGACCAGTCGAGCGATGCTAGATGACCGGACGGAGCGAGACGCACCGCTGGGAGTGATATGACGTAGAAAAACGGCGTTACACGATCATCATCGAGACTTGAGGTCGAACGGTGTTGCTGATTAACCGGCACCGATAAGTGGTTACTGGAACGCCAAAAGATCCACACCGATACATTTTCCCCGTCGCGCGACTGCTGTGGGCCGGAGCGACTAAGAAGGGTCCGATGTCGTCATACGGTACGAGAGCGGCCTCTAGAGGTGGAATACACTAAGACCACAAAACACTAAAATAGCAGCTTAAGAGTGGTTTTAAAACCCAAAAACCTGGCTTCAGTCCAAGCTTCATGTTCACTGTTGGGGGGGTGTATGCAGGACCACGGAGGCCGTAACACTCGTAAATGTCACAAAAATACTGCCACCATGTGTCCGATCACAATAAAACCCACAGCACGTACAGGGGCCGAGGGTTTCGGACCTCCGAGACAGAAAAACTGGGACCGAATATTTACACGATGAGCCGACAGGAAAAAAAAAATGTAGTGTGGCGCTTGTAAACAGGAGAACATCGAAGATCAATGGGGGGGGGGGCCCTCATTGTTCTGGGGGAATGTGTTTTGATCGGACTCGCGATAAAAGCAGCAGAAAAAGGCACGCTTTGACGATAGAGTAAATATCGGACCGCATCCGAGTGTCGCTGATCTGCGTACACGGCGAAAGCGGGTCATGGTTCTGCCGCGTGGGGATCTCGTCGTTTATCTGAAAACCACTAAAGCAGCCATCGTCTTTCGTTTTTATCCCAGACTGTATTTGGTGAAAAAGAACAAACTGTATGCGTGCCATTTTTTCATCGTCTAATAATAAATAAATAAATACATGACTAAGCTCTTAAAGGTCTTGTAATGAGAGCAGAATGTGTTTCTACTGCCACCTCGTGGACAACACCGCACACTGCGGTGGGATTTCTTGATTACAATTCAACGTTTAATCCGTTTCGAAGCCGTGTGCTGTTTATTAAGCACAGAAGCTCCGTGGAACTGGCTTCGATTCTTCTCCTAATTCACTCACTCGTTCATCATAGCTGACCGTCTCATCACATTCGCTCTCTGTTTATAATAAGTTTAGATTCGTTTATCCATCTTCAGCCGCAAGGGCTTCATCCTGGTGGATCCGGAGTCTCGCCAAGGAACACAAGGGTGCGAATTCAGGCCTGGATGAAACACCGGTTCCCAGTCCATCAACCAGTGCCAGGTTTTGAGGACGTCGGAGAACACCGGCGTGGGCCGAGAGATCAGGATGGAAGCCGTGCTGATGTTTTGAAATGGAATAGAAATCGTGTACCTGATGTATTTGCGTATGCTGTTATCGGTACGCTGTTATAGCCGCCTTCGGTGGCTTAAACACATTTAGGATTAAAACACATACCTGCAGGAACCGGGACGGTTAAAAAGAAAGTCAGTGCAGCGGTTAAGTCATTACCTTTTACCATCGGTACCTTTCAGCAATATTTGTGTTTCTAGATCACATGAATTGAATCACTAACTGACCAATAGGAGCACTCAGAGGCAGCATAAATGTTACCGCACGTGTGTGTGCCGTATTAGTCCTATGCTTAAGTTAAAGACAGTTATAAAGAAAGGTAGAGTAAGCCGAGCTAACTAAAATGAAGGCTGGATGTTTCAATGTTCTTTTTAAAAAAAAAAAAAAAAGTTAGTTTTGGGGGTCCCCCCCATCTCGAAATTCTTGATTACACCCTGCTTCATTATAGATACGGTACCTGCCAGTTTCGGTGCCATGGGATCTTCAGAGACGGGAACCGGGCCCTCCTGGATGTCGCACGGTTTCTCAGGCTGCTCGGCGGCAGCCGTGGGAGTCGCAGGCACTGCGACGGCTGCGGCCTTCACCTCGACGTACGCCTGAGGGCCTCCAGGCAAAGGCTTGGAGTTGTGGAAGAGACTAGCCCAGGATTTGGGGGTGTTGGGGACAGACGCCGTAACAGGAGAGAGAGGAGAAAGCGAAGGTGCTTGGACCCCTGAGTCCGTGGGGGACGGGACCGGAGTAGCGCTTGCCTGAGGATCGGAATCGTCGAGTCTGGCGACAGGCGACTGCTCCGGCGTCCCGTTAGCCTGGCGCCCATCCTCGTCAGTAGTAGCAAGATCTGCGGTGAGCACAGCAGCAGAAGGTGGAGGAGAAGGTGAGGAGGTCGGGCAAGGGACGTTCCCATCACTGCCCTGCAGTTCAGGGCTCTCTAGAGCAGGGGGTTCTGAGTGCTGCTCTGCAGTCCTGGCCCCTTCAGCATGGCCACCATTCTGGGAGGAAGAGGAAGAGGAGGAGGAAGAGGAAGAAGAAGAAGAAGAGGAGGAGGAAGAGGAGGACGAGGAAGCCACGGCATTACCGTCCAACAAAGAGGCGGCTCCGCTCGTCAAGTCCACAGAGGATTCATCAGGGCTTTCACAAGTCCTCTGATTGGTAGGAGGGCCAGGCGGAACTGTGGATGATGTGGAAGAATGTGTGGAAGGGATCAGATCGGTGCCAGTGTCCTCGGATCCCAGGGCTGGAGTGCCGAGGCCGTGTCCGTTCACCAGCCCCGTGCCGGTCACGCCGTCCGCCGCCGCACCGCTGCTCTCGCAGCCCTCCAGGTAGTTGTAGTATCCCGGAGGTCGTTTTTTCTTTTTCTTGCGCTCTCGCTGGCCCAGGCCGCTGGAGACGCCGTCCACGTCGGCCTGCTGGCCGTCCAGGGCCGAGGGCTCGGAGTCAGCGCAGTCCACAGAGTTGAAATCGTCCCCGGGCGAGACGCAGGAGACCAGGGCGGCCGTGGGAAGAGGTTTCTGAGCCGGCTGGCAGCCCAGGATGAACTCGGGAGCCTGAGGGTTCAGAGTGCTGGACACTTTGTACAAGGAGTCTTTCACCACCACAGGCTCCGAACTCATCACCTCATCCACGCCGAACTCGATGTGCTGGTAGTCCTCTCCTGCAGACGACACGGTCACGTTAGCACACCACAGGCACATTTCAAATATAAACTAATTCCTTATCAACACTGTAGCAAAAGCATCTAGCGTCTTAGCCTCGCTAACCACGTACACAGGGTATACCCATTCAACTGGAGGTTTTCTCCAGACCTTCTGAACGCCACGTCGAGAAATTATAAAAGCTTCAGGCGAAAGGGTCTTCATTCGAACGCTAAAGTAGGGCGAGCAATTCATTTCAACGATGCCCGTTTATTCGTCTATACATATTTACACGTTATGAAGACACGACGCATCGGAGTACGAAAGGACGAAACACCCTCACCAAAGCGTGGTTTAATCCTGGATTCTGATTGGTCAATAAGTTATCGTTTCCATAGTAATGGCTCATTTGCAGGGATCTGTAAAGAGATGTTTATTTAACGAGTTTTATAACCTAAATGATAGATACCCTGTGCACAATCTACAGCGCCCTCCACTAATATTGGCACCCATGGTAAATATGAGCAAAGAAGCCTGTGAAAATTTGTCTTTATTGTTTAAACTATTTTTTTTTAACAAAATATAAATTCAGAAAAATACCCTGCTCTCATGGATATCAAATTTAAATAAAATAAAGAAAACTTTGATAAATATAGGTGTGCAACAATTAATGGCACCCTTTTAGTCAATACTTTGTGCTAGCTCCCTTTGCCAAGAGAACAGCTCGGAGTCTTCTCCTATAACACCTGATGAGGTTGGAGAATACATGGCGAGGGATCTGAGACCGTTCCTCCATACAGAATCTCTCCAGATCCTTCACATTTCGAGGTCCACGCTGGTGGACTCTCCTCTTCAGTTCACCTCACAGGTGTTCTATGGGGTTCAGGTCAGGGGACTGGGATGGTCAGGGCAGGATCTTGATTGTGATGTACGTTTTGGATCATTGTCCTGCTGGAAGATCCGGCCACGGCCCATTTGAATCTTTCTGGCAGAGACAGTCAGGTTTTCATTTAATATCTGTTGATATTTGAGAGAGTCCATGATGCCATGAATCGTAACAAAATGTCCAGGTCCTCTGTCAGAAAAACAGTCGCAGAACATTAAAGATCCACCACCATATATAACCGTGGGCATGAGGTACTTTTCTACATGGCTACCTCTCTGTGTACACCAAAACCACCTCTGGTGTTTACTACCAGACAGCTCTATTTTGGTTTCATCTGACCATAGAACCCGATCCCATCTGAAGTTCCAGTCGTGTCTGGCACACTGAAGACGCTCGAGTTTGTCTTTGAATGAGAGTAGAGGCTTTTTTCTTGAAACCCTTCCAAACAACTTGTGGTGATGTCGGTGACTTCAGATTGTAGTTTTGGAGACTTTCTGACCCCAAGACACGACTAACTTTCAAATCAGCAATTCTCCAGCTGATTTTTTTTGTCAATCGAACCGTCCTCTTCTTTGTGTTGAGACGATATAGACACACGTCCAATTCCAGGTCGAATCAGAACATTTCCAGTCGACTGAAACGCCTTAATTATTCCCCCGATGGTGGAAATGGGCATTTTCAATGCTTGTGTTTTCTTAAAGACACGCCCCATTTTGTGAAGCTCAACAACCTTTTGCCGCACGTCACAGCTGTATTCCTCACTCTTACCCATTGATATGAATCACTAAGGGGAATCTGGCCTTTGTGTTACCTCATATCATACCCCCCTGTGGAACAGGAAGTCGTGGCTGAACAATTTCCTGTTCCTAGTCACTCAGGTGTACTAAAAAAAAAAATTTTCATACACCAACCAGAATATACTTCAAATACATTTCTCTCATAAGAGTTCACAGAGGTGCCAGTAATCGTTGCACACCTATACTTAAAGATGATTTTAATTGATAAACCAGCGTTGTGTTCGCATTTGTTTGACATCCAAGACAATTATTCAGGCTTCTTTGCCTATATTTACCAAGGGTGCCAATAAGAGCAGAGTATAATAAAAATACATTTATACGATTCTTCTTATCACCATCCTTATTAATGCCTCATCGACACCAAGATCAGACTGAAAGCTGGCTGTTGAGCTGCGCGGTGGAAATCCGAAGCAGTCAGTGAAGACAGTTGGAAATAAAACAAGAACGGCGTTAATTATTCTCAAAACGCAACATTTACTACGATACCAATAACCAACAAAACAGCAAGCCACCAAAAGCAGTCAGGGGAGAATAAAAAAAAATAAAATTAAATATTAAAAAAAAAAATTAGAGTCATTAAAATCGTGAAGAGCTTTCAGTCGAGTCCGTGATTTGCCATGTTGTCTGTTAGTATTTATTTGAAAGGGGTTCATTCCAGGGCAGCAGCGGAGGACAGTCATTAAGAGATAAGCAGGACAGGAGAGATCTCGTCTCTCGAACACCGCCGTTATATTATGAGCGCCTCCGGCGCCCCCCCTCCGCCCAAACAAGCAAAAAACAAAACCCAGAATTTTGGTTGTTTTGTTTTTTTTTTTTTATTAAAAAAAAAAAAAAAAAAAATTAATTATTATCATCTCAAGCTGAGTTCTCAGGCCAGAGAGAAACCTTCTGGCGCTTTATTATTATTCTTTTTGTTGTTTTTTTTAAAGCATGCAAAGCTTCACAGATTATCCAGCAGGCAGAAATGACAGGGAAGGGTTGGAGAGTTGAGAAAGCTGTGTGTCTGTGCTTGTGCGTGTTTTAGAAAATCGAGGTTCTGCAGCGAAACACAAGAAGAACAAAAAGGCGACGTGCGTGGAACCCAGAACTCACCGCAGACCTGCCGTCTCATTGATTCCGTAATGTACGGCACATCAACAGTGCAGTAACCTCCTGAATAATTAATACAAATCAGGGTCAATATATCAGTACTGCTCGATTTTATTGATTTTTTATTTTTTTTTAATTTTGTGGTGCACGAACAGGTTCAAAATCACACATGAACAAAAAAACATGAACGTTTATTCTTATCGATTACAGTCCAGGTATGAAGAAGGGACTTCTCACAAAACGCTGGAGGTTGTGGAATAAGATGAAGAAAAAGTGTGGATCCCTTATTATTATTAATTTATTTTCCGGCATGATTTTCAGGACTAGGCCCGTCACGATAAACTACTTGCGTTAGGCGATATAGCGCGTCAGAAATAATTGCGCTTAACAATATTCTTGTCGTTTAAGACCTTTTTTTTATTCAAGCGCACGTGTGCGTTCGTGACGTTTTTGTGCAGAAGCGAGTCGTAATAGTTGCAATCGAAACGATTCAGCCCCCAGTGCAAGTCAGGTTTATTGTGAAAATGAACAGAATTTCAGCCGTCTGCGATGAACACAAACGAAAGCAAGTGAAATAGTTCGACACGATTCAACTGAAAATGCAACTTGTGATTTCTCCGGTTTCAAAAGTATTCACCCCCCTGAACTGAATCCCTCACAACAGCACAAATATGCAGAACAGGTTTAGTCTCAAGCTAATCAAGGGCTTCATTAGTTGCAGCAGCTGCGCTTGAGCTGGAACACATGAAATACCTGAACTGGCTAGGGGCAGAAAATGTATGAAATACCCGGACAGGGCAATAAAAGGAAGCTATCGACGGCTGCAAGCAGATTTGTGAGAAGGCAGGTTGTCAAAAACCCTTGAGTGTCTGTAAAAGACCTGCAGCAAGACTTGGTGCAACAGGCACTGAGGTTTCAGTGAGCACAGTAAGGTGTGTACTAAATCCAGAAGGTTTCCATGACAGAACTCCAAGTCGTACACCACTACTGACAAGAAAAGTCCCCTCAAAATCATAAATAATCCACAGAAGTTTTGGGATTCTGTTCTGTGGGGCGATGAAATAAAACTGGAACTTCTCGGCAAGATGGATCAGCAGTATGTCTGGAGGAAGAAGAATGAAGAAAGAACACTCTGTACACAGTCGAGCATGGTGGTGGCTCGGTGATGCTCTGCGGCTGCTTTGCATCCTCTGGTAATCTCTCATTGCATCCCCCATAGAAAAACTCTCGCGGGATCTGAAGAAGGCGGTTGCAGCACGCAAACCCAAGAATATTACTGAACTGGAGGCCATTGATCACGAGGAACGGGAGAAGATTCCTCAGGAACGCCGAGAGAAGCTCTGCATCTCGTTTACAGCAGGTCATAACAGCAACAGGAGCTCTAACTAAGTACTAAACATGCTCACCATGAAGGGGTTAAATAATTTTGAAACTGCAGAAATCATTGTAAGTTGCAGTTTCAGTTGAATTTGAGGAAACCACTTGAAGCACTCGTCATGTCGAACCATTTCACTTGCTTTTGTTTGATTTGTTCGTCCCAAACAGCTGAAAGTCTGTAACATTTGACATGAAACCTTGATTTGCAGTGGGGGCTGAATCATTCTGATTGAAACTGTAGGCTTATGTTGCGTGTAAATGTCTGATTAATCTCGTATGCGTATCGGATACGTTTGGGCGAGTTCATTAACCCACTCGTAAAGCTCTGATCATTCAGCTTCAGCGCACGCAGCTCGAGCGGCTCGATCCCCGACATTAATGACTACGACTGGATTATTCAAAACGCTACAACGGTTCTTTCTAGATTTTTCTTCGCCGGAAATGCATCGTTAGTGCATTGCTAATAACAACAATGTTTTTAGGTTCAAAATCGGTGCCAGTGCCGCTAGTTACGCAGCTTAAAACTCGAACGCGTGCAGTTTTTGCATTCGAAAGTGCGTTTTAATCTGAACTTCGGCGGATATTCGCAGGTTTTACTCCGAGATCGGACGGAATGCTGGTAACGTCCGTTCTTATGTAAACACGTCGAGCGATATCGAGGTCAGCAAAAACGATCCAGGTCACGGCTGCATATCGAACGATAAGTCGATAACGTGATTGTCGTGACAGGCCGAGTAATCAGGATGCGTTCCGAACGCGGTGGAAATGACCCGAGTGATCTTACCTGAGTTATGACTGACACAGGAGGCTCTCTCATTGAAGGGGGGAAGCTGTGTGTTTAGAAACAAAGAGAAAAATCATACTGGTTGTGTGTGTGTAAAAAAAAAAAATGCATCAAATACTCATTTACAACATGTACACCAAAGGAGGTAGGAGTTTCATTCTTAAGAACTCAATATCTTTTATTTACGCAGCAACAAAATGGCCGACAGTAATACGGCGAAACGAGCACGGACACTCGCACGCTTTCTTGCACACCTTCGGCTCGTGTGAACGAGCTAAAAGCGATATCCTTTATAGCCGAAGCATTCCTGATCCGCAGGTTTCTATGGCAACCGGTAACAGTGTTCAGCGATTTAATACCTTTCTGTTAGGAACACATGTTTATCTGTCCTGCAGATCGGTGACGATGTGCGCTAGGAGATTTTCTGAAAGTCTCTTTCACCAGGTTTTTAAAGTATTTTATAATCCTTAAGGTTGGTGTGGTTTTTTTTTTTAAATAATCATTTGAGGCAAAAATTAATTTTACTGCTGAAGGATAACGTTCAGCTCTGAGGTCATTACTAATCTTAAAATATCATGGAGATGGATTTAATAAACAAAAATCATCATTTTTTTTTTTTTTTTTTTACCTCAACAAAACAGCGAGGCGTCACAAAGAACTGATTGAACTCGTCCGGGCTGAACTCCCCGAAGATGTACTGTGGAAACAAACAGAAACGATATGACAGATCACATCACATCCTATACGTGTCTAACTGTCTAACGTGTCAAACCGTCCACAAACCAGTAATAAAATAAACAGGGGGCGGGGACACACTGTTGAACGGTGTTTGATGTTACTTTTCCTTAAATCAAAGAAGATTGTTCTTTTATCAAAAATTGTAAAAATAAGTAAATAAATAAAATTGAATAAAAAACATCACCATAGCATCGATATTTCAGAAAAATGTATCGTGTAATCGTTTATCAGGATATCGATATAATTGATATATCGCCCAGCCCTACTTCGATGCATAACGATGCAGTGGAGTAAATAAAGGACGGCTGGTTAGTTCACCTTGTCGAGGCAGTAAAATCATGAGCGAGTGCTCGGGAAATAAAAATAATCACCTGTCTCAACACGCAGGTGAACTGTATCATTACATAATACTGTTCATGTGTTTATAAAGCTGACTTTCCATGCAGGTAAACACAGGAAAACATTTCAAATACAAATGTTTACACAGTGATTCACTGCTCCGTGTTGGCTTTTAATGAGGAATAAAGGGGAAAGGTGACCTCAAAGTCGTTTATCAGTTCGGGCGAAAAAGGACGAGCCCGAAAGCGATGAGTCATGGAGGATCGGTGCGGCGATACGAGGCCGCGACGAGTGACTCGGCCGCGTCGGCCATCGCGCCGAGGAACAGCGCGAGGGAGAAAACTTGAAAGGCTGCAATAGATCAACGCGCATCGCATCGATTTCACAACCTTCCCCGCGTTAACCCGCTCGAGTCTCCGGTGTACCAGATCTCCAGACCAAGAAAGACGGTAATGGGACGGAAATGGCGCGCTGTAAAACACTGACTGTTTTAGACCTCACACGCTACGCTGGGTGTACGTAAGGGTGGACGCTATGAAATATAAGCCAACGTTAATATGGATGAATAACATTCAATAAGTTCAGAAATCTTACTTTAATAATCTTCCGAATTGAGCTCACGTGTGCGTGTTAATTAGAGTAATGCGTGTTCGGTTGACGAGACCAGTTACTGTGGAGCAACGTGTTGAAATGGAGAGAAGAACGCTTTTAGTTCAGAATTGTGAAATTAATCCTCATTCATTTATAAGAAGGTATAAAAGGCAGGACTATCGGTGTATCGGTTGATATTGATAGTTTAGTAGAAATGTAGTATCGGTGCATCTCTAGTATTAAGTATATTAAAAATACGCTAGCGACTATAGCAGTTCTGTTTTAGATTAGGTTTTAGCGAGCTCGCTAGTTAAGGGCTTTAATATGAACTACGGATGTGCAGGTTATCCGAAAGGCTAAATAATAATAATAAAATAAAAAAAAAACACTTTATAAGATTTATAGAATGCAAATCGTCTCCGGATAACTTAGTCTTCGGACGTTATTCGAGTTGTTACTTCGGTACACGTCGTGTTAAAAACCTGTGATAAATAATACTATTAGTCTACTATTAATTTAATGTTACATATACACATATACACATGTTTATAAACATACACACACACATAAATAAATATATATATATATATATATAAACAAACACAAATAATACTAGCAGTTTGTAATTGTTACATTTACTTTTATAATCTAACTGTTAAAATGATATCACTGGAAACCGTGACAATCTATCCCTGATACTAATATCACATCATCGTACAGGCCGGTTTCGCTCAAGATACTAAACTTTGTAGCTGGCAAGTGGTTTTTCAGACGGCGTTTATAAAAGAAAAAAGAAAAAAAAAAAAACACATTTACTAATCATTACTGCAGCGGTTCTCAACCTGGGGGGCGGAGAGAGTAGTGGGGGGGTTCTGCATTTTCTTTTTGCTGGGGAGAGGTGGAGCTTAGCCTTTTATCTAGCCGTCAGTGCAGACCAGTGTTGCCAACTTAGCGACTTCTCCGGACACTTGTTTTTGAAAGAAAAAAAAAAAAAGCGCCGAACGACAAATCTAGCGACTTTTAAGACAAACCTTAAGTGAGTTTCCAAACGAGAGCGGGAGATCTAACGACGCCATGGACGACGAGACGCGCCCTTCCTCCACATCGACAACATTCGAATGCGAGCGATTTTAGAACGCAAGACGAACGTAATGCAACGTGTCTTACATGAAAAATAGTCCAGGTTATTAAAGCCTAGTTCTCTTGATCAAAGTACTTAGTGTTCAGAAAGATTTTTCATGTTGCATACCCGTGTGTTATATCGTTTTAGAAAAATCATAAAAACACAAAAGCGGGGGGGGAAAAAAAAAAAAAAAAAGTATCCGTCTTCTGGTTTTGATAGATTATATGTTATACGTGATCGATAGTTATATATGGACAGATCTCACAGAGAAGAGATAATCGTTATAACCTGGTCTCCTCCAATTGGGGGATGGGGTTCGGGTGCACTACATGACAGGGGAAGTGTGGGAGGGCTTCAGTTACAAAAGGTTGAGAAGTTCTGCATTAATGTATTCTATGCTGGTAAAAATGAACAGGTTATACCTGTAAAGACACCGTGTGTGTGTGCATGCACATGTTGCTCAACCCTGTTAAACTGGATGCTTAATGGAACAAATGTGCTCCAGCATGCAGTTACAGATGTGCTTCGTTCTCTCAGCTGTTCTATTAACTCTGCCAGTCCTGACACAACATTACCCCGTTCCTCTCATCCTTTAAACTGTTCAAGTCCGCCTCCTCAACTCGACACTCGAGCCGTCGATCCAAATCTCACCAGCCAACGAGAGTAAAAGCGCAGCTAAGCCCCGCCCACAGACGTGAGATTTGTCTCACGTAATGTTAAAGGTCACGTAATGTTAAAGGTCACGCAGGTTTGCCCCAGGTTCATCGGTTTGCTCAACAATCAAAGTGGTGAAAAGCAGCGTTTTTGAACGCACGGACCCAGAAACGTCTGCGAACGTGGAACCGACCTCATTAAACAACAGCTGGTGCATCGGTCCTGTGAGAAGCTGGTTTATTACACCAATAATCGCACTTCTTTACCCAGCTTCGCAAAAGTCGGAACACAAAGTGACCCGACGAGTCAAACGGAACACGTTACTCGGCATGCAGCGCCAGGAGCGGTTGGGTTGAAGCGAACCACAGACCAGGAGGACCAGACCCTGGAGGGGGAGGGGTTAAAGAGTTACACGTTAAAGAGTGTGTTTGAAGCAGTCAGGGGTGAAGAAATGAGTAAAAAGTTGGGTCGGTGCTGAGAGGGGCTACAGGAAAACACTTTTCTCTAAAAGTAGGCGGTTCCCGGTTACGTTTATTGACGACACGCAGGCTTTGGGACTGGTAGCTCAATGGATGTTAAAATCTTCGTTTCAATTCTGATCTGCTCTTCTCGCATTACATACCACGAATTATCTTCGCTCTCCGCTCACTCATCACCTACACGCGAAGCTTGCTCACTTTTAATCCCCGAAACATTATTCAATGAAGCACAGGACACCTGGGCTTAAAAAAAAAAAAAAAAAAAAAATTCCCTGAAATACAGCGTCCCGTCTAGACGTTAACCGAACCGACGGCTAAACTCGAGCTTCTCCGACCTTCGCCCGTCTAAATCTAATGATCCCGCTCCTCTGCAGCTAACCTGCTTTCATCCAGCGGGCTATAATTAACTTAATCCTGATTGCACTAACCGGCGTTAGGTCTTAAAATCTCTCGAGCGCAGAATGCACACCAAGAGGCGAGCGCTGAGAGATATTTACTCGGTGTGAAAATTTCTCTCGGAAATAAACTTAAACACGTGTTTATACACCACGCGTGTGTATGTGTGTGTGTATATATATATATATATATATATAAATAAAAACATTTGAACAGCTTCAGCAGGTTGGAAGAGAAACGTGAAACAGGCTCCGCAAACACCACAATAATCCCTCGGCCCCTTCGCATTCAACACGTGTGAAAAGCGAGAGAAAAGAGAATGCAGCTGACGCAGACGGAGCTCTGCTGAAAACGGCGTGAAGCTGTAATCCGACAGCCTCGGCGCCGCTAATGCGGCCCACAACAGAAAGAATTTCACTTTGCTTCTTTTTCGGCAGGCGTGCCGCACGTACCGCGCTAAGCTCCCCTCTCGCTGCTCGCTTGGAGAGAGGATTAACACAAATTGGCCATCTGTATTATTTCGACATGCTGAGGTGACGACATCGTGAACGATGCAGACGTGGCCGGGGACAAAGTTCACAGCGTTCGGGCCAACCAGAGTTTAGGAAGTCGTCCCCCCCTCCCCAAAAAAGTTGCATAACTGTACCGGCGGTTGATTTCATAAAGAAATTCACATATTTCCATATATAATGGTGATGCACAAAAGTTCAGAGATCTATCGTTGAACACACACACACACAGAACACACACACACACACAGAGTTATCTAGGCCTACAGGGAGAACCGTTACTGGATCTTCAGACGGCAACAACTGATAAAACCTGAACGCAGTGGCCTCGCCCCTATAGACGACCCCTAACGCCTTCCAACAGAGTGGGCGGGGCTTTATCTCAAATTCACGACATTCTGTCCATACTAGTCTGGCTTTATTCTGAGCAGAAACTGCGAGTCAAGGCAGAAACTTTAAGAACTCTTTGCACGCTCGTCGTCGTCGTAAGTTCGTCCTAAACACCCGAACATACTCAGCGCATCATGCAAACCCCTAGCGCTACGCTTTTAGACTCGAGCGATCTTTAAAGTGACTTAGTGAATAAGAACTCCTCAGTCTGACAGGGCGGATTATTTGTGTGTGGGTGTGGTCAAAGTTGTCAAAACCAGCGAGTGAAAAAGTGCTGGGAGCCAATCAGATTCGAGCACTCTTAAAGATCCTGTGGCCCGAAAAGTGCACAAAAGATCTCCGAGTGGGAAGAGAAGCAAACAGGAAGTGGTAACGGGCGAAAGCGCACGTTTTCTGCGAGAGAGAAAACGAGACCAATCCGGAATGGAGACATTACATTGTTTCTGCTTATAGAAAGGTGTTGAAGTCCTGTTCATAGCAAAAGATTAGGCTGCTTATATAAAACATTTTAAATAAAGCTATCTACAGCGGCCTCCACTAATATTGGCACCCTTGGTAAATATGAGCAAAGGCGGCTGTGAAAAATTGTCTTTATTGTTTAACCTTTGGATCAAAACAAGTTTACAAAATACTCTGCTCTCGTGGATTTCAAAGAATTGCAAACAAATCATGGGTTTATCCAAAAAATTCTGTTAAACATAGGTGTGCAACAATTATTGGCACCCCTATGAATTAAAATGAGACTATATTTGTTGTATATTCCCATTGATGTTGTACTTTTTCTTAGCACACCTGAGTGACTAGAACAGGAAATTGTTCAACCATGACTTCCTGTTTCACAGGGGTATGAATATGGGGTAACACACAGGCCAAATTCCCTTAGTCATTCATATCAATGAGTAAGACCGAGGAATACAGCTGTGATGTGCGGCAAAAGGTTGTTGAGCTTCACACAATGGGGCATGTCTATAAGAAAATAACAGAAGCATTGAAAATGCCCATTTCCACCATCAGGGCAATAATTAAGACGTTCCAGTCGACTGGAAATATTAGGAATCAACCTGGAATTGGACGTGTGTCTATATCGTCTCAACACACTGTGAAGAGGACGGTACGAGTGCATAAAAAAAATCTCCAAAGATCACAGATGGAGAATTGCAGAAGTTTGTTGTGTCTTGGGTTCAGAAAGTCTCCAAATATTTTGGGGCTGTTTTTCTGCCAGAGGATCTGGATGTTTTGTTAGGATCATCATGGACTATCAAATATCCAATTCCAGCAGGACAATGATCCAAAACATACATCAAAATCAACACAAAAATGGTTTACTGACCACAAAATCAAGATCCTGCCATGACCATCCCAGTCCCCTGACCTGAACCCCATAGAACACCGATGGGGTGAACTGAAGAGGAGAGTCCACCAGTGTGGACCTTAAAATGTGAAGGATCAGGAGAGATTCTGTATGGAGGAACGCTCTCAGATCCCTCACCATGTATTCTCCAACCTCATCAGGCGTTATAGGAGAAGACTCAGAGCTGTTATCTTGGCAAAGGGAGCTAGCACAAAGTATTGAATGACTAAACGGGTTTTAAATTGATGCACACCTATATTTAACAAAACTTTTTTTTTTTTAAACCTGTGTTGTGTTTGCAATTGTTTGATATCTACGAGAGCAGAGTATTTGAATTTTATTTTTTAACAAAACATCAAAAAGTTCAACAATAAAGACAATATCACAGCCTTCTTTGCTCACATTTACCAAGGGTGCCAATATTAGTGTGTATAAGAGTATTAATGTGTTACAATATATAACAATTTTTTTTTTAAATAAACAAAGAAAGAAAGAAAATGTTACGCAACTTCATTGAAAAGGTTTCACAGCAGCGACACGTCGTTTGTGTAACGCGTCTCGTTTGGGCAACAGCTACAGTTGTCACTTGTGGGCGTGGCCTGTCTAGTGATTTTATTTTATTAAAGGATTCACACACCAATTGTGTTTAAAGAAATTTTTGATTTACATGCTCAGCTTCGTACTAGTTTCATTGTCAGATTTGACTAGCAAAGCAAAGTTAACCGTACTAGCTACGTACTCAAGAGAGACACGACGATCTCTGCTACGTTCGTCCCGAGCGCTATTTTACTTGTGTACAATTTTACCGAGGTCGTATCGATTAAAGATGGGAAACTGGAGTTGTGTGCGGGGAACTGAGGACACATCACATCACATCCCAGGTGCTACACGACTGCTCCGAGGAACCCTTTGGCGTTTGGACCTTAAGGACGTACCTAAATCTCGATTTAAACCTAATTGTTGCTTCGCCGTGTTTTTCCTCGCTCCAGTCACCTCTGGCTTGTTCGTCAGGAATCGCAATCTACACCCAGATTCCGCTAAAGCGGCTTTGTGAAAGTTTACTGAACCAAATGAAACCTTCAGCCTCATCGACTCCTCATGACAACACTGCAGCGCCGATAGCCGTTAGCACACCACTCGGGCGCATTTCCTTTCCTAAGTTCGTCGTGGGGGAGGGGGGGGTTCCCCCCTCCAGGACCCCACGGTGAACCCATCGCTCCCTCCAATAAGACACGGAAACACTCTGGCGTTGCTCCATCATTGGCAGAGAGAGAGAAAAAAAAGTTCAAGTGAAACCGTCATGCAACCATTAATAGATACATAACCTCAACCAGCTCGCGACAGAGCTGAGGTATGCGGCACCTTGCGAGCATTTCAGGCTCTCGCTGGGGCAGAGCAGACGCTACTGTTTACACAAAGTTGAAGCGCAGGGAATCTTTAGTGCCCTAAATGGCGTCGCCGAGCTAAACGGTAAACACGAGAGACGTGAAAAAAAAAAAAAAAAAACATTAAAGACCCAGTTTGTGTTTCTCATCAGGTGCTAAGAAGCAAAACTGACTCAAAGAAACATCTTTGCTGGCTGCTTTACCGAGTAATCATCGTCGTTCCCACGGTGAATAATCAAATAAGCCACACCTCTAATCCGTGTGCCGAATTACCGCATGACCAATTCCCAGGGAGCGCCGAGATTTCATTCCGCACGTCGACGCGTTTCCTTTAGAACCAGGACGTCGGAGCGATGGCGCGCCAAATCGCACGACAGCCAATAGTGCTTCAAGATATTCTACACCACACCACACCCCCCCCCTATCCAATTGAAACAACCCCGACGATAGCTTAGAGAGCCAGCTAAATACAAAGACTACGACATGCCGTGTGTTTTTTGACGATCGACTCTTGGTGGCGCCGATCGGGAGGAAAAGCCACAGAGAGACGTTGGACACGCAACCAAGTAGTAGACAAATGAATATTCCTGACTCAGAGATGGAGAAGGTTTGTTTAACGTACCGAGAGCCTCAAATTGTTAAACCATGCTTCTGGGGAAAAAACATTTTAATAAACAAATAAATACATTTACATAACCCCGCCCTCTTCCAAAAGAAGAGACGGAAAACTTTTAACCTCCGCCACATGGGCGGAAACGTCGTGCCGAGAAAAACAGACCTCACGCCTAACCACCTTGTACTTCAGAGCAAGACACGCCCCCGGGGGCGGGACAAGTGCATTCTAGAGGGCACATTGGACGAACACAAGACTAGTACAGGATGAGTCATCAAAAACAGGTGACGTGTTTTTCCAAGAAGTGAACGACTCCGAAACCGATTGTACTAATTTCACAGTACCCGGGCGAACGGGTACAAAAAAAATTAAAAAGCTCTGACGTCAGAGACGCGTTAAATCTCACCTCCACTGATTTAAATTCGATTTAAATGAAGTTAATTTCGTCCAGACAGAGCTCATTAAAAATAATAAGAGAATTATGCTGCATTTACGCAAAAAATAAAAATGAATTAAAAAAAAAGGCACCATGAAAAACACTTTAAACTTTGAATCAAAGGCAAAGAAGCGAAATGGATCCCGCCCCCTTTAAATCAACAGGCCCCGAAACACTGTCAAGTCATTAGCTAGCTAGTCACACCGCGGAGGAAACCCGACGAGTTCCGGTTCAAATCTTAACGTCTTAATAAGACTCAACGCTCCTCTCCTCTCCGACCGTGTCGTTACGGAACGTCTCGTGCATTCCCGACGATTACAAACCCGAGTTCGGGCGAAGTTAGCTTAACCAGGGTTAGCTTCTCTGCGCGAGCGACCGTTAACGTGCTCACGCGCATGAGCGGGCCTGCAGCCACACACACGCGCGCGCACACACACACACCCTCACGAGCTCAGAGTTTATAGATAAATAAATAAAATGTTCCCCTTACGAGTACTTAGTCGTATTGTTTTCTTTATTTTTTTAGGACATGCAAAACTTTTGTACACGAAGCGTGCGCGCTGGCTGGCGCGAGTCCATCGGGGGGGTTGTAATGAGAACCGGAACGAAGCAGGCGTGTAGGCCTCCTGCACCACCACGCCGGAGTGTTTCAATGAGAACGGCAGTGAGGAACTCATTCAAATTCACGGATCTGGCGTCTCGAAATCGGAACCGGCGCGCACGAGGACGCCGAAACAAACGCGTTAAGTTGATGCACGAGACGGTTCCCTCACCCACCCCACTCCCCTCGGACACTTGAGCGAGTTTATTCGGCGAGTCGCTACCTGGTTGCCGTGCGCAGCCATGCTCCCGGTGAGATGGGGTTTTCTTCTCGCGTCCGTCTCCTTCAGCAGAAAGATGGCCGTCCTGTCGCGGACGAAGCGCTCTGGTTTAACGGTCTCGAGCTCAGTCGCCTACTCTGACATGCCGTCCATGGTGCTGAATCGCCGGTGTTTGGAGCGCTGTGAACTCTCGTGTCCGTGTGCTACTCAACTCCCCCAACATATCACGCTGCTTCCCCCGCCATCGCCGCCATCTTTGTCTTGCCTGAGCGCTACACTCTCTGTGCTGCAAGTGGCGCATGCGCGTTGCCCATGCGGGTGGGAGGGGCCGGCGCGAGAGCGAGAAAGTACGAGAGAGAGAGCGAGAGGGCGCACGCGCACGTTAAAAACAAATAAAAAACCAAAACAACTAATAATAAATAATAGAAAAATTCGGGGGAGGATGAAGGGGGGCGTCTGGGGGGAGACTGGAGTTAAAAGTCGGGGTGACGTTGGATGTTCGATATTCGCGGATATGGGGAAATTAAAGGGACCGTATCTAAAGTTGCACACGATATTGTTATACACGTTTCTAATTGTTGTATATTCTGCAGTGAAAGTCGTGTCTAAACTGACGTATGATTTTAATCGCTTATTTTGGATCAAATCTAAAAGGTGTGTATCATGAGCCCTGACACCTAGATGAACACTTTACCGTGGGTTGTGGGACTGTATAAATCGTTCCCTTCGACTGCTATTGAAGTTAGAAACGTGTGATAATGTCGTGTGTAACTTTCGAGACGGTCCCTTAATTTCCGCATTTTCGGCGAATATCGAACCTCCGACGTCACGCCGACTTTATTCCAGTCTGAAATATTATACAATCAAAGCAAGAACATTTGCAAAAACAACAAGAAATATTCATTGAATTTTTAATGGAAACTGTAATGGTCCCTGTGGGTTTCTACTGGTAATTTGTTGTGTTCTATTGGTGGTATGTTATGTCTAGTGGATACCATTAAGGACCAATAATGGTAATGGTTTTTAATATTTGTACTTGTAGTGGAAACCATTCAAATATCTGATGGTTTCTATCCGGGGGAGGGGATCAGCGGAGTAGTTTTATCATTATTGTTTCACTTATGAAAGAGAAAAGGAAATAAAACATTATATAGCAAGTTACTAGTCATAATCCTTTTCTTATTTGCTAAGACACAAGTCTTGTATAATAATGATATAATAATGTATATAATGACCTGATCTTCACACCCCGATGTGGTTCTTCTGCAAACTGTTGCCACAAATTTGGAAGCACACAAGTGTAGAGAATGTCTTTGTATGCTGTGGTTTTTTAAAAATTTCCCTTCACTGGAACTAAGAGGCCCAAACCTGCTCCAGTATGACGATGCCTTTGTGCACAAAGTGAGCTCCATGAAGACGTGAAGTGTTGTGGTTGGAAGACGTTGGAAGAACTCGTGTGTCCTGAACAGAGCCTTGATCTCAACCCCACTGAACACCTTTGGGAGGAACTGGAACACTGACTGCACCCCCAGACCCCCTCATTACCTGACATCACTAATGCTTCTTGTCACCGAATAGGCACAACTACTCACAGCCACGCTTCACTCTAGCGACCCGTTTTTTTTGTTTTCATACTTTTAGGCATATAAGTAACTTGGGATCAAAGGAAAGTTTCATTAGCAGAAACAAATGAGCAGGATGATATTGTTGTTGGTTTATTATATTAAAGCACACCACATCAGTTGGTGATTTTAAAAGGATGTCAAAGGAGGCAAACATCCCTTGGTTTACCCAAACCATTATTTAGCATATACTGTAGGCTGTTTAAACACGTTTTATTCGTGTATTATATCCAAAACAGCATTATGTTAAATCATCGGAATGTACAAATATATCAAATATCACATTCTTTCAAGCATTGCAAAACTAACTCAAACAGACCAAAATGAAAATAGCTAGGAACAACAACAACAACAACAACAAATGCATAGATGAGTGTAGATTATATTCTTTTTGTTTTTAAATATTCTAAAACTTTAGCCAGTGGGTTCATTTCTGTTTGACAAATATTGTGATGGTTCGAGAATGCCAAGAATTCAAGAATGAAGTTTCTGCTTATGGAAAATAGATTTTTGTAGAAATAAACTGCACAGTAATTTCAAATGTATTTAATCGGTCTGTATAGGGAAGGTGGAGATGATGTTACACAGCATCGAACCTTAAGAGGGGAAAAACATGACCCCAACGTTTATCCGAGAAGAAAGCAGATAAGGGACAAACTGACCAGTCGTCACACGTTAGCACATAAACTATTGCCTTTCTCTGTTTTTTTAACAAATACAGTCGCAGGAGTATTCAACAGAGAATAAACAAACCACAAACATAAACAAACATACAAACATTTATTAGCATGCAAAGTGTGAGATGGGGAGAAAAATAGATAGATAGACAGATAGATAGCTAGATAGATAGACAGACAGACAGACAGACAGATAGATAGATAGACAAATAGATAGACAGACAGATATATGGACAGATAGATAGATAGATAGATAGATAGATAGATAGATAGATAGACAAATAGATAGACAGACAGATAAATGGACAGACAGACAGATAGATAGATAGATAGATAGATAGATAGATAGATAGATAGATAGATAGATAGATAGATAGATAGATAGATAGATAGTGTAATAACCTTATTTAATAGATAGATAGATAGATAGATAGATAGATAGATAGATAGATAGATAGATAGATAGATAGATAGATAGTGTAATAACCTTATTTAATAGATAGATAGATAGATAGATAGATAGATAGATAGATAGATAGATAGATAGATAGATAGATAGATAGATAGATAGATAGATAGATAGATAGTGTAATAACCTTATTTAATAGATAGATAGATAGATAGATAGATAGATAGATAGATAGATAGATAGATAGATAGTGTAATAACCTTATTTAATGGGCACTGGAAAACATCTTTTCATATGTTTTTACTAATAAGCTGCATGAACGAATGGCTATAAGGAATAAACACCTGCGGATGACGTGTCAAACCCCACCCCTGAGACAGGTAAGGGGGCGGGTTTTCATGTGGAAGTTGAATGTGAAACAAATCGATAAACAAAACAAGAAGGATCATTAAATCCAGTGGAGGTATCGTATATTTTTGTTTAGAGTCGGCTGGTTGAAGTGGAGTCTGAAATGCAATGGTTCAGACTCATTTATGAATACAGTTGCTGTTGTTTTTGTTCGTTTGTTTGTTTGAAATATGTTTCGATTAGGCCAAAGAGGTCTAGAAGTAGACGTGAACTAAACCCAGATGATCTGGAAGTTGTAGTCTTGGTGTTTAAGATATAAATAACGTTTAATTTGGCGGAAGATTTCGGACTTAATCAGTACTGGCGAAATCAATCAATAGATAGATAAATAAATAAATAAATAAATAGCGCATTGAAAGTTATAAATAACTGCGTAGTGATGATGTGTAAAATGACAAATGCTTAATAATATCAAGAAATTAGTTTAAGTTGTTGGGGGGAAAAAACAGCACAAAAGATTGATGTATGTTCATTTATTAATAACGTTATAACCGACTTGAACTTCAAGAAATCACTTCCGCGTATGAACCTTGAGGGGGCGGGACTTTCGTCAGCACTGCTTTTTGATTGGTGCGTCGCTGGTGACTGCTTGCTATGATTGGGCGCTTCTGTACCGTCGGCATTGTAAATATGTATTAGAAATAAACGACATCAATATTTGAAGTACCTGCCAAAGCTGTGGATAAAACAGAAAGAAAGAATGCTAAAGGCGAACAGTTTTATGGAACATTTGGAACAATTCTACCAATCACTGAGCTCTCTGAGTTTTGATGGGTGATTTGACAGCTTCCCTTTAAAAGGATTTATTTATTTATTTGAATGTCACTTTATATATACATGTGGTCATTTATTAATGAATCTATTTGATGAACAATTTTCCATACTAAGCTAGACATTTTGCACGAACTGGTATAATTGTTTATCACCTGTCTGGAAAATAATGACTAATTTGATAACCCGAGAGGTATTTTCACATCTCACAGATACAGGGTGTTTTATTTACAGCCTCCTCAATGAAGCGTCATTATTAAAGCTCTACGTTTAATATCTGTCTCTTCACCTGTCATTTCAGTAGTCAGAAGTCTTCTCTCTCTCACTCTCTGAGAGTGTGTGTGTGTGTGTGTGTGAGTGACAATGCCGGACCGGCACCATAAGACGAGGAACCAGAACTATCCTGAACCTGAAAGGAGAGACCGGGAAAGAGACCGGGACAGAGACCGGGACAGAGGCCGCGACAGAGACCGCGACAGAGACCGCGACAGAGGAAATGAGTCCTACAAGGAGGACAGGAGCACGGTTTATTATTACAAGGAGAGATCGAGGAACTTCGTAGAACCTGATCAGGAAGTGTACGAGGAAACACCTAAACATCTCTTACTGTGGTTTTACTCATGTTCCGGACTCGGGAACTTATTCGAAAGAGTTCATCATCAAAATCACTTGGTTTTTTTTTAATCTGTAGATTTTCACCTCACGAGTCAAGAAATGAAGAAGCTCTTTACAACCTAAAGTATATTCCCACCGCCAGAGGTAAGTCATTTATGCAGTAAAACACACAGTTCCAGCCAGTAATAATAGTTTAAAGGTGCTGTACTCTTCTGCACAACAAAACGAGGAATTCTGGGAAAATATGTACCGTGTTAGTAGATGATACTGTATCAGAGCCCCGTATTGTTCCGCTACAGTAACACTGCTGTGATTATATTACAGCATCATTAAAATCTACTGTAAAATCAGGTGCTAAAAGTATTCACCTCAAGCAGCAAAATATATATTTTTTTAAATAAAATAAATCCCTAATTAAGGTTTGATTTAAAAAAAAAAAAAAAAGCTTCAATAAACGTAGCAAGGTACAGTAAATAGAAAAAAACCCCCATGGGGACAGTAGTGGACAGCACTAGGTAAAATTAGCCTAGCATGGTCTGATTCAGTGTTAATTGAATTTTTTTAAAGTTCTTATACTGTAATTTGATATCTCATTCTTGCATACTTCTATTTCATTTCGTTCTTAATAAAACTCCATAGCTAGTTATTTTTTGATTGCGAGGTCTGGGGTTTTCTTAAGGCCGATTCATCCAAATAGTCGATTATGCAAGTACGAAACGGCAAGGCATGCTGTTATTGGAAAAGAATCCGCCTGACGCGAACTGGACTTACTGTCACCACTCCTTTGTTGATTATTTTCTCTTATACCACAGCAATTTGTTCGACTATGACAATTTTTTTATTTATTAATGAACGATGCGTCCCGTTTTTTTTTTTGAATCCATTTGTAGATACATTTAACGTTATCTGCAAAATCAGTCGCTTCTTGTCCTTAATTAGGTTTTTTTTCCCCCTCTTAAAATTTGTATGACAAAAAATAAATAAATCGCAGCTTGTCTTGTTACCGAGCAACCGCAAAGAAGCGTAAACTCCTCTGTCCTGAAGATGTCGGAAAACTTGCGGCTTCACCTCTGACTGTTACAAAGCACTGACAGCGGAGACTTCTTCCTCAAATGATATATAAACGTATTCTAAGAGAAAACTGCACCATATCAACGATGAGACATTTTTTCTTTGTTAAATAACCTTTGGAGTTTTTTTT
Source organism: Ameiurus melas (assembly GCA_012411365.1). NCBI lineage: Eukaryota > Metazoa > Chordata > Actinopteri > Siluriformes > Ictaluridae > Ameiurus > Ameiurus melas. Next base: position 2,500,228 of record CM022762.1, on the reverse strand, counting down.
TTTTTTTTAAGCTTTAGATGAATGAATTAGCATTAATGCCGTGTAACCTTTCTTCTGCAGGCCTTTGCCAGTTAATGCAGTTTTTGGTGAACTTGCTGATCGTGATCTGCGCCGGCGTTCCGTACAGCAACAACGGTCGATACCAGGACGTGGCCGGCATGGGCGGGCTGTACTACTACTATTACGGTGGGGCGCAGGCGTTCACGGCGCAGGAGGCGGCGAAAGTAAACGAGCTCGCCGATCTTCTCTACAAGCTCAAGCTCCCTCCGTATATTTTCACCATGGCGTGCGGTGGAGCGCTGATGGTTTACGCTTTAGTCATGTTGGCACTCGGGGTGTTGCGCGTCCCCTACCGCTGCCCGGCCGTGCTGCTGCCCGAGGCCCTGCTGGACGCACTGATCAGCCTGGGGTATATCCCCGCCGTGGCCTTTTACTTCATCAAACTCAAGGAGACGTACAGTAACCCCATCTGCAGTGAGAGGGAGATCATGTACACGAGCAAAGGCATCAAGGGTTATGAGTGCGGTCTGAGCGGGACGGACATCGCAGGAGGGTTTTTCGGCGTGATGGGCGTGTTCGTGTTCATGCTGAGCGCGGTGTTCACTGTGAGAGCGTTCAGAGCCGTCAGACAGATGAAGCAGCAGAGGGAGGCAGAGGATAACCACTTGTAATGATCGCTGCTTCTGGTCGAGGAGGATTCATGGATCATGTTACCTGGGAACATTTTTTACTCCATTAGCTATGCATGACGTGATTAAACCGTCCCTTTAATGTGAATGTCAATTTCGGACCCTTAAAGGACATTATTACAAAATAAACTACCCAATATTTTATATTGTTTTTTTTTTAAAGAGATTTGTAAGGTACTACACTTTATATATATATATATATATATATATATATATATATATATATATATATATATATATATATATATATATATATATATATATATATATATATATATATATATATATAATCATTTTATTTTTTTTTCAATACACGTTAATGTCTATTATTTCTGGGTGTTGTATTTACCTTCAACTAAATCTTTCTTGCCGTATCAACCCCCAAATCGAAATCTCGTGGAGCCGGTTTGTCACCATGTCACACCTGTAAGCACTTCCTCAGTGGTTGTATGAAAAGCTTCTGACACATTAACACTCGGTTCAAGTGTTTTTTTGTGTGTTGTTTTTGGCTCATTAATAACGATTTCCGTCTCAAGACAAGATTTTTTTTTTTAATTGACGAACGGTCACATACATTTGAGGAGTGGGAATGAGAATTTAAACGGATGCCAGTTTACTCGAATAGGAACAGGCACAGAAAAGAAGAATTTATTTCGCACTTTACAGATATACAGGTATACTCTCCCTCTTAGTGTCCAGTTACTGTTACACTTTATGATGAGCTTTATGCTCTCTAAGCAGACTCTAGCAGTCATTCGAATGGTTTGCAATCCCTTTTCTCATAACAGGCTCCCAGTGAGGACACAGTGGAAGTGACGCAAACTATTTACAGCAGGTAAATTGAAGTCAGTAAGATGCGGGTGTGGATTTCTCTGATTAAATTGGAAGTGTATCTTTTTTGTATGATTCACTTAGACAAGTACACCGCTTCTGAAACACTTTCCGTGCAAATTTACTTGACTTCGCTGACTTTTACTTACTGAATTTATGAATTCACTTAATGATTTTATTTACTTACTGACCATACTTTACTTTCTGTCTTTACTTACTATTTACTTATTGACTTATTTATCTACTGACTTTATTTACATAATGACCTTACTTTACTTACTGACATTTTACTTAATGACTTTACTTACTGTCTTTACTTACTATTTACTTAATGACCTTACTTTACTTACTTATACACCTACTGACTTTATTTACATAATGGCCTTACTTTACTGACTTATTTACGTACTGACTTTATTTACATAATGACCTTACTTTACTGACTTATTTACCTACTGACTTTATTTACATAATGACCTTACTTTACTGACTTATTTACCTACTGACTTTATTTACATAATGACCTTACTTTACAGACTTATTTACCTACTGACTTTATTTACACAATGACCTTACTTTACTGACTTATTTACCTACTGACTTTATTTACATAATGACCTTACTTTACTGACTTATTTACGTACTGACTTTATTTACATAATGACCTTACTTTACTGACTTATTTACCTACTGACTTTATTTACATAATGACCTTACTTTACTGACTTATTTACCTACTGACTTTATTTACATAATGACCTTACTTTACTGACTTATTTACGTACTGACTTTATTTACATAATGACCTTACTTTACTGACTTATTTACGTACTGACTTTATTTACATAATGACCTTACTTTACTGACTTATTTACGTACTGACTTTATTTACATAATGGCCTTACTTTACTGACTTATTTACGTACTGACTTTATTTACATAATGACCTTACTTTACTGACTTATTTACATACTGACTTTATTTACTTAATGACCTTACTTTACTGACTTATTTACCTACTGACTTTATTTACATAATGACCTTACTTTACTGACTTATTTACCTACTGACTTTATTTACATAATGACCTCTTTACTGACTTATTTACATACTGACTTTATTTACTTAATGACATTAATTTACTGACTTATTTACGTACTGACTTTATTTACATAATGGCCTTACTTTACTGACTTATTTACGTACTGACTTTATTTACATAATGGCCTTACTTTACTGACTTATTTACGTACTGACTTTATTTACATAATGGCCTTACTTTACTGACTTATTTACGTACTGACTTTATTTACATAATGGCCTTACTTTACTGACTTATTTACGTACTGACTTTATTTTCATAATGGCCTTACTTTACTGACTTATTTACGTACTGACTTTATTTACTTAATGACCTTACTTTACTGACTTATTTACGTACTGACTTTATTTACATAATGACCTTACTTTACTGACTTATTTACCTACTGACTTTTTACATAATGACCTTACTTTACTGACTTATTTACCTACTGACTTTATTTACATAATGACCTCTTTACTGACTTACTTACCTACTGACTTTATTTACTTAATGACATTAATTTACTGACTTATTTACGTACTGACTTTATTTACATAATGGCCTTACTTTACTGACTTATTTACGTACTGACTTTATTTACTTAATGACATTAATTTACTGACTTATTTACGTACTGACTTTATTTACATAATGGCCTTACTTTACTGACTTATTTACGTACTGACTTTATTTACATAATGGCCTTACTTTACTGACTTATTTACGTACTGACTTTATTTACATAATGGCCTTACTTTACTGACTTATTTACGTACTGACTTTATTTTCATAATGGCCTTACTTTACTGACTTATTTACGTACTGACTTTATTTACTTAATGACCTTACTTTACTGACTTATTTACGTACTGACTTTATTTACATAATGACCTTACTTTACTGACTTATTTACCTACTGACTTTATTTACATAATGACCTTACTTTACTGACTTATTTACCTACTGACTTTATTTACATAATGACCTCTTTACTGACTTATTTACATACTGACTTTATTTACTTAATGACATTAATTTACTGACTTATTTACGTACTGACTTTATTTACATAATGGCCTTACTTTACTGACTTATTTACGTACTGACTTTATTTACATAATGACCTTACTTTACTGACTTATTTACGTACTGACTTTATTTACATAATAGCCTTACTTTACTTACAGTCATTATTTACTTACTGACTTTACTTCACTGGTCTTTATTTATTTACTGACCTTTTCTTCACCTACTTTACGTACTGATTTTATTTAGTTACTAACTTTATGTACTGACTTTAAATGACAGTTGATTTGACTTATTGACTTACTTACTTAATTTACTATTTACTTACTCTATTTAGATACCGACTTAATGTTTTAATTTACTTACTGACTACTGAATGACATACTTTTCTTACTGACCTTTCTTAATTTAGTTTCTGAACTTACTTGCTTTGCGTAATGGCTTATTTCACTTACAGACTTTCTGTACTTACTGACTTTATTGTTTTACTGACTTTATTTACAGTCTGTATTACTTACAGACATCTTCCTGAATTTATTTACTTACTGACCTTCCTTACACGGAGAACCTTCTCTTTTGCCACAGTATGAATGTCTTTTATAGATGCAGTGACTTGATGCGAATGGAAAATGCTGGAATGGTCGCCTCTCTGTCTTTTCTGAAAGAAATGACTTAAAACACACTCCACAGTATAAATTTTTATTGCTACTTGGCTGAAAAAGTAATTAAAAATACAGCTTTTCTGCTCCAAACTAGTCATAGCAGCATCTCAAATGAAATAATAAACCATCACCCACCCTCGAAATCCGAAGAGGTTTAAAGTCTAGCTGACAAACAGCAAAAGTGCTTGCGTTAATCCTTCTCTTAAATCAACAGAGCAACAATTTTTCCTTTAGAACTCATTACATTAAATATAGAACATAAAACTATTCAGCAGATTTCTGCATGCTTAAAAAAAACAAAAAAAACATAAAAATATCATATACATTAGGCTTTGGATATTTAAAACAATTCTTATAAACAGATTGTTGTTTTTGTACAAAGTAACCGGTCCATATATATGTATATCTTTAATTATATGTAGTTATTGATATAGGGCATGCTTCTGACATTTAATACATTTATAATTTCTGTCAAATAAAACATTTCGATGGGGGTGACTGCAAATTCTCGATTTTGTACTGAAAGAGCAATAAATCTGCACGAATCAATGACGTATAAAAATAAACCTCAGCTTCTTGGCATTGAGAGAAAATATAAGTGTCTCTAGAAAAAGAAGAAGAAGAAGAAAAAAAAAAGGATAAATGTACAGAAATTATGGTGAGATTGAACTTTGGTCACATGGCAAACAAGCGAACATCTTTCAAAATGGCTGTCTGTCCACAACACGCCTTCGTTTGGAAGATGATATAAAATATACATTCAAGGTAACCAGTCTTTTTTTTTTAAAAAAAAACCAACAAAACAAAACCATAATACGCATAATACATCAACATCTTACCGTCTTGTGTTTGAATATTGTTAATGAATTACTTACAGGCAGGCAAATAAAATAAAAGCATACTGAATCCTCAAGGGTGAATAAAATACGTCTGAAGTTAACACGGTTTGCAAATGAGACGATCGTAGCAACGGTATCAAATTAAAGATACTCTCGATCACTGCTCCTGTTTTTCTTTTAATGTCATTTAAAGACTAATAAAAGTAATATATTAATCAGTGGTCATTCATTCTAACTGCAAATTTGTCTGGTTAAAAAGAAAAAGAAGAGCCATGTTTAAAAAAAAAAATAAAATCGAGTTGGCCATGGTGCTAGTACAGTATCAGCGCACAACTCACCCTCATTAGATTTACTGCGCGTTCGAGTCCTCCTGAAAAAGTACGTTTTTACGAATTGGGAAGTCTTAATTACGACATCAGGTGCGCTCAAGGCAAGCTGGCCTTCTCTTAATTAACTACAAAAAAAAACAGCAAGGTTTATAACTCTACTTGTAAAAAAATGAAGAGAACAACGAGTGCGCATCAGGTGTTTTTAATAAATGTATTTTGTATACATAAATCGTATTTCGTGACAGAAATTATGTTGTTTTATTGTCAATAAAAAAAAGCCTGACATTTAACTTGCAGCGTATCCCAGGGGAATAACTGAAATCAGCTTCTGAGGCGAGAAAACATCGAATTTGAACAAATTTACCATCAACTACAGACGATGCATCCATTGATTCCGCCATGGTTTCTTACCGATGACCTCCACTCGGAAACTCGCAGAGAAAATCCAGAGTTTCCCCCACTCGTAATTACGACTGTGTAATTACGCGCTATTATTATTCTCAGTAATGCAGATGCTGTCAAGATTGGTAATGAGGAAGCGGTTTGTCTATGCTGTAGCTTTGGAAGCAGAAAATCACGAGAGTTTGTGCGACTTAACAGTGAAAACAGACACGTTATTTTTAGTTAAAGTGTTAAAGTGCAAATTTGGAATGAGTTATTTTCGATTTGACATGTCGTAACCCTCCTCGCATTCTCTCGTTATTCGCTACTTTGTCCTCCATGTTCGTTTTTCTCGTTCAAGCTCAACTTGGGACGTGATTGGTTTAGTCGCTCGGCAATTTTCTGAAAAACAAAACTTTTTTCCCATCTTCGGAAGTTTTTACGCTGTGGCATAAAAAAATTAATGGCAGCACTTTTTTAAAAGTGGCCATTTGCATGTAAAACGTGTGCTGGTTGAGAAAAAACACCAAGTGTTGGGGAAAGCAGCCTAAAAGAAGACGTTTTTGTGTGTGTTGGCACGGAGAATGACGAATAAACCTAGTCCATAAAAATTTGTACGTTCGCCTCACACCTCCAGGATCGGGGGTTCGATTCCCACCGTGACCCTGTGTGTGCAGAGTTTGCATGTTCTCCCCGTGCTGCGGGGGTTTCCTCCGGGTACTCCGGTTTCCTCCCCCAGTCTAAAGACATGCATGGTAGGCTGATTGGTGTGTCTAAAGTGTCCATAGTGTATGAATGGGTGTGTGAGTGTGTATGTGACTGTGCCCTGCGATGTATTGGCACCCTGTCCAGGGTGTACCCTGCCTTGTGCCCGATGCTCCCTGGGATAGACTCCAGGTTCCCCGTGACCTTGAAAAGGATAAGCGGTATAGGAGATGGATGGATGGATGGATGGATGGATGGATGGATGGATGGATGGATGGATGGATGGATGGATGGGACTACATTTACAGGCAAGGGATTTTTTCTAACATTTTCTAACCGTTCTGATTGTCCTGTGTTTTTTTGTTTTTTTGTTTTTTTGTTTTAAATCTGACCCACATCCAAAAAAAAATAAAAAATCTGAAAATCTATAATTCAGGATTTAAATTTTTTTTGACTGGATGTTTCACTGAGCAAAGTGATTAATGAATAAATGACCACTGAGTAAGAAGCAAGAAATTAAAGACAGAGTCTTGACCTCCAGATGACTCCATGTTTTTTTGTTGTTGTTGGAGGAAACAGTGGAACGTCACACTCAGCAGAGGTGCCAACATCGCTAACAAGACTAGTACACCCCATTTGTTTACTATTGGCTCGTAAGTCTGAGTTTCGCAAACTCACATGCCACCGAGTTCACGGAGATAAATTCAACATGAAGCAAAAGTAAACACTAATCAAAAACAAACGGTCATTTACATCCTGCGTCCTTTCCCTTTCGGTGAAGTGGCTTTTCTGTCAGGTGAATTTTATTCACGTTTAGCAAAAAAAAAGAGCAAAACAATTTTGTTTTCTAGCATCTCCCATATCTCTGTAGCAATGGATCAAAAATAGCAAATGCATAAATGTTCGCACCTCTGCATTCAGTGCCAAATATTACAATTACAGCATGTTCGACAGTTTGACATGTGACACAATGCCAGCATGGACGTCTTACGTCTTTTTCTGTTATTAGTCTTCAATACTTTCTTATTTTTTTCTGCATTTCTTTCCACAAAGGATTCAGTGCTTTAAGTGATGACTAAATAAAAGAAAAACACCATATCTGGTTACTTCCTCAGACCCAAAGCCCCACCTGTGTGCATGTCGTATTCAGCAAAGTTCTTAACAGTGTTTTAAGTTTTTCCTACTGGATTATTCTTAAAGGTCAGATGTGATCTCTAGCGAGAACGTTTTGATTGTGAAGGCGGGTGGGATCGTAATGGTAAACAAACAAATTTCTAAGCAGACATCAGTGTAAGGACTGACAGGAGACTGACAACGGTACCATCACGGTTATAACACGTTATGAGGACAGATGGTTTTGTTTTTCATTTCTTACACACCAGACTCAGACGTTGTGCATATTCAGCATTGTAAAAAATATTAACTACGACATATTAATCTCCAAAGAGAACCTCATTAAAAAGGTGAGCCTTCTTACAGCCCTAGGTGCCAAGGATATAGCCCAGGAAGGTTGAAACGTCACCAAATATGACGTGAAAACGGTTCAGTTAAATGTCCATTCTGAAGACGTTACTCCTCCAGGAAATTTGGACAGGTTCTCTGGGTGTGGCCTCGTTTGCGCTTTTTGAACGACTGTCTCCAATCGTGTATTCTCATCCGCGATCACATCTGGTCCTTGAGAAACCCGAGCGTACATCGTATATAGAACTCGAGATATAACAAATAAGTGCATGTTACATTCACTCGAAGCTCAATCACATTGTGAAGGCATCCTCTGCATTCATTCATCGTCATTTTCTTTAAAAACAAACAAACAAAAAAAACCCATATCAAGGTATGGGGCAAGAACAATCACATCATAAATCAGGTGAACTCAGGTGTTGTGCACAGACATAAACACACTCAGGAGAACATATGGATATAATGTAGTTTTTTTTTTCGCAATTAATTAGCTTAGCGGTTCAGATATAGGATGAAAAATACCCCATTCATGCTCCATCAGTACCAGTGTTACTTTGCAGCACTTTTAGTGCAAAGACCAAGTATGTACAGTATTTAAGCCTCAAAAGCTTTAGGCATGAGTGCTTTGATAATTCAGTCTCTAATGGCACGCTTCAAGTGGTCCTAATAACTCACAATTAAGTCGTAATTTTAATAACTGTCTCTTTCTGATTGGCCGAGACTGCGACTGCATCTCAGATGCATCATGAAATGATATGATATGAATGTTTGGTCTAGTTCCTCCTCTCAGTCACAGTTTTGGTGAGAACCACCACTATTACCGATGTCCACCACAACAGGATGTGGTGTGCGGTGCATATTTTGTGCAGAAGGTTCCAGAAAGGCTGGAGGAAGCCAAACAGTGTGTGCCATCCTTCCCATGGCTTTAGAAGTTTGTTCTGCAATTTGCACTCCACCAGACAGGATGAAGAAAGCTGAGCTTTCCCAATCATACTTCAGCTTTTTACGTCAACTAAAAATGATCGAGTAGTTTTAGGCAGGAAAAACAAATTGGCATTTCTCGGTAACAGTGAAAGCGCACCAGACAAATGGAGGTGCTGGAGAGCCGGAACCACCTGCAATAGGCACTTTTCTTACCTTTTGGTCATGGTTTAAGCCCAAAGAACCTTTCTGCCAAATGATATCATAAAGGGCTATGTAGCTCATTAGTTATGCAAGGTTGTGTATGAGGTATATTAGTTCATGTGGTTTTGCTAGACAGCCAACTTTCAAGATTTTGTCTTACTGTTCTTGAAAGTTGTGCACTTTTTGTCAATATTTTCCGCTCCTTAGGTTTACCAGAGACCGCTCCAGGTAAGTTGGATGTCACCACGTAGCACATGCAGGTCTTCACACAATGTCAGAGCTGAATAAGAACTGGAAAAAAAAAATCAAAGCAAAATGAACCACATACGACTCCACAATATGGCACTAGGTCACTGCAGGTAGTACCCCACTACAGAGCAGTGTCGTAGACCTCCTGTTGAAAGGTAGCAGGAGGGAGACCAGGGTGAGGGTGATCCCAGTTTGAACCTCTGCTTGTGGGAGGTGGTAAGGGTGGTGGAGGACCAGAAACCACAGGACTTTGGCCCCTCAGCTGCTCCCGAACATCTTGTTCAAGACTGGGAGGTATGATTAACTGATCGTCAGGATCTTGTTGGGCAGGTGCTGCAAAGTAACCAGACTTCTTCTTCGGTGCTTCGAGTGCTACCTCAATCATGTTATGACTGTCCTCAAGTGCCACAACAGAACCATTAGAGAGCTTCTTCCCAAACAGACTGGACGTAGAGGGAGATTTCTTGAGGTCCGTGATCTCTCGGCCACAAACAGCAAGAAGGCAGCCGTTAGCGGTTGACACCACCACACTGTTCTGACGGCGCATCTTACTGTTGGTGTAGTTGGTGCCGCGGAGATCTAGTTCCTTGGGGCTTTCTGGACGACCAGAGCGAAGCTGGAAAGCACAGCAGTGGATGTCCACCTCGACTTCCAACTTACTCCCATTGGAAATGACGCCCTCCAGTGGAGCCTCATCATCGCTGTCTAGACCATTGTCAGACTGGTTGCTGGAAAATGTTGCGGAGGATGGTTGGCGCTGGAACAGAGCAGGATGAGTTCCAATCCCTAGACTTCCAGGACCTCCAGTGTTGCAAATCGTGGCAGCTGGGTGCAAGCTGCAGCGGCGTTCATGTCGTGCATTTGGACCCGAAGAAGTGTGTTCATCAGACGCCGTCGATCCAGCCTCACTTCCCACCTCAGACGCGGAGGTCTCGCTGTTGAATTCTGAGGCAATGCCACTACTGGACGAAGGAGTGGCCGGGTCAAGAGGTGGCACAGATATGGGAATGGGGTTTGGTATGGGGGGTCCTCGGACCTCTGTGGAGAGCAGAGGCTCACAAGTACAACTGTCCTCGCCAATGCGCAGAGCTACAACTACTGCACCGACATTGTCCTTGCACCCATAACTCTGGGCAAGCGTGCAAAGCTTTTTGGCAGCGGCTCGAGGGTCTCGGACAGCCAGCACAGTCGTCACCGCCTCTTGGTAAGACAGATATTGGAAAAGTGCCCTGTTGCCCAAGATCAGGAACTCATCCTGAGCGCAAAGAGGTTCAGTTCGTACCCAGGGCTTAGGAAGGACACAGGGGAATAGATAGGAGCATCCCAACAGCCGAGAGCAGCATGTAACACCACTCACCTTGTTATCCTATAGCGCAAAAGGTCAAAAAACTTTTCAGTCAATACAGTCATGTGTAAACAGCACAGTAGGATGAAACTACTTAGCAAGTGATCACAGTGTGAAGTAAACCATTAAAAATAATTTATTTAGAACAGGGGTTCCCAAACTAGGGACCTTATGTAGGGTCATTTAATTTATAAATGGGGTCGTGAGCAAAACGTACCATATCCTTTTTTTTGTGGCAAATTAATATTGTTCTAATTATGAAGACTACGCTACTATTTTGAAATATTAATTGTAGACACATCCAATAAAGCCAGATTGAGCCCATGCTGAATTAGTGTAGGAGTTCATCAATAAAAATGGACAAATTTCTCTGTCCATCTACCTTACCTTAGCTCCTCGAAAACATTAAGTGATTCTAACTCAATAAGCCATGTAAACAAATATGAAAAAAATGCAACCTTGAAGAGGTAAATAACAAGGAGAAACCAAAATTCTAAGGCTTGGGGGTCGCAGAATCTACAATGGGGATTATTTGACCAAAAGGTTTGGGAACCCCTGATCATTAAAAATTATGAGAAACCCTTTTAGCCACATTATAAACACATTATAAAAATGATGAAACACCATTCATAAAGTGCCATGAAGTGCCATTCATCCATAATAACACCAAGATTAGCTAAGTTAGGAGGTTATTTAAATGTGAGAAAACTAGCTAATATTTGTCACAGATCACCATCTCGATTTAAGTTGGATTTCAGTCTTAATTTGTATCTTCTTTTTTGGGGATGTTTTTAGCTTAGCACTCAAGATCTGTGGCTAAAACTTTTCCACAACATCAAATCAGTTATATACAGGAAGTACTGAGTAAGTTTCTGTTTTATGTACAAAAGCCAAGCTAGTAAATCTACCTCAGTGATAATTGCCTTGGCTGTTTTGACTCTCTCCATCTCCTCAGCACTCTGCTCCAGGCTAAGGACTTTGGACAAGGTCAGCGGTTGGCCTTCGCGGCACAGCAAAGCCTGGCAGGTTCCTACATTGGCCACGGTCAGGCTAAAGTAGCTGCTCGAGTCAGAGGACTCGTGGTGAATGTAGCAGAGGAGAGCCGACGCCCCGAGCTTCTGCCCCGCCATCCCCAGCTTTCTACAAGGAATACGGTGGAGAAAAAGAGGCACTGAGAATACATTTACCTTCAAATAAGTCTAAATGTTTTCCTTTAGACTCTTGGATGCATTATTCAGCTTCCATTTTTGGGGTGTAGCATCTCTTGAATGCTATTGCCTATCGTGGAAATCAGTCAAGCTCTACGACATGCTCCTTCCCTAACTTCCCGTTTCAAAAAATGTGAACTCACAGCTCTCAGATTATATTTAAGAAGGCATTCCGAAATATATATATAAATGTTTTCTCATTAAACTGTATATTAAAGTTATTCAATGTAACTATTGACCACTAGAGGCGCTGTAGAGCACTAAAACAGGTCCTCAAAAAATGTGCAGAGCATTTTCCTTGAGAAATTCTTAGTGCATATGGGTGACAGGACAATTTTACAAAACAGAAAAGGGGGCAGGGCTTATTCTCAGTGATTGGCATCGGTGCTGTAATGCTTTGATGAATAATAATAGAGCAAAGAAAGAAAAAAACGCTGTAAAACTGAGTGGATGAAATATTCACATGCTGGAGAAGCTTAAGTTTTACCGGGGATTTCAAACAGATGCATAAATACAAAGACTCTACCCAGGGGGCGGAGCTAAATGCAAAAAAGACACATTTTTCATATATATGCTAGCCAACATTTTATGTGATAGAAACTACAGAGATCATAAGCCCTTAATGAAATACACAGGATAATAATTAATAATGTTCCGTGTATACAATTGTGTGAAATTTGCGGATCTTTATTTATACAATTTAAATATAAATATTCAAGTCAACTCACCTCGGCGAGGATGTGGTTACAATTAAGATCCGGGCTCTAACAGCGTATAAAAAAAGGCTCACCAAAAACCACCAGTAACATTCACCAAGTTGGTTGTGTATTATACAAATGGAAGCCACCAAATATATTCAAATACCCGACACCCACAGTCTCTCTTGCGGTGGAAAAAATTATTTACAGAAATATATACAATGGTTTACAGTCTTTTGGATCGTCCTCACCCGTTTCTCAGTCCAAAGGTGGGCAGATCCTCCCTTCCACCGGATCAATAAATCCCGCTGGTAAATCCTCCCGAGCGGCATAAAAAATAGAAAAAGAAATAGTCCCAGTATTTCCTCAGCAGAATTATCGTTGGCAAATCGTGAGTATAATCCACCACGTTGGAGAGTAAATCAAATAAATTCGCTCCTTCTGCTGTCTCTCTCTTGGGTTATGTTTACTTCTAGTAAACACGTGACAACGTATTGGCACTGTGTTTATGTACAGTCTCGTGAGAACGGAGCCAAAAACAATGTTGATGGTGGCAACAAGACAACACTAATGTATAACAGGTAGCAATAATTTAAATTATTACACATATATATATATATATATAACAGGAACAATATGTGGTGGTGCTACATAGACCCCCCCAAGCCTATGGAGGCAGAGGTAAGAGTCCATCTCTTTAGATTGACCATGTTGTCATTTATTGGCCCTAGTTTTGTTTTTATTATCTCCACAGGTCCCTCCCACTTGGCTGCTAGCTTTGCAGAGAATTTGGCGGTGGCACTAGAAAGTGGGTGTGATCGGAGCCAGACTAAATCTCCAGGGTGAAAGTGTGCATCTTTCCTCCTGACATTATAATATCTAGCTTGTCTCACCCGATGCAATCCCATCCTGTGCTTAACCTCCTCTGTCACTTCCTTTTGTTTTTCTATCACTGGATAGGTGGCTTGGTCTGGCATTGGGGGTTGATATATTAATCGCTCCAGTGGTCCTTTGAGGCTTCTGCCGATCATGAGATTGGCTGGAGTTTTTCCCATTGTCTCATGCCTGGGTTGTGTAGACAGCAAACCTGAACTCAGGTATCTACTGGTCCCAGGTGTCATGCTGGTCTTCCACATATTAAGAAATCATGACCTTCAGCGTTGATCCTTTCAATCAGGTTGGTCTGTAGGTGGTAGCTTGTGGTGAGTTTTTGTATTATTTCTCCCTTTTAGCAAAGTTCCGTCAGTAGCAGTGACGGAAACTGGGGCCCGCGATGGGAGACCAGGTATTTAGGAACTCCCGATCGAGTAAAGATTTCTTCCCTAAGAACTTTCAGGATCTTAGGTGTCTTGTTGCCTCATAAAGGGAACATCTCTACCCATTTATTAAAGAAGTCCATGATTACCAGCAGGTAGGTCTTTCGTCTTTTGCTGGTGGCGAAAGGTCCCATCAGTTCAATTCCCAAGATGTGCCTGCATCTGGCACCTCAGTGGACTGCATGAATCCAGAAGTCTTGGTCTTCTCACGGTTGTTCACATAACCCCAGACGTCTTTTCACACTGTTGGCCACCAGGCTACCTCCATCCGTGATGGCCCCCCTAGTGGGCTGGAAGGGAAATAGTGTAGGAAACACGGGATCAAGGATAGTGGTACTACGAGCTGGATTTTTTGCCGTGCCGTGGCTGATGGGAATTGTAGTCTACTTGGAAAGGTAGAGAAAGGTTGGGATGTGCAAGTACTGGAGAATTTTGTAGTGCTGCTTTCAATGCTGGCCTGACATTCAGGTGACCACTCCCATCTTTCTTTTTCAGGTGCTTCAGGTTGGTGGGAGTATATGATAATGTCTTAATGTATACAAAGTAGATCTTTCATCTCAGCCTGCTCAGTACTCATTCCATCAGCTGTTGGACAGTGGCAGCTGCGTTTTGTAGTCCATATGGCATTTTCTTGAATTAATTCAGGTGGTGATTAAGGCAGTTTTCTGCTTGCTTTCCTCCTATATTTCCCCAAGCCAATAGCCGGACTGCAAATCCAAGGTCGTGAACCAGAAGGCGTATATCAAGGATTCCAGTATGTCAAGTAACAAGGGCATTGGATAAGCTTCCGGTATGGTCCTGCTATTCACCTTCCTGTAATCAACACAAAACCGGTACGAGTGGTCCAGTTTCAGCACTAAAATCACAGGCGTGGACCATGGTGATGAGGAGGGCTCTATGATGCCATCCCTTAACATTTTGTCCACATGCTCTTCTATTATGTTCTTTTTCAAGTGTGACGCTCTGTATGCTCTGCTTTTTACTGGTACCATTTGTGGAGATGAGGTGCTTCACCATAGCGGTCTGACACAGTGCACCGGAGGTGACAAACAGCCATGCTAGTCCCGTTGGGAAGAAGACGCAGGATGCTGTCAGGCACGGAAGTACTGGTTCAGGTGGTAACTCGCAATATTGAGTCACTGTGTAATCTAGCTGTTTGTTCTTTGTCAGTCCCATGGCCCTCTGATGATGGATGAAAGGATGGTACTAATACCCTGAACTTGAAGGCAGGCCGTACCGGTTGTTAGCCACATTGAGTACTGCCATTCATATGGTATTGGAGTCTTGGCCCTGGAGACATGTACTTCACCATAGGCCATAATGAATTTTTGCTGCTGCTGGGTCTGTGTGGACTGTGTTCTTTGTCTCCTCCAGATATTCTGCTGCATTAAGGTATATGAGCTGGCGGTGTCAAGAATTGCTGTCATATCTTCCCCAGCAACCATTAATGGTACCTGGAGTGTGGAGGGAGTAATAAGCCCGACGTCATGAGGCTGTGTATTCGACATCGCCGCTAGCTCTTTGGGACCTCAATTCCAGGTGGTTTCTTCAAACCTTTTCCGATGGTGTTCAACATCACCACCATTTGCCAGTAGTCCTTAGCCCCCATGCAGTTTTTTTCTACCCTGGAGCCCAGCTTGACCAGCTGTTCGATGATGGTTAATGTCCATCTTAGGCAGCCTGCAACCCTGGGGTTGATGCTGTTCGGGATGCGGCTTACCAACTCCTCCTCTGTGATGTCTGCCTTCCATTTTAAGCAGAGAGCATGGTAATGCTAGGCGAAATCTCGTAGTTTTCGCCCCTGCTGCTGTACCATTGCCCTGAGCTTGTCCTCAACCTCTGCCAGATAGTCCTCAGGATGGAAAGCTGTCATGAAGCCATCCTTGAACGTCTTAAAATCATAGACTTTGGCTCTCTCTCCGCCTTCCACAAGCTCAGCACAGGTCCTCTCAATACTGTGCTGAGGGTTCCCATAAGCTCAGCGTTTGGTAAGGGCCGAATGTCAAGAAAGTTCTCGCACTGCTCTATGAAGTTGAGGATATCCGATGTCTCTGCAGAGTCATAGAAGGAAGGGAATGAATGGAAGGAATGTATAGGAGGTCTCGCACAGAATGAGGAAGCACCAGACAAGACGTGAGAAGGTGCGTGCCTGAGTATGTATGGGTTGGCTATGTACTGCTCATAGTTGTAGGCTAGGATCTGGGATGATGTATAGAGGGAGTATGAGGGGTAGTCGAAGAAAGGAGTATGCAATCTATCAAGGGTAGGTGTACTAATTTACCATCCCTCAGAAGAAAGCAATCTACCACCGATCTCTCGAGTTTTTCCAAGGATTGCTGGAAAGAGTCTTGCAATGCCCCCAAATCGGTGTCCAGTGCCTCCTTTAAAGCCACTATTAAGTGTACTGTTAATTAACTGTCTATGCTCTGCATCTAGGGTCTCAATTTGCGTTTTTAGGGCCAATAAATCACCTTCCATTTGTTCAAACTCTGTCTGCACTGAATGCATGTTACACACATCACTAGCAGATATCTCAGCATTAACATCATCATCATCATAATCATAATCATCAGAGATGTACAAAGAACTGAGCATCGGTGCAATTTCAGCCTGCAGGAACAAGCTTGCAGCAAAATCCACATCCTGATCTAGCCTGTAAGCTTCAGTAGTACAATCACCAGTGTTAACGACATCATCAGCGAACCCCTTTTTTTAAAATATTAATACTGCACCGAAAGAGCCCCCGTACGGCCACCTCTATGTAACAACTCACCTCGGCGAGGCCCTGGTTACAATCAAGATCCGGGCTCTGACAGCGTATAGGATAAAAAGCCCAACAAAATCCACAAATAACATTCACCAAGTCTGTTGTGTATTATACAGACGAAAGCCACCAAATATATACAATGAACCCACAGCCACAGTCTCTCTTGCAGTGAAAAAGTCCTTTTTAAGAAATATATACAACAAAAGAAAGTCTTTTGGATCGTCCTGACGTGTGGTTTTTATTGTCATTCCTCTATATAGCCCGTATACATTGGAACGAAATGTTGTTTCTCCAGGACCAACAAATAACAGTGTGTAAGACTACATAAAGAACAATATATATATATAGCATTGTGAAACGGACAGTAAATACACAGAACAATTAATTTGATGTGTTTCGTGTGCGGCGTGTGCTGATTATTTTTGGATACCGCGATCGTATAAATCAGCTTTTGGTGTGTACGATGGACAGAAATGACTTTCATGTGCAGTATTTCTAAATTTGAACAGCGTCTACATTTAGGTGGTTTAGGTGATGCATCATAAATATGACCCATTGAGCATGACCATATATGGAGAAAATTACTGTACAGACTTAATGTTTGTGTTATTCGTGATCACAGACAATAAAGAATTGTAGAAATGTGTAGAAATGTGCCTTTTGTGGTTTTATGGGATACACCAGAAATTTGATTCAATCTTTACCTTTTAATCCCTCTGTATTAGATTATAAAATAAACATGCCCCACCCAATATTACCATATATGGTGATAAATAATTTGAAAATTAATTATAAATATCCTGATATTTCAAAGATGATCCATATATATATATATATATATATATATATATATATATATATATATATATATATATATATATATATATATATATATATACATACACACACACACCCATATTTATATATATATATATATATATATATATATATATATATATATATATATATATATATATATATATATATTAACGATTTCTAATAAGTGTACCTGTGTGAGGTGAGGAACGTGTTGCACATGTACACGCTGTCCACACTGCTGTGCTGGAGCTCTTCAGCCAGCACGTCTCCCATGGTGCACTGCAGCAACCGCGGCACTTCCTCATTCCGGTCGCCATCGAAAATCCCGTAAACCGCTTCCGCGCTGTCCCCGAATCGATCCATGGCCAGCACGGACACACACAACCTACACAGACCAAAAATAAATGAATAAATCACAGACCAAAACGACTTCAAAACAACAAACACCGTGTGTGTGTGTGTGTGTTACATGAAAATAATCAATGACCGGGTGGTGTTAACCGGTGCAGCAGAGTTAGTGTTATTAACCCGACGTGGATTAGTTTCCAATATATAACCACACATCCCGAAGACTTTTTCCAATTGTTTATTTATTAAAGAGCGACATGTCATACTTGTTATCCCTTCGCAGTTACATTTAATGTGTGGAGCATCCATGAAACATGTTCCTGTTCATCGTCCCTTAATCAGTTTATACACACACACACACTGCACTGCTGTCAGTGCTGCTGTCACCGAAACTTAACCAACGCCTCGTAACCAATCAGAATTGAGAATTCAGCAGCACTGTGGTGTCCACCGAGCAGACAGAGGAAAGGACAGATATCTGACACTGATAGTAGAGACGGAGTGAAGGTGATGACCCTCTGAGGCGGAGCACGGGACTAACGCCTCATTAAATATGAAAACGGCTCGTTACATCCACGGGGCATCGTAACCTTACAGCGAGGTGACTCCGAGCACCTGCAGGAAACACGCTGCCAGCATGCTGAGGGATTAACGCTGATCATTTGTAGAAATGTGCTCACTTGTTCCTCTGGCCGCTCATCTCGGCGTAGCCGTGATCCCAAAGCACACACGAGGCCTGCGAGTCCGCCGCGGTCAGAGACGGCTTCTGGTCCAGCTTCAGAGTAGTTATATGACTGAGAGAAAGACATTCGGGATAACGTGAAATTAGAGTCAACAGAATCTGAACCGGAACCCGTAATGCCCGAATTCACGTAAAATCGCCCGAAAGCAAAGTACTTTTCACTTTTAACGCTTTCTAAAGTCGTGGATTTTCAATGTAGTCAATTCATTTGTTTCTCGTGTTCGTAAACAAACAAACAAACAAACAAAAAAACATACGTGTATCTGTTTATATTGTACGACTCGGGAAAGAGTTATTTCATCACGAGCGTAAGGCGTGGTCTAAATCAGAACACCAACCATGAATTATGTCATGAATCTAATAAATGAGAACGATTTAGTACGGCTAGGACATGGTCACGTGCGTGGGATTCTCTTTTAAACACAGTAAAACGTCTGAATCTGACCGATCGGAGAATCGGATGTTCCCTGTCACACGAACCGTACTATATTGCGCATCCTCTGCTCTCCACGCTGGTGTGACGTCTCACCTGAACAGGTTGAGGGTTTTGTGTTCCAGCATCAGGCTGCTGTTCCCACTCAGGTCCAGTTCCTGCAGCGTGGCCGGGACAGAATCGGGCAGCAGGATCTCGGTGAGCTCATTACAGCTCACGTCCACCAGCTACACACACGCACACACACACACACACACACACACACACACACACACACACACACACACACAATACATGTGTGTAAAATACATGCAGATACTCGATTTTGGATTTCTTTATATACACTCGCCGTCCACTTTATTAGGAACACCTGTGCAACTGCATATTCATGAGGTTATCTAATCAGCCAATCATGTTGCGAGAGCACAGTGCATACAGCCGTGCCGGTCAAGAGCTTCACATGAAACATCAGAATGAAGAAAATCTCTGTCTGATCTCTGTGACTTTAACCGTGGCGTGGATGTTAGTGCCAGTATTTCCGAATCGGCTGATCTTCTGGGATTTTCACACAGGACGGTCTGTAGAGTTCACACAGAACGGTGCGAAAAACAAACAAACAAACAAAAAAAACATCCTTCAGGCTGAAACACCTTGTTGATGAGAGAGATCAGAGGAGAATGACCAGACTGCTCTGAGCTGACAGGGGGTCTATAGTAACTCAAATAATCACTCTTTACATCCGTTGTGAGCAGAAAAGCATCTCAGACCACATAACAGACTGAACCTTCAGGTGGAAAAGCTACAACAGCAGAAGACCACGTCAGGTTCCTGTCCTTTCAGTCAAGAACTAGGCTTCTATTATAGTCTAATATTCCAAATGATTGGCATCCAACTGATTAACATGTGGTAAAGCTGTCCCTGGAGATATAAACAGAACTTGGCATCTACAGGTAACGTCTAACAAGGAGATGGAGATGCTCCAGGTCCACTTCTCCATGTACGTTAAACATGTTAAACTTCATACCACAGGTTTTTATTTTTGTAGGGTTCAAACACAGAGGCTGATCTGGATGTCTGCTCATTTGGACTAATTATTTAGTGAAAAGGTCCACCTACAGGAAAGTCTTAATCTCCTGGCTGAGGCAACTTATAAACCTATGGCGTGACCCGTAGAGGTGAACGAGCGTCCGTGTCTTTGGTGTTTAAATCTCTTTGGTGATGGATGAGAGAAGAAATGTCGCACATGTGCGCGCTCCTACACGTGGCTCGCACTGACCTTTATCTCGGGCAGGTTGAGGACTTCGGGGAAGACGCTGATGTGGTTGGAGTGTGAGATGAGGGTGTGAAGTCTCTTACAGCTGGACACAGTGGAGGGGACGGTCTTCAGCTTGTTACCGCTCACATTCAGTTCCTCCAGCAGCTCCAACTTGCTCAGCTTACTGACAACATCAACACCATGAGGGAACAAAAAAAACAGACATGAGGACAGGAGAGGATGCAGACGGCAAAAACCCCGTCGAGGAATCGTGCGTAGTCGCACCGAGGAGGGGTGGGGTGGGGTGGGGGGTCAGGTAAAGAGAAAAAAACCCCAAAAAAACAGCTTTCAATATAGTCCTTTGACAAATTGCTTGTCTACTCTATCTTGTGAAACCGTGACGAGGCTGATATTTCCATTAAGCGTGTCTGCCATGACTGACGCAGCATTTTTAATCCCTTTCTAACTATCATTATTATTAAAATGGCCGTTTTCAGACAAAAATGTCACGTGTTTCACCTTAGCCACGTCATATACACACACACACACTGATAGAAAGAAATGATTTCACGTCAATCATTTGAAAGCAAGGCGGAACGATCAAGGAGGAAAAGTCGGGTTGAGATATTACTAATGCGATATAGAGGAAGGGGGCGGGGCTTGTAGGGGTGTGTCGGAGAGTTTGTGCGGGGGTGTAGGTGGGGTTGGTGGTCGGTGCATTAAAAAGCCTTCTCTTTTTGGATGAAAATTTTTTTTTAGTAGTATCTAGTACTAGGGTTCTCCAACGTCAAAATGTGAACTTGTGTGGAAAAAGCGTGAAAGTTGGTATGCCTGGAGTATGTACAAGAGCTTGAGCCCTGTCCTGGTGTCCATGGTGTTCGCTTCTCAAAATGGTGGCTGTAAATCCTATTTCTTTGGCTCCTCCATGATAAAAATCTCATAAGATAACGCTTTATAGGGAAAACAAGAGAAACGAGGAAAAACGTGAATATTTCCATAAAGCACAAAAACATACATTAGAGCAAACATTTATGAAAATGTTTTAATATGAAAATTGAATACTTTCTATCATAATATAAACATTTTTTAAAAATCCAGAATTTACAGAATGACGGTAATGTGATTAATGTGAGGTCGACCAAAACAACAACAACAACATATAAATGTATTATTAATAAAATTCATGTTTATTGATATTTATTTATTTATTTCGCTAATTTATTTTTCAACAATAAATGTAGTAACAATTATTATTATTATTAGTAGTAGTAGTAATAATAGTAGTAGTATTGTTCTTTAAATAATTATTGTTGTTGCTGTTATAAATAATCAAATAAACTAGCTAGTTAAATAATTATTAAATAATGAATACCTCATTCATAATTAATTAATACCGCATGTAATACGTAATATTCTAGGCTTTAAACTATGGAGATGTATAACCCCATGTACATAACAATGTATAACCATCACACTGGTTTGAACGGGAAATTCGAGAAATTAAAAGCGGACATGAATATGCAAATAAGAGAACGCCCCACCCATGTCCTCCTGCCATCTTTCTTTTGCATCACACATTACTGAAGGCGAACGGATGAAATCGAGTCTCTGATATTGAAAATCACAGTCACGTGACTAAAGTCTTAGCTAACGAGATGGTGGAAGGACATCTGAGGCGTTGCGTAATCTTCTCATAGTAATCGTTTTTTTCCATAACGCAGCTCTACTGGAACTCCGGATACCTGTTGTGTATCGTGAAAATGTCTTCAAATATGGCGGTATGATATTTTTGCTATATCGCCCACCCGAAACCTTGCAGAGTCTCTGATACCTGGCAGGGAACGACAGCAGTTGGTTATAGGCCACGTGCAAAACCCGCAGATTCTGGTGTCCCACCAGCAGGGCGGCGCAGTTCTCGTTCAGGTTGTTCCCGGTGAGGTAGAGCTCCTGGAGGGTGCTGAGTCTCTCCTCGGTTTGGCTACTCGGCGGGATTGTCTCCAGCGCATTGGCGGACACGTTCAGGTATTTTAAACTGGAAGAAGATATAAACATTTTTTTGTTGTTGTTGAAAAAACAGGCAGAAAGAAAGATCTTTCTGTTGTCCGAATATCCAGCATGATCATAATGAGTGAGATTAATGGAGAGACAATTACATATCGAATATATACTGCTGAGTTCCCCGCAATAATGGCTGTAACATAACGGCTTCTCATCACTGATCTCAGGATGAAATGGATGAGAGAGGATAGGAACAGGAAATCGATAGGCTCGCATTGCTTAATGGAATGAAAACACTTATCGAGAAAAAAAAAAAAAGAAGAGGAGATGCTCTAAAAGACTCGACGCTGCTAGAGACAAAGTTATTAAAGATTTGCTTCAGTAAAGGCTGACTGACCGATGACCTCGCCCACAGGAAATTACTTCTGTGTGCTCGTGTTACACACCCACACCCCACGCCTGCTTCCTTTCCCGCGCTAACACGGGAGACCTGACTCCAGGGGCTCCAGAGTGGATTAAACATTTCTATTGGCAGATCGGTACGCTGTCCTCACTCCACCTTCTCTAGGGTACTGTTGCTCAGAGGGGAGAGAGAGAGAGATAGAGAGAGAGAGAGATTGAGAGACAGAGAGAAGTTTGAATTGAATGTAATTGAATTGAGAAGCATAGAGAGAGACAGGGATGGAGGGAGGGAGAAAGAGAGACAGAAGATGAGAGAGGATGAGAGACAGACACAGGGACAGAGAGAGAGAGAGGGAGAGAGACAGAAACAGAAATAGAGATAGAGAGAGACAGAAACAAAGAGAGAGAGAGAGAGAGAGACAGAAACATAGAGAGAGAGAGAGAGAGATAGAGAGAGAGAGCGCATGAGAGCATGAGAAAACATGAGAAAAAAGACAGGTGCAGAAAGAGAGACAGATATTGAGAGACAGAGAGAAGTTTGAATTGAACTGAGAAGTATAGAGAGAGACAGGGAGGGAGGGATAAAGAGAGAGAGAGGGAGAGAGAGAAAGACAGGGAGTGGGAGGCACGAGACAGAGAGAGCGAGAGAAGGAGATTGGATGAGAGACAGATACAGGGACAGAGAGAGAGAGGTAGAGAGACAGAGACAGAAAGAGAGAGAGAGAGAGAGAGAGAGAAGATGAGAAAAAAGACAGGTACAGAAAGAGAGACAGAGAGAAGCATAGAGAGAGACAGTGAGGGAGGGAAGGAGAAAGAGAGAGAGAGAGAGAAAGAGAGACAGGGAGATGGAGAAAGAGACAGAGAGAGAGGCTGAGAGACAGACAGGAATATACATAGAGAGAGAGAGAGAGAGAGAGAGAGAGAGAAGACCGGCATGTCCTCACTCCACTTTCTGTGTGGTACTGTTTTTCAAGGAGGTGAGCGAGAGAGAGAGAGAGAGAGAGAGAGAGAAGAGACTCAGACAGACAGAGAGAGAGTGAGACCTACTTTAAGGCCTTGGAGAAGAAGTTCTCCGGGAGCTCAGTGAGTTTGTTGTGCTGCAGGTCGAGGGTTTCCAGAGGGATGTGATCGAGTAAATCAGGAACACAGTGTAACGAGTTACTGCCAACCAGCAGCTTCCTCAGACTCAGACCACTGAGCAGTCTAGTGAAGGACACAGACAGGAAAGAGACACCGTGTCATCTTCAATACTTCTGACACTAAAACCCAGTCCACACTAACACGCCTAAACTCAATAGCGAGCTCACTGGACAAGTCAAAGCTCCAGGGTGTTTGCCTGGAAGTCTTATTAACGAGGCGAAACAGTGGAAACGAACAAAATGTGACTAATAAATAGAACGATTCATACGTCTGCGGTGACGACGCGTCCTCGACAAAAAGGCGAAACGTATTTCTTGTCTAACATTTCGGCTGTGGTCTTCTAAGGATGTCCGTTTTTGTCCGATGAACTGTTTAAATGCTTTACGTTGACAGTTTGGTGCCAGCATTCGAGCGCCAGAAGAGCGTTTGTGCTGTCCAGTCGTCACGTTCACCATGACCACCAGAGGCCACCCTCACTCATACAGTCTAGCAAACAAAAAATAATATTAAAAATAAAATAAAAGAAGCTATATAAAAAAAAAAAAATAAATAACGCTTCGTATAAGAAGCCAGATCGCATGTTTAATTGGTGTGTGTAATGCAGCAGTGGGTGCAGAGTAATGCTCTCTACTACACCGCTGAGAAATCTACGCAACTCTTCCGGAGTGACGTCATCGTCTGCAGCGGTGTCCCGGACTCTTTTATCCCAGCCGGCCGGTGGAAATCGCATCAATACGACGCAATGATACGATGGACACTTACACACCTCTTACCGCTGCGCCTCGGGACACACAGCTGAATAAAAGTATAAAAACGTCACCGACCTGGCCGGGAGCTCCAGCAGAAGATTGTGGGAGACGTCCAGCACCTCGAGCTTTCTGCTGTCACACACCCAGTCGGGCAGGCGTTCCAGAACATTCCTGTGCCATCATCACAAAAAAAAAAAAAACCTCCACAATGCTTCATTCTGTTACACATTCGGAGCTCTTCGTCAAATAATTAATTTAAATCAGAGGTTAATTGGACACAATTTTTTTTATTTATTCTTCCTACCAATCATCCAGGCTAAGATTTGCTAGCAAACATAGCAACAATATATATACATAGCTTATGACGTGTTGCTGCTAGCTAACTTGCAAATTAATCTGCAGACTTGTTAGCCTAATGTTAGCTAGTGTTTAATTTCATCTTAGCCAAAGCATAAGATAATATTAGACAGATCTACTGAGTTACCAATTATCCCAGTGTGCTTAAACTTAGCTTAGCCTCAGCCTCGGACGCTCCTCATATCTAACTGCCTATTCGCATTAGCAAGGAAACAAACTTTTGGTTTAAAGCGAATGAGAAAAGTAGGCGGTTTTGATGGTGCCAATACAAAAGAAATAATGATGTGACTCATCGCCAAAAAACCCCAAAGAAACGATGAAGACACTCTAATGAACGCTTGCTAGCTTGCATACACTTACAGTGGTTTCAATAACATGTTAGCCAAATTTCAGCTAACTTGGATAGCTAATGCTGGAAAGGTAACTTCGGCTAAGCTAAGTGTTCACTTTGCACCATTAAAGCAGCTTTGGTCATGGTGATCAAAGCGGGCGTACTAATTTTGTAACACTTTTGAACACCGCTATGTTCGCTCAGGTGCAAATACACAGAGCGTTAACCCTCTACTGCATGAATGATTACATTTACATTAAAAAAAAAAAGGTTTTATTGATATTTATGAATTAGTTTATTAGTTGGTGAATTGTTGCCGTATGGCAACAAAGTGCAATGGTGGAAAGGATCGTGTAGTCAAAAATAACACAGAATGTAAAAATGGAGATAAATGAATATGGCGACATCGTGCAGTAAAGGGTTAATTCGCTAATTATGCACTACACATGACGTGAACTCACCAGGACACGTCCATGTGCGTCAGCTGATTAGGAACTGGATAGATGCTGATTGTAGATAAACCTGTGAGAGAAAATATTAGACAATGTAACACACTCTACATGTTCGCTCAGTGTGAGCGTGTGTGTGTGTGTGTATGTGTGTGTGAGAGAGACGGCGATACTCACGGTTATTGTTGGCGTACAGGCTACGTAGCGCGAAGCCGCTGAGCGTGAGCGCCTCCAGCTGGTTGCGCTCGCAGTGCAGGGTGTCCAGGTTACAGGTGGCACACAGGTTCAGTTCGGTCAGCTGGTTGTCCCTCAGGTCCAGGTGGATGAGCTGCTTTATGGGCTCCAGAGTCTCACTTTTCACACTGCGGAGCCCATTTAGTCTGAAAGGAACGCACACGTGAGAAGGGTATCTACGGGACGCATCAGGAAAACTGACTGTGGATTTGACTGAGGGTTCGATTCAGAGCTGGGGTTAATGTCTGGATGGAGTTCCACGTGTTCCTCCTCCCAACTCCCCAGAACATGCCGATAAGGACTGGTTTTATAACCACGCCCTGAATCAAAGTCACACCGAATCTGAGGTGGGGTCTAAACTTTCCAACGTCTAACTATCATGATCGTTGAGAATTTCGTTCCTTAAAATAAAACACCACCGTTGCTCATCCTCCCTATTCAGTGCGCCAAATGACAGGAAATGGAAATTCTGACTTGAACAAACAGAAGAAAAACGCCTCGAACGTGACCAGGGCGGCAGGAAAATAGGAAACATTGCACTGAGAAGAGGGAACTGAAACTGCGGCCTCAGACGAGCCATGTAAGTTCAATTCAATTCAATTTTATTTGTATAGCGCTTTTTACAATAGACATTGTCTCAAAGCAGCTTTACAGAAATATCAACACGGTATACAGATATTAAAGGTGCGAATTTATCCCAACTGAGCAAGCCACCGAGTGGCGACGGTGGCAAGGAAAAACTCCCTAAGATGTTTTAAGAGGAAGAAACCTTGAGAGGAACCAGACTCAGAAGGGAACCCGTCCTGAGTAAATGGAGTGATTATTGACTCCAGCCTATCATTTGATGCTCATGTAGATAATATTACTAGGATCGCCTTCTTTCATCTCAGAAATATTTCTAAGATAAGAAATATATTGTCACTACATGATGGAGAAATATTAGTTATGCTTTCGTCACCTCTAGACTAGATTACTGTAATGCCTTACTGTCTGGATGTTCCAGTAGGAATATAAATAAGTACAGAATGCAGCTGCTAGAGTCCTAACTAGAACTAGAAGATACAACCATATCACACTGCGGCTGCTCCTAAGGCCATACAGACTTCATGTACATCCATACTGTACTATTTCACACTGTCTGTTGTTACCCAGATGAGGATGGGTTCCCTTCTGAGTCGGGTTCCTCTCAAGGTTTCTTCCTCTTAAAACATCTTAGGGAGTTTTTCCCTCGCCACTGTCACCACTCAGTGGCTTGCTCAGTTGGGATAAATTCACACCTTTAATATCTGTATACCGTGTTGATATTTCTGTAAAGCTGCTTTGAGACAATGTCTATTGTAAAAAGCGCTATACAAATAAAATTGAATTGAACGGAATTGAATATAAAGTAAAAAGCAGTGGGCCTAAAACAGAACCCTGTGGAACTCCAAAAGTAACCTCAGTATGCTTGGAGAAATCACCATTTACATCTACGACCTGATAACGATCGGTCAGATAAGACCTGAACCAGGAGAGGACTGTTCCCTTAATACCAACAACATTTTCTAATCTATCAAGGAGAACAGTCTGATCTATAGTATCAAAAGCTACACTAAGGTCGAGTAACACAAGCAGCGAGACACAACCCTGATCAGAGGTCAGTAGAAGGTCGTTTACTACTTTAACTAACGCCATCTCTGTGCTATGATGAGGTCTAAATCCTGACTGATACATTTCATGAATGTTGTTCCTATCTAATTACGAGCATAACTGCTTTGCTACAACCTTTTCTAAAATCTTAGAGATGAAGGGGAGATTTGATATTGGTCTAGAGCTGGACAATTGAGACGGGTCAAGGTCAGGTTTTTTAATCAAGGGTTTAATAACT
Source organism: Ameiurus melas (assembly GCA_012411365.1). Taxonomy (NCBI): domain Eukaryota; kingdom Metazoa; phylum Chordata; class Actinopteri; order Siluriformes; family Ictaluridae; genus Ameiurus; species Ameiurus melas. The sequence continues at coordinate 2,472,389 of CM022762.1, read as the reverse complement.
GCTAATTTAAGTGATTTAGGTACATAGCCAGTGCTTAGGGGGAAATTGATTATATTTAAAAGTGGTGTAATTACTCCTGGACAAATCTGTTTAAACAAACATGTAGGTATGGGATCTAGTATGCAGGTTGATGAATTGGCTGAAGAGATTAATGTAGCTAGTTCGGTCTCTCTAAGCAAAACATTGATCTGATATTGCTGAATTTGATCTGATAATGGCCTGAATTTCACGTCTAATATTTTCAACCTCATCAATTTTAAGTCTGGCTGTTCACAACGAAACGACCCGATAACCCGCACATTAATGTTCCTTAATGTTCTGACGCATGTACAGCTGCTTAAACAGCTTCTCCGTTGGGGGGTATGGGGAGGGGGTGCGTTTTTCATGAACCGAAAACTCAGCGTGAACTCCAATCCCTCTGCTCACATCTGGTGTTTGTCTGCGTTTCTCCGACAAGAACTGAGAGACGCCAGAGGAGAAATGTCATTAAAGTCGCCCAGAACACGTCGTTTTCAAACATGACAAAAACGAACTGTGCCGAAAAATAAACCGTTTGATATTTTTAATGCTTGAAAATTACTAGAAAACGTTCTCGAGCCATTCACCCATTCATCATTAAAAATAGCAGTACTTATGAATATACATGAGTATGCAAAGTAGGAAATGCCCCAAACCACGCCCTTCTTCCTTCCATCCCTAACAGCGTAATATCGCTAACATCGGCTCATTTAGCTACCAGAAAAGCTAACGTTTATTAAAAGTCCTCAGACTGTGTATAACGTTACCATGACAACCGTCATCTGTTCCTCCCTAATCAGATTCTGCATGTACCACCTCATCAAACATTGCATACAGGATGTGACCGTTCTACTTACGTTGTGACATCACAAACCGTGCTCAGGTGTAGCTCCGCCCCAAAGCGGTTTAACCGAAACGTTTGAAAATAGAACAAAATGTGACTTCGTTAACTCAAATTCTTTAGAATCGGCATCCCGGAAGATTTAAACGTTTAAAATATTGGACTTCAAAACTCATTTTTAAAGTTCGCTGGGTGCAGGTCTTTTATTATTTTTTTAAATGCCCGAGTCGAGGATTAAACTCATTTTGATTACGCTTATTGAAGTCAGATGGAGGATTTGAGGTCTACTCTGAGATATTTAATAAAATATACCTGAAAAATAGTTCTGTTCATAAACCCCGTAAAGCCACGACCCCACACGGAGAACAAGTCAAGCCGGGGGATGATATTAACTAAAATGGTAGACTAAAAGTGACAGAAAACTCCCAAACCAGGGACCGACCCGTTTTCCCTGATGAGAATATCGGCGTGTCGGGTGAGATGAGAGTGGAAACATTAAATCTAGATCAGTGAGTGTCTCTGTTCTGTAACAGTGGACGATCCTGTTGTCTATGGGTTGTGCATTATGCATAAAGAGACTGACAGGAACATTAACTCACAGACAACGCCAGGGAGTGAAAGAGAAAGATTAAAGACAGGCTAGACAAAAAGACGAGCTCTATGCCGGACGATGTCCTATTCACTCTCTCAGCCGTCAGTACGGATTCGAACCCAACGAAGCGTTACAGCAGATCGTCCGTTGCGGTTTATCCGATTATATTACAAACATATTTAGCAGGAGGAGGCTCGTCGGACCAGAGACTGGCTGCGAAGAGAGCTAGAGACGTCGGCACAGAAAGGGGACACAACTAATAATGTGGCGTTGTAAAAATAAATAAATAAATAAATAAATAAAAAGAGTCACAGATGAGAACAGATGAGAAGGGTGTGTGAATTCTCTGCTTCGAAATAAAAACAACTGCCTCATCTCATCTGTTCCGAGTCCAAGGACTAGTCACACGTTACAAAATAATCGATGTTTAAGCGTTAAACGATAAAAGTTATTGCCGTTCAGTCATTTGTTTTACAGCGCAAACGAGCAGCCACGATCCGTTCCTCACTGACCGGGTTCTACATGTACGACCTTATCCGCGTAATAGTTTGCATATGGGACGTCTTTTATTTCGTGGTACCGTTCGCAAGATGAGCTCCACGGCCCGAATCAGCTTCAGTGCCAGTACAGAGGGGCAATAATGTGAGTTTATTAACTCTTAAGGGTGAATTTACAGACAAAACCAAGAGCTGATCATTTGGGCACGTTTAAGGGGCGGGGCTCATAATCATAACCACAGCTTGGCATTCAAATAAAAATAATTTCTTCCCAACGATACAGTGACATTTTATGTAAACGGCCTACAAATTTGAGGTAAATACCCCTGACCAATACAGTGCACGGTTTGTGGAGCTACCTGACGCCATATTGGGCTTTCTTACGTTTTGGAAAAGCTCTATTAATGCTAAATGAAAAACCAGAAAATGACCCAGAGTCCGATTCGTTACTTTCATGCCCTTGTGGGGTTTTTTTCTGACGGTTTTTCAAACGAATCTTTCCTCAGATTTTCTCCGTAATTCAGTTCCACCCACCAGCCAGCGTGAACATCAATCCTTCTGCTCACGTCTAGCGTTTGTCTGCGTATCTCCGACACGGACTGAGAGACATCCGATGAGAAATGCCATTTAAGTCGTCCAGAACGCGTCGTTTTCAATCATTACAAAAATTCTACTGTGTAACTGTGCAGAAAAATAAACCGTTTGATATGTTTAATGCCTGAAAATGACTAGAAACGTTCTCGAGACATTCACCCTAATGAAAAATAGCAGTACCTATGAATATACATGAGTATGCAAATTAGGAAACGTCCTTCGTCCTGCCATCCCTGACAGCGTGATATCGCTAACGTCGCCTAATTTAGCTACACGGAAAGCTAACAGCTATTAAAACGTCCTTTTCATTTCGTCATGGACAATTCCCATCCACCAGCAGGCTCTCCCCTATTACATGACAGCGTGCATGAGCTCACAGATGGTCATGACTGGTCTGATCTCTTCGACTCCCGGCTGTAGATGGCTGTGGCATCGTTGGGATTAGAACCTGCGATCTCCAGACGACGGAGTGAACGCATTTCTGTTGAAAATCCCAATTCCCCTTACGTTTGACGCAGGTGTTGCACGATAGAACGAAAGACGACTACCACAGAGCGATGAACAATCCTGGGATTGTTTTCTATAATAGAGAGACAGCAGTGTGAAAGTGGGCGGAGTTTTGTTGCAGGGCGGCGATTAGTGATGAAATAAACAGACCTGCGAAGCCATTTTCTAAAAGATTGACATGGATCACAAAATGGAGATAAAGATGAGTGCCTTAGAGCTCAGAAAACATGACGGGGTGAATGAGGAATGAAAAAGATTGAATTATATGACAACATTGTGACGTTTCATCGTAAAGCCAACGCAAAATAAGAGATCGGGTTTTTTTTTCTAGCTGTGTGTTCAGTACTATTGGTTCTCTGCAGGAACCAGAACCATATTCAGCACTGGTACTTTAGTTTCCACTCCAATCAGTGGCACTGCAAGTGTACGCTTGTTCGTCGCGCTGTAAATAAAGCACCCTGACGCGCTCTTGGCTCACCGTAAGTCGATGTTCTTGACGTGACTCATCCTCAGCAGGCTGCAGAGCTCCAAGGCTTCGACTCGGTTCCCGGCCATGAGCAGCCGGTCCACAGCGCTGAGCCTCTCCAGCACGGCGGGGATGTGAGGGAACGTGTTGAAGGAGAGCCCGAGACTGCAGAGCTGCACCAGATCCCCCAACTCATCAGGCAGAGAGCTCAAGTGATTCCCATCTAGAGAGAGAGTCTGCAAGCTGGGAGAGAGAAAAACACTTCGAAAACACTGAGACTTCCGTATGGAATCCTGCTAAAGCTAAAAAAAAACAATACTCTAGAAATGGCTGGATAGAATTTTACAAGAACTGGCAACCTGTTTTGATGTTTACAACACCAACAAAAAAATGGACTCTCAACATCTCAACCACTTTCATTTATTATTATTTGTATTTATTCAGTATTTTTGTTCTCCTTGTTATCTTAGTATAATTAATCACCTTTTAATATTATTTTGTATATTAGTTTTTTACCGTTACATTAAAATAATATAAAATAAATAGATCAAAAATTTAAATACCATTAAAGAATCTTTTTTTTTTATGGCTCACATTAACCTCTCCATACCCATAATCTGTTACATAATATATAAAAATTCTATTAGATAAATATTATTGAAACAATATCACCATTAGACATGTGGTGCTGGTTTTTCTTTTGTGAACACTTGTTTATTTTAATTTTTTTTTTAATCCGCGACAAACTGAAAGACCCAACTGTCAATATTTGAGCAGTGTTTTGACACTGACTTTTATTTATAGTAGAGCTTTTAATAATCATTTCAAGGTGATTTTCCAAAAAATCTAAAAAAAAAAAAAAAAAGAAGAAAACTATGCTATTTATTTCGAAATTAAAATTTCATTTCTTTTAAACAAGTAAAAATCTGTAATAAACATATTAACAGGTCTAAACCTGTTAATCTCCGAATAATAATTCATTCATAAATAGTTAATCACTCACTGATTTATCTGACAGAAGCTTAGTTCAATTATCTAGCTAGCTGCAGAAAGTTTCCAGAAGTTTCTGGATACCACATCATCCTCCACTAATAATTTGCATATGAGATGTGATTGGCTCAGATACATCATCTGTTAATAATTTGCATATGAGATGTGATTGGTCCAAGTTAATTCAGTGACATCACATCATACTGCTTTAAGATGCTCTACTTTGTCCAAATCTTGTATTACTTATTACTATTTTATTGACATGACTTTTTTTACTGCATTTTTTTTTTGGAAAATACTTTTAGCTGCATTTTAATGTACAAAATGTGCTATAAATAAAAAAGTATTATTATTGTTGTTATTATTATTATTACTATAAGTACTTACACAATAAGAACAGATTATCTTAAAGCTTTAAATATTTTTTTTTTAAATGATGTTTGTTTCACGGAGGAGCTCACAGCACTCTCACTAATCAGCCGTATATGATTATGCTAATGCTTATGAATATTCATAAGCACAAGAACCCGGATCACAGCACACAGACATCCTGTAAACTGTGAGGTCAATATCGTTTTCACTTATGTAGCCACGATGTTTTTATGATTAGGGGTGTGGCTAGTGGTATCACTGCCGCACGTACACTGTACCTTTATCAGGTCTATTATACTGTTGGTATAATAAAAAAGAAACATTTAGAACTGTGAGATTGTGGGAATTCTGGGTTTGTGGGAATGTGAGCGGACCTCTGGAGGTTGCCGATGCGAGCGGGCACGGAGCCGAGACCGTTACAGGACAGGTTGAGCTCGGATAGAGTCGGGATTTCACACACGGCCTCGGGGAACACGCCTAGTCGGTTGTGAGACAGGTTGAGACTCTTGAGCTGAGTGAACCTGCAAACACACACACACACAGAAGATAAGATAAGATGTACAATGATTAACTCACACAGCCGGTGATATTTAGTCAGCAAGAGATCTTTTCATTGCAATAAAACAGATGCTATCTTTTCTGTGACGGAAATGGAAACATACAGCGCGTCGCTCTTTTTCGGTTATTATCTCGTCATGCCTCGCAGTACGATGGCTAAGACTACAAATGCTATGCTAGCTTTAGGACTGCACTTACCACAAACAGCTTTTGCACCATCAGTGAACAGTGGATCCGTTGAACAAAACAGACTTCGTGTGAAAACTGTAATGACTTTTCCCGCTTACACGACCGCACCGTTTGACATCTGGTGTCACCCAGATGAGGACGGGTTCCCTTCTGAGTCGGGTTCCGCTCAAGGTTCCGTCCTCGTATCGTATCGTCTCAGGGAGTTTATCCTCGTCACCGTCGCCTCACGCTCGCTCATTGGGGATGAATTCATGCATTTAAAATCTATATCCCGAATTCATTCTGAATTTCTGTAAAGCTGCTTTGTGACAATGTCCACTGTTAAGAGCACTAAAGAAATAAAACCGAACTGAATTGCCGTGCCTGTTGTAATTGCTTGTTAAAAATGCAATAATATTTGAATGGGAATTAAAAGATCCTATGATGACGAGTCTTTATTGGTGGTGTATACATTACAGCACAGTGATGTTCTTTTCTTCGCATGTCAGGAAGCTGGGGTCCGAGCTCATGGTCAGCCATGGTACAGCGCAACTGGAGCAGAGAGGGTTAAGGGCCTTGTTCAAGGGCCCAACAGTGGCAGATTGGCAGTGCTGGGGCTCGAACCCCCGACCTTCTGATCAGTAAACGATTGACGTGGGATATACAGCGATGTGACACTGTTTGCGTTATGAATGTCACGTGTCTGTACCAGTCAGCGCTCCATATATTTGATGTATAATGGATATAAAAAGTCTACACACCCCTGTTTAAATGGCAGGTTTTTGGAAAAATCGTGTCAGAAGTTTTTACACCCCCAGTGTGAAATTACAACTAGAGATGCACCGATACTAAATTTCTCAGCCGATACCGATACGCGATTATTCAGAGCGATATCGGCCGATACCGATAACCGATACCGATAGTCCTGCATTTTATACCTTCTTATAAATGAATAACAATTAATTCCACAATTCTGAAAGAAATGCAAATAAAAACTTTATTCTCTCCATTTCAACACGTTGCTCCACAGAAACTGGTCTCGTCAACTGAACACACATTACTCTAATTAACACGCACACGTGAGCTCAATTCGGAAGATTCAAGTAAGATTATTAACTTATTGAATGTTATTCATTCATATTAAGATTGACTGAATTGTAAAAACCCCCGTGTTAGTCACATTCATCTCACATTCACTCTCCACAAACACAAGCATTTCTACTCCATCACTGACATCAAACTGGTGATATATAATATCAACTGGATATGAAATATACGACTCGACAAATATATTTTTCTGTGCATTTTCCTCTTCATTTAAATCTTTCGCCGGTGTACTGGCGCTTCAATTCAACGCGAACAGCGCAAGGGGAAAAAATTCCGACTCGACGCCGAAACTCCCGCTTCCCTGCTGCTCATGTCCGGTGTAAAATTTCATCAGTGCGGAGATTACCGAGATTACAAACTGGAGTTTCGTCCTCATTCCACACGAGAGACATCGTCTTTACACACAGCACGGAATCCACGTGTTTTTCCCGCAATTCTTTCCGTCAGATTTGATCCCCTTTTAAAACCTCGTGATGCCGCTCACCCTCGCAGCACATAAACACACACTGTTCACAACTCAAACAGTAATACACCAATACAAGAAGTTGACTGTTAACGTTAATAGCGTCATCTCGTCGGGTTTTGTTCTCACTCTCTGCTTGGCACGAGACGCTCCACGCATCGTCGCGTCGCCAGAACGACTCGATATAACACAGAACATTCACCAGCCTTATTGAAGCATTATGTAACCTGGAATTCGAGCAACAGTGAGATGGTTTGAAAGGCTGGTGTGATCTTTAAGGTCTCTACCTGTTAAAGTTGCAAAGACCTCCAGGACCTTCGAGACTGATGAAGTTGTGGCGCAGGTTGAGGTGTGTGACGTCTTGGCCGTAGAAGAGATATTCAGGAACCTCCTCCAGACTGTAGCAGGACAAATCCACCAAGCTGATGGTCTGAGATACCACCTAGAGTAGACACACACACACACACCCCAAAGTAAAAGAATTCAGTGTGCTACGTCATGAGACCAATCAATAACCCAGAACTTTCAGTACCCTGAGTCTCTATGTCTCATCAAATAACCTGTGAAAGTAGGAGGGGTTTCTTTGGAGCGTGTGGGCGGAGACCAGTGACGGACATATCACTTATTTTATGTTAGAACCCTTCGTCTCTGCTGTCGCTTGTCTCTTAGGCGAACTATTAAAGATCTCAAAACGCATTTTATTGAACATACTGTACTGTCTATATTCTACGTAGTGAGCGTACGTAGTGAACAGGAAGCCATTTTGGACGTTAAAAGCGACAGAATTGACCTGGATCATGGGAAAGAGATGGAAAATCACCTTAAATATCAGGTGACAAGAATCCAAAGACATTATCAGGACAATTCCTGCCACTCATGCATACAATACGTGCTTCATATCTGAAGTTTTCATTTTAATCCGAGTCTTTTGGCGAAAATAGCTAGCAGCTATAATAATAACGATGAGAACTTTGGTTATCGTTTGTTTTGGTTTAGTTTAGCTGACGACAAACAAAGTTTTGTCAATAAAAGTGAAAGATTTTATTTAACCCTTTAAATTTCCCCCAATGTGGGCATTTTACGATTCCAAAACGTAAAATTTCCTAAATTTAAATTCCTGCATGAAAGGAATTCCAGATCTGTTTACGAACGCAAAACCCCACTACGGGTTTACTAAAGCCTTCTGTTAATAATGAGCACATTTATTTCTTTTATTTCCGCTGTATACGCTTGAGAAATGTAAATCCATTTTAAGTGACTTTGGTCATGAGGTAGATTAGTTCCTGCTAGCTAGTATTATATTAAAGGGTTGTTTTAATTTAAAAAAAAAATGTTTTAAATCATCTTTGGAAGGTGAGCGTGCAAAAATGAAAGAAAAAGTTCAACTTTTAGACCGATTCTGACGTCTCGACCTTTTACCTCAGTGAATTTACGTACGTTTATTTTAAGCAAAAATGCTAATTTATTATATTTATTTTATTTAGTTATCATTTCGTTTTCAGCATGGCAAAACAAAATGTTCTTCATCTTAATTTAAAGCAATAAAAACGAACACAGGGCTGGGCGATATGACGATATAAGAGCAATATCGTGATAAACTATTTTAGAGATATATCGATAGTATTTAAAACTTTTTTTTTTTAATCATTACAAACTAAAGGAATTGAATAAAAGTATTACACATCCCCCCCACTTTTCTGTGTCAGAATAAAAAATAAAAAAAACATTTTTAAATACGGCTAATTCATACATCGTGGTACGTATCGTGTATTTGTACAAAAGTCTTCAAGCATTGTGATTATTGTGAGCTGAGTATTTTTATCAGTCCTACTCCCAGGACTTCTTTTGTTTGTGAGATCGAAATCTCAATACATACCTCTAGTATGTAAGACAGGTTACTGAGGAGCAGACGGTTTCGAGGGAGAGAGACAGTCCGAGTCTGTTTTCCACAGACTGTTGTCGACAACAAATGCCTCAATAGCAATATTATGGCAACTATGGTGTCGTGATATCATGCAACATGTTATTTAAGGAGACATGAGAAATCAAGAGATTGTGTGTGTGTGTGTGTGTGTGTATGGTGGACTTAGCGCCTAGCGTGCATGGCTGTCGGCTTTGTGGTGCTGCTTTATAAAGACGCTCTTTGAGTGGAGCAGAGAGGCGAGATAAGATCTCCAGTCGTCAGTGGCGCGTTAGACGTCTCGGATTTTATTTCCTCTCTCATCATATTAAACTCTTCTCCTCACACAGGCCCTGTTTGTGCTCAAGCGCTCGCCTGGATGAAGTAACATTCCCTTACCAGCCCGAAAGAGACACGGTGTGATGTGACGTTAAAGGCTTGGCTAGTAATTTGATTGACGTGTCTATCTTCAGGGATGGAAAATACTGTAATTTGGGGGCCAAGCACCGAAGGAGCATAGGCAGCTTATTGTTATTCTTCTTCTTCTGGTTAGGGGGTCTATGGAAGCCCATAGAACCGTCTGGTAAAAAGTTGTGAAATTTGGCACACTGATTGGGAAGGGTCTAAGGAACACTTTGACCAAGTGCTGCCAACGCTCTCTACCACCCTCCGTCACTAAGTTATTAAAAGAATTATGACTACAACAAACGATTAGTCCATAATGGGCCAACGAATTTGACTGCGAAGCCGGCAAACAGGATTTTTGACTTTGTGCACCGGCACAAAAATTGGTAGGCATATTCAGGACCATGTCCTGATTCTATGCAACAGATTTCATGACAGCACCACCTACTGGTCAAAAGTTACATTAACATGGTAAAAAAATGCTGACATCCACCTGCCATTTTTGCTACCCCTCCTCCAAATTGTGTCCAATCATCACCAAATTTGGCTCAAATCATCTTGAGACCTGTCTAAACAAAAGGAACTCTGAAATTCAAAACCGTCCTCCCGTACTGGACTGGCAAATGCGTGAAACTACAAATCATTCTTGATTGCCTTTGCCGATAGATATGGCTCTGCTTTCCTGTAATTGCTTATGCAACGATTGTAGTGCGAGTCTGGGTGCTTGGACCCCAAAGAATGCTGCTTGCAGCTTTAATTACAGCTTTAATTGAACACTTATATTCTTTCTTAATCACATTTCCACGAAAGAAAACCTTCTTGCATTTTTATTTCATCCGTAAATGTTATAATATTCAAGGTTATAAATCTAAAGGACTTTTTTTTTCACCTGACTTCTGACGCAGCTCGGATATGTTTGCGTGCATGGAAATGATTTGGGTCAGATTTTTATAGTTTTTTTCCAGATAAATGGAAAAAAACTCAAAAGGGCATGAAAATCCAGAGGTACCATGTTACATTTTTCCATTTGAAAGCCATCCATTTGGGCACTACCTCAAATTTTCTCCATTCTAAGAGCATCCCAGAGGCATTTGGAAAGTCTTGTATTTTTTCAACCATGAGGGCCATCAGGTGGAGGTGCCTCTGCCCCACCCCCCGTGTCGGTAAATGTTAACTGTGCACTCATATAGCGCTTTTATCCAAAGCGCTTTACACTGTGTCTCATTCACCCATCCACAAGGCGCTAACTTGCCATCAGGAGCAACTTGGGGTTCAGTGTCTTGCCCAAGGAGTCACCCGGGCCGGGAATCGAACTGCCAACCGTACGATTAGTACAACCCACTCTACCAACTGCGCCACAACCGCCCTGCAGCTCACGTTCAAACGAGGTTCTAAATCTGAAACCGATCTGCTATAAGTCCTGTTACGCAACTATACACGCTAAGCCAAAATTCATCATTTGGCAAATGAAACGTCACACATGGAAGGTAGTCAATGGAGTCCAGATGAAATACATGGCCACCAATCTGTTGGGGGGAAACAGACATTAAAAAAAGAGAAAGAAAGAGAAAAAGCTCCAGGGTAACTACAGACACCAGGCCGTCCCTGACAGAGCGAGGACGAGGACACAGTCGGTCCTGATTACAATTAAAGGCCTGAAGAGACCACAATAATCACAGGATCACTTCTGTTCTAAAACCGCAGTCGTCTCACTGGTAAAAAGGGAATGATGTAAACACAGTCGAGGCTGTACATGTAAACACCAGACAAAAAAATTAATCAGATCTGTGTAAAAAAAAAAAACAACTCATCGAGGCTCATAACGTAAATGCAATCAGATTTTTAAAAGTCTGATCTGTCTGTCATACTGTACGTGCGGCTTTTATTCTATAATAGAGATAAACTGCATCGATATCAGACCTATACCAGCAAAAATGGTAGAAAGATAAGAATGAATCTGATCCAGTCCGATAACAAATTAGATTTGGATTATTTATTTTTTTGGAATTGCGAATGTTTGCATATAAAGAGACTCGATTGTATTTTTTTTTTTTTTTGCGAGTTAGGATTGATTCTATTATGGATATACTTTATCATACTTGTAGTGTGAGTCATTTTCGTGTTTTTAAGCTAATTCTTAAACGAGTTTGCGCAATCCGTCTTCTGAAAAAGAGATGTTATAGCAGGAGTCATATCACAGCAAACCAGTGACTACATTTCCCATCCTGCACTGCGGCCTACAAACATGGCCGCCATGGACCGCGATTCCCACAACACTCACCTTCATCCTAATCACGCACACCTGCATCCAATCCCAGACACAATCACACCACAGTTTAAAAGGACTTTCGAGGCAGTCACTCTTAGAAGTATTGAGTGTTATCACCGTACCGAGCGTTTGTACCCTGTTCCTCGGTTTGTTTCATGGTCATTGATCTTGTTTCTCGTTCTCGATTCTCGACCTTGACTCGTTTATGCCTGTTTGTAGATCGCCTGACCCTTCGCCTGTTTCTTGACCTCACTATTGCCTCATGATTTGGATTTGACTGCCTGCCTCTGTTTATTAAAAGCTCTTATCTGCACTTGCATCCGTCCTAACCTCCATTACGTTAGTAACGTGACAACAGGTGCCACCTTGAGAAACTCTCGAAAGGGCTTAAGTAAGGTTCTATGATATAAAGCGTTCGGATGCTATAAGCTGTTTTACGACTACATTTTCACGCAAGTGATGTGGACGGTCACTGGGGGTTTCCGGTTTCGACCGAGGTGGTGAAGCGGCGGTGTGGAAAATCACCGTGTTTACAGCACACACGTATTCTGTGACAGACGAGTGAGTAATAAAATCAGTTGAATAACGCGAGTCAATCTTTAAACTCTGATGAGTGACCTGATTAGATAAAAAAAAAAACAACAACTCCACAGTCTTACTTTCGAGGCCTGCCGATGCCAGCGCTGATACTCGGCCAGCGTGTCGAAGTTCACGTAGTAGGTGTGAGCCTGAGGTCCGGCCGAGCTGAACATCAGGCAGTGCTGCCTCCTCTTCATTTCCTCCACCTGCGGATGGAGAAACGGATACGACGTCAGTGCGGTTTTGCAGAGTATCCCAGGTTAACGTTATATGCCGTACTCGTACGACCGGGTACGTTTTATGCCAGTGTTTTGTGCGCAGAAACATCTTGCCACCGCAAGATGTTTGAAATCATCACAAATCTTGCTTCTTTGACTTAGCGCTTGAACTAAGCGAATATGGAGGGACATTAGACGGAGAAACAACCCAGAGACCAACGGTAACTCTAAACATGATGCTACCACCACCGCGCTTCACTGGGAGAACGGTGTAGTCGGGATGATCCACAGCATTGGGTTTCCAACGAAACGTTTGGTCTCTGCAGACTTTACTCCACCCTTTTCCACGTCTCCAACACGTCTTCTAGCGAACTCCAAACGAGATCTCGTACAACTCGGCCAGCTCTGTGGCTTTGAGTCTCCGGTCTGAGCCGTGGATCTCTTCAGCGCCTTTAGAGCTAATCTTGGCCTCTGGGCTGTTTCTCTGACTAATCCGGGCTTTACCTGGTCCGTGATTTTTCGTGGACCGTCTTCTCTATGCCATATTTACATTTTTTTTTAAATCATGGATTTATCATCACTTCACGGGATGTTCAAAGTTTGCGATCTTTTTTTTTTTTTTTTTTATTACATAACCAAACCCTGATTGATATCCTGGACTTGCTTTGATAGCTCCTTGGGCTTCATCATGCTTGTCGTTTAGGTATGTTCTCTATGAAACTCTAGGTTCACTCCAGCTGTGGCTCCCTGTTCTTACAGAGAGAACGACAGGCGTCTCACCTTCCCCCCGACCAGAGGCAGGATGTGCATCTTCCCCGTCAGACTGTCCTTCACGGACGCCACGATGAGACACGTGCCGCACAGGATCACCTGTCGCTCTGCCCACTTGTGAAGCTGCGTCTTGCCCTTGCGCACGTTGAACACGCCCTTCAGGAGGGTCCGGTCCTGCTGGTCAGCGTTTGCCGGTCGCTCTGTTTGAGCATGCACACACACACACACACACACACACACACGTGCGCGCGCATCAGTAAAAGGATTATACAAAATAATAAGGAATACCAAATACAATGATCAAAGTCATACTGAGCAGCAGCTGTCACAATATCACACTCACACACACGCGCTCACACACACACGCGCTCACACACACACACATACATGTATCAAAGGAAGGTTTTTACAAAAATGATATGAAATACTAACGTGAGTTTAACACAGAGCCATATTGTTCTTCAGCTGTCACACACACACACACACACACACACACACACACACACCAAGTGCTAATTAGGTCCATGTGCGTCATACAGTTCAGGCAAAAATAATAAAGAAAAATCTGCCAGACCATGATGTCACATGTATTGGTCAGTTCCCAATCACACACACACACACACACACACACACACAACACATACACACACATACTGGGTCACTGGGTTCACACAGAAACAAACACAGCTGTGTAATAACCGCTTTAGTCTATTTGTCTCACATCACACACACACACACACACACAGAGAGCTGCTGTTATAGAAAATTAATCAACAGCTCCTGACCAATCAGAATCCAGAATTCTACAGCTTTAGGACGTAGGGACGGTCATTATATAAGGAACACTTATATAATCCTGACACACTTGCACCTTCCCTACAATCCCTCACACACACACACACACACACACACACACACACACACACACACAGAGAGAGCGTTGGCTGACGTTCAAAGCCTTGAGCTCATCCTCCCAGAAGACGCAGTCAGCGTGATGGATGTCAGGCTTTGGCCACATTAAACTCACCTTCTTGAATCTGATGAAGGAGTTGGCGTCTGTCTGCGATACAGGAACTCTGAAGGACACGTCAGACAGCGGTGCAGCTCCCGGAACCGCCACAAGGCAAACACTCAGGATCATTACCGCTCAAACGAAGACTAAAAGACGTACGCAACTTTTTCCCCTCCCTCTCGGCTTTCCTTTACAAACGTGAGCGTTTGTGTTTTCCCTCCTGAGACCAGGCACATCTTAACACCCCTCTCTCTCTCTCTCTCTCTCTCCTGGGTTCTTAGAAACTCAAAGGAGCCACGAAGGAACGGATCGAAGCGCGGCTCGAAGCCCAGCCGAGTGTCTTTTGTTTGGAAAGTTGATAATGTGCGAGTGACTGTGACAGACACGCCGGATCGATGGAAGAGACCGATCGACAGTACACCTCCACCGTTCCACCCCCCACCCCCTGCAGCACTTTCCATTCACACGTCTCACAATATTAGAAGAAGAAAAAAAAAAAGTGCCCTGAAGCGGTCATGCGAAAATCCTGAAGAGGACATAAAAGACGAGTGATTAGGGAGAAAAGACTACAATACGAAAAAGTACGGCGAAGAAAAGAGACAAAACAGCAGAGAGATTTAACGTTTTTGATATTCGTTCGTTCGTCCTCACTTTTTCAAGCACGTTGCTTTCGTTTATACGTAAAATCCCGAAAAACTTTCCTCTCTCTCGTCCAGACGGGACGAGTTCCCCCGAGGCCGTGTTTACATTTACAAACCTCACGTTGTTTGCTTTTTATTCAAATGTTTAAAAAAAACAAATAAATAAAAAATGAACATAAAAGAGTCACATGGAAGAAGCATAGCACTGCATTTTGCTTTTGCGAACTAAACATAATGAGCGAACGTAAATAATAAATAATAAAATAAAAGTATATTCGAATGCGGTTGGAATAAAAGGCGGCGCTGATGAACAGGATTTTTCAACTCCGCTACTCGCGTTTAAACACGTGACGAAAATCGGCGAAATCGCAGTCGCGCGAAAGACTTCACGGTGATGTCTGTCGGTAAACGAGACCGTTTAAGCTGCACGTGAATCGGAAAAAGGTCTTTGGGTGAAACGCGCGTCGCGATGACGTCACGTGACTCGTCTCGGCTCGAACCTACACGCGAATCCGTAGTAAGCGCTCGACCCAATTACGGTCTCATATGCGTGAAAGGAAAATCGCAACGGGTTGCTCGTTTACTAAAAAGGTGTCCGTATGAGAGCAGGAGATTATACCGTCGAACTTGATGCCCGGGATGACTCCGGACTAGTCTAGTCCTTCTTGTTAGTCATTTGTACGCCTGAAATACCCTTCAAATATCCTTCAAACACGATGGAAGCTTTCGAAAACATCTGACCTTGATGTGACCTTGACCATGTTGGGATCAATTCCAAAATCTAATCAGTTCACCTGCTGGTTATAATTAGAATTCCATATAATTCCACAAACTCGTTCTTGAGACTTCGCACCAACATGAACCGATCGGCGGAGGAAGAGAAGTGGAAAAAGGAAGTGATGCGTAAAAAGAAAAAGTTTTGACCGTGGCCAACGACGACTCGTTTACATCGGACAAAGCGCTGCGTAATCCAGTGACTGAGGTCAAGTGCTTTTGTTTGGTCACCTGATTATTATGCACCGTGTGACCTTTTTGTGCCTCGGTGAACGTTTGCACCTTATGTGATAGTCGTGAACGAGTCCCTCACAAAGACGGATCTCAACATCATATAAACACTGCTGGAAAGGGCTCAGATATGCAGAAGATGCTGGAAAAGTAAAGAACGTGCAGGACCAGGAGGATCTTTCTGAAGAACCGTGGGCGGTTTAACTGCTCAGGACGAACAAGGGACTCACAAAACATAAACACATCACGTTTCCTGGATCATCCAGGTAACGACACACACAGTATTACGAATCGAGGGTGTGTAAACTTTCGCACGGGGTACTTTTCATAAATTCAGCTATAATCTGGTCTTGTGGACTGTTACGTGAAAGAGTTTTATTCAGGACGGGACTAAATGTTCATGATCCGTCTTATATAATAATAATAATAATTCACATTCTTCACACTGCATGATGATGATGATGATGATGGAGATGAAGATGATGATGATGCCGCCGGAGCCGAACCGATCACGATAATCTCTAAAATGAATATTGCCTTTATAAACGGAAAAGAGACGTTGATTAATAACGTGGATCGTATAAACGAGATTAAAAAAAAAAAGAGATAAACAGAGATGCGAAGATCTTCAGTCTCGTCTCTTCTGATGATGATAAACTCTCAGAGGAGACGATCTCCCGTCTCTCAGCCCCTGGACTTCCTCTCTCTCTCTCTCTCTCTCTCTCTCACACACACACATATACATTGACACACACCCTGCATTCGTTTTCATTACCGCTCGACGTTCTGTTAGATCAATATCTCATTAAATGGCCAAAGCCAGGCCTAAGGATGATTTATTTCCGACGGGCCGCTGGAGGAACTCAGCCAGGACTCGAGTCTCACTTTCCCCGGGAGCGACAGGGGCATTGGCTGACCCTCTGCATCCCCTACACACACACACACACACACACACACACACACACAAGCACAATGTTCCTGTTTCTTAAAGTTTTCTACCTCTTATGCTCAAGCCCTAATCATAAATCAACCCATACCACAGCACTGTTGAATTCTCCATTCTGATTGGTCGGAAGGTGTCGAATTCATTTTCTCTATATAAAGCACCTCTCCAACGTATCTAATACGCGTGGTGTTTTCCGTGCACGCCCGGAACTTCAAATGCGGCGGAGGCTCCGTTATAATTGAACCGATTTTTTTTTTTAACGCGCGTAATCACTGACCTGTACGGAGAGGTTTGTTCAACGTTGATGGAAGGAGTCTCCAGTGTCAGCGCTTTATAACAGTCAGAGGTAAAGCCGTAAACTTTAAACGTTTACGGAGTTCACGCTTTGCGGTTTCTTAGTAACATGAGGCTGGTGTATCTGACATGCGCAACGGCAGCTTGTCAATCAAATAAGCCACGCCCCCTAGCTGATGGTGACGTCGAATGGGTTGGCTCACTCTGACATCATAAAACATCACACACACACACACACTTATATTCAGTCTGGTTATTAATAAGAGCTGCATGACAGAACATCAGGTCCCCTATTTCTCCTTTTGATCTCAAATGAAAGCCTCTCAACTGCTTTAAGAGGATCATTAGAACTGCTTAGTGCCACATGCTGTTCAAGTGTGTGTGTGTGTGTGTGTGTGTGTGTGTGTGTCCTTGGCCTCGGCACACATCACTCTAACACGCTGTGCCAAACGAATAAAGACCATGCACACTATCCTTCCGATGTCTGAAGCCATCCTCCAACCGTGTCAGCTCTGAAGGGGCGGAGTCACATGGGCATGAGGGTGCCCAGAGTGCCCGCCTCCATCCCTGCCCCGCCCATTTACCTTCATGATGCTTGCATGACGGGATACGACGAGGACTAGTAAGATGAAAATGGGCCCCATGTATCATCTCGGATACGAAGGAATTTATCCGTAGGAGCGTTTACTCAAGAAATCGCTCATAACGGAATTTGTGTAAACTCGTGTACTTGGGAAAAAATCGAAAACCCGTCGAACTGCCGATGAATTACCGCGATTTTATACACCGGTTATTTATACACAGACGAGACGAGCACCAACGTACTGAACATTTTGAGTGGCTTCACATTAATGACTTGAAAGAACGAGGACGCCAGGAAAGTAATGGCGCCCTGTCAAAGGAGGCGGAGTTAGTGAGTGCGTGTCGATCGTAGAGGGAGCGCCGCAGTGGCCGAGCTGCATTATTGGAAGATTTAGAGCGCGCTGTGTTTAGGACGCCCCGTTTCAACCGGCATTTTGTCGTCTTCAGCTGTGCATTTGAAAGGGAATTCTCAGGTACCACTCCGAGCCATGAGCTTCTAGCTGAGCGCGCAGGGAATTTCCACACATTTGTGTGCTAAACTGGTGAGAATCACACTCCAGCCGTGAAGTTCTGCTTTCTCTCCTGTCTCCGCGCTGAGCTGTGAATCCCACGGACGCTGCCGCTGCACGCTCAGGTAAAGATCAGAACTGATAAATGATAAACTAGTGGTGTGAGGGAACGAAAACTCAGCGTACAGACCATGATCCTCGGTTATAAAACGTCTGTACGGTCGAGTCACATGATCAGTGACGAATTCCCTACATTTTTACTAACGAGGGACGATGACGGACAGAAGCAAGGACTGGGTCAGCGTTGAACATTGCACAGATGGCGATGACGACGACGATGATGATGATGATGATGAATACACAACGGACATTAGAACACATGGGAGAGGAAGCACAGGATATATGATTTAACTCAAAGGAGAGGAACAAACAAAATGTCCTGAATATTACATTTCTAAGAATATCCAAAAACGAATAAATAAATACAATACACATCTAGGTCCAAGCAGCGATTGGTGGGTCCAAGCACCCAGGGTGAAGATTATGCCGCATCACTGAACGTACATGAGAATTTTGAGTCAGTGGAATTTTGCCACACTTCCTGTAGGCGTGGTGTAACATCACCATGGCAACACCGCGGCATCACGGATATCTTCTCATCATGTTGACCCGACCTGGTTTGAATGTGACTGCATTTAAAAGCTGGGCACCTGCCAAAATACGGAATACTCACCGGTGTAGAAGCGAATCATGCAGCTGAGGTCGGAGTTCGCCGCTTCATGCTGGACACGCACAGGATCGTCGTAGCCCATAGTGGTCAGATAATCGTACACCATCTGAAGCGGACGCTCGGACGAGTCCAGCCTCCTGACGAGCAACGAATAAAGAAATAGTTTGACCTAAAAAGTCGAATGCACATAATTTCCGACTTAACCAAAACGTGTGGTAGTGAACGATGCCAAACTTTTTTTTTTGTTTGTAAGGTATCTCCTTCAAATATTGATGCAGTTGCTTCAAAACAAATTTGTTCACAGAGTTCACGTCCAGTTTCATGCTACACTTTCACCATCACACATCAAACGTTATGGGCGGAGCCTATGGGGCCGGAATGATGTCTTAAAATCTTTTTCATATCTAATAGCCTTTATCTTGCATATAAAAAAGCGGTTGCTGTTAGGGTTGTCCCCACAACGTTTCAGTGAAGATCTAGATTTGTTCTGTGGTAGAATTGTGCAGAAAAAAAGAGAAAAGACTGTGATGTAGAGACGTCCGTTACCTGTTAGCGACATAAGCCTCGTAACTCCAGCGCAACATTAAAGAAGAAAACTGTCAGACGCCAAAACACATCCTGACTCATCAACTACCTCTTTCATAAATGTGCATCGTGGCATTTTCATTTGATTAGCAACTAGATTTGAAAATTCACTAATAGTGGACGTCTAAGGGCAGATGTTGAAACCAGTAAAAGGGCCACAAGTTGAAGTCTGTCGAGAGGTCAGATACCAAAATCTGTCTAAGGTCAGATATCAGATACAAGAATCTATCTAAGATTAGATGCTGAAGAGATGTTGTCTAAGGACAGATGTTGAGGTATGGCTAAGTGCAGATGTTGAAGTGTGTCGTTTGCAGTTGTTGAAGTGCATCTAGTGCAGATGTTGAAGTCTGTCTAAGGCCAGATGTTGAAGTCTGTCTAACAGCAGATGTTGAAGTGCGTCTAGTGCAGATGTTGAAGTGCATCAAGGGCAGATATTGAAGTGTGTCTAAGGGCAGTTGTTGAAGTCTCTCTAAGGCCAGATGTTGAAGTCTGTCTAACAGCAGATGTTGAAGTGCATCTAGTGCAGATGTTGAAGTGCGTCTAAGGCCAGATGTTGAAGTCTGTCTAATAGCAAATGTTGAAGTGTGTCTAGTGCAGATGTTGAAGTGCATCTAGCGCAGATGTTGAAGTGCATCTAGCGCAGATGTTGAAGTGTGTCTAGTGCAAATGTTGAAGTCTGTCTAAGGGCAGATGTTGAAGTCTGTCTAAGGGCAGATGTTGAAGTCTGTCTAAGGGCAGATGTTGAAGTGTGTCTAGTGCAAATGTTGAAGTGTGTCTAGTGCAAATGTTGAAGTCTGTCTAAGGGCAGATGTTGAAGTGTGTCTAAGGGCAGATGTTGAAGTGTGTCTCAGGGCAGATGTTGAAGTGTGTCTAAGGGCAGATGTTGAAGTGTGTCTCAGGGCAGATGTTGAAGTGTGTCTCAGGGCAGATGTTGAAGTGTGTCTCAGGGCAGATGTTGAAGTGTGTCTCAGGGCAGATGTTGAAGTGTGTCTCAGGGCAGATGTTGAAGTGTGTCTCAGGGCAGATGTTGAAGTCTCTCTAAGGGCAGATGTTGAAGTCTCTCTAAGGGCAGATGTTGAAGTCTCTCTAAGGGCAGATGTTGTGTCTTAGAAGTCAGTCTAATTCTTCATTTAAAGGAGTTTGTATGTAAATAAAGCTATTAATTTGTAGAATTAAACCATTCAGAGATAAAACCACATTATTTATAGGGAAGATTTTGTGATTATGCCAAATTTAGCAGCATCATAATCCGAGCTACTTTTCAGTGTATTGCGCCAGTGTTGGGAAAACTTCCATAAAACTCTATCAGGACAGTTCGAGTAAGATTTTCTCTCATGTCCATCTCATCTGAACACCTTCGTTGTGTCGTAGTTTTGAGTTTGTGTTATATATACTCACATATTTGAAATGTTTATTGAGTTCCACAACTGGCCTTTAGGTTCCATTATACGTGATTTCTCTTCTGTCTTCTGCACTTTTTTATCCCTTTAAAACATACTAATGTGCACACCCATTACACGTTTATTACAACGCTGCACAAACCCCAGTGACGTCTCTCTGACTCTCGCCCCGAACGCTTCTCAAATATTCACTGAGTCATTCTGAAAAAGAAAAACAGAGGCGGCATTTCCTGGAATCCAATGAGTCTGAGGATAATACAGTATCGTGCGCTCCACTTAGATCTTTCAGATTTTCCAGACTCAAAACGTGGCGTTTAAATGAATAACTTCTCCTGGACGCCGATTCTGATTTTATAGATTAATCGTTTTTTTTTTTGTTTTTTTTTAAACGGAGACTTTCTCAAGACCGATTTAGGGGCGGAGCTATGACTGAGCTCAGACTGTGATGTCGCAAAACAAGTGCCAAACCTTTGGACCGATCACGTCCAACATGTAAACTGAAAGAGGATGACGACAGTATGTCGTACCTTAAAACATTTATCTACGAAGCCTTCGTTCTATGCTAAGCTAAGCTAGATAGCCAGATAGCTAACTTGGATGTGGGTTGTTTTGCTAACATGCTAACGTGACACTCTGACAGGTTTTAGCTGCTGTTAAATTTATGAACAATATAAATCAAGATAACTTCGCTACGGTTAGTGATATTAGGCCGATGTGAGCGGCAGGAGGACACAAGGACGTTTCCTGATTTGCATACTCATGCATATTCATAAGTCTGTGGCATTTTAAATTAGGTTGAATGTATAGAGATGTGCCTAAGTTACTTTTAGTTGTTTAATATTATTATTATTATTTTTAATTCTGCATGTATTGTTGTTCAAAGTTTAAATAGAGTAGTTATGTGGAAAACACACACACACACACACACACACACACACTCCAGCCTTGGGCAACTTCTGGGAAACAACAATTTATGTGATTCCAGTCATAAACAAAAAGAAGGAAGTCTTGGGTGTGTCTGTGTTTGTGTTTGTCTGTCTGAGACCTTATAAAGCAGTACAGATTGGGACACAACACTCCTGTATCTGAGGGCGCACAAACTTACACGCACTCGGAAGCTGGTAAGAAATTAGGGCCCCACTTACCCAAGGTGTGACAAAAGCTTAGAAAACGACACACTCTAAAACAGAGCTATGGTCTGGGGGCGTGAGTGATGGAAATCAGCTGCAGTACCTGGATCCTCACGCGCCAGACAAACACTCTGCGCAGAAGAGTCATGAAAAAATGTGTTCTTCTCACTCTTATAACCAGGAATGCATCGCTACCGTTTCCCCCCGAAATAACTAAACCTGGACACGAACCAATCAGGGACGCCACGGAAGGAGTTATTTAGCTCCGTTTATGTTTCCATGGTTTCAATAGTGGCCGGTAAATCAGCGTTCATGCACTTAGGTTAACACGCTTGCTCCTGATAACGTTCGCGAGTTGATTTTAAATGAAGCGAGCAGTAGGTGGCGCTGTTCCGAGCTAGCTACATTAATTTTAAGCTCGAGCAGGCTAATACGGTGAGTGTTTTGCTCTGATCGATATGTGACTAGCTTTGTTCAGAATCGGTTGGAGGCCTAAAGTGAATGTGTGAATTATTATACCGTAGTATCGGAGTTACAAACAATTCAGCTTGCTAACCTGTTAAATTATTTACTCATCAGTTTCAAAATATGAATGAACTTTTTAAAAAATGATCATCAATTATGATTGATTTAAGATCGTCGCCTTTTAAATCGATGCATCAGTCCAAATCGTGAAATCGTTAAACCCCGTCACATTTAGCTGGAAGGAGCCTCCGGAGTGGGCGGAGTCAGAGGCGCACAATGATGACATCAAAGGAATAGTTCAAAGGAATGCTGTTTTAGGAGCTGCACTGATTCACTAGCAAGCCAAGGTTGATAATGTACAATTGTGTGTGTGTGTGTGTGTGTGTGTGTGTGTGTGTGTGTGTGTTTGTGTGTTACCTGATCAGGTCTCCATGCAGTTGCAGGTAAAGGCCCTGGCCGTGACGCTGGGCACACAGCTCCTCCACCGTGGTGCTGGTGGAGCAGAGCACCAGTCTGAGGTCGGGCTGGGTCGTGGACGAGGTCTGGGGTCCGGGGGTTACGACCTCGGTGGCTCCGTACAGACACACACACCCGCGCTGGGCGTCCCCCTTCAGCCAGTCCCTCTCACGGGAGCCGAAGCGAGACTTCCTGGTCACACAGGCCCGGCTGCCGTTCCGCTTCATGTTACGCTGAGACGCAGGAGGAGAGAGGGAGAGACGGGGGTGAGACAGCGAGCGCGGCAAAACGTCAAACGTTTTCAGAAAGACGTCACATTCACTGAAATCTGATGACGTTATAGAAAAATAATCGACGACAGGGAGGTGTGATGAAGCGGAGTTAACTGTTTACACCTACGCTGATTCTTTTCCTATAAGAGCACGACCTAAAAGAAACCGATTTATCAACTTAGCAACTTTTGAGCTAATTCGTTTCCTCAGATTTTTCGAGTTAAATGAACTCATCCGGTTTTACAGTGAAGAAGCACTGAATTCTGGGTCATGACAGGACACTTCGCCCGCATTAGTACCAGCAGTTCCTGCGTTTCTGGTTGCAGAGATGTAAATATTTACACAGAGCAAAAGCGTTGAGGAGAGGTGCAAGTCACGGCTGAGTCAGACACGGGAGGCCGGCGTGAGGTCATTACTCAGCTTGATGAAATCAAACTCCCACTGAGGTGAGCATTTTTTCCTCTTCAGTAACCACCAAACAACACTGTTAAACTCTCCCACACACAACAACAACAACCATAACGCTATATCCATATATCAGTATCTGTGTCTCTGCCTCACCGTCACTGCACATGTGCACAACCAACACTTTATATTAGGCCTGTCACCATAACTACATTTGTTGTACGATATATCGTCCGAGAAATAATTGCGATCAACGATATTATTGTCACTTAAAGATAATGTTACGCCGCGGATATAACGATAAAACAACAGCGTAAAAACGCAAGTGCATGCTGTTTCATTCTTTCAGTTCTTTCATGTTTAGCTTCGACTTCATTTTATAATAATAATAAATCATAATCATTTTCAATTATTATGTGTTTTTTATATTATTATTATTATTATAATTACTCTTTTTCTTCCTTATTATTATTATTAGTATTATTTTATTTTTTATTGTTCTTCTTCCTCTTTTTATTCTTCATTATTATTATTATTATTATTATTATTATTATTATTATTATTATTATTATTACTATCATTATAATGTTAAATTATTTTTATTACATGCGTATACCATTATATATTAATGGTATTATTCATAGTAGTAGTAGTAGACTTGTTATTATTATTATTATTATTTATTTATTTTATTTTTTTGTTCTTCTTCCTCATTTTATTCTTCATTATTATCATTATTATTATTATTATTATTATTATTATTATTACTCTTTTTCTTCATTATTATTATTATTATTATTATTATTATTATTACTCTTTTTCTTCATTATTATTATTATTTTTTATTGACTTCCTCATTTTATTCTTCATTATTATCATTATCATTATTATTATTATTATTACTCTTTTTCTTCATTGTTATTATTATTATTATTATTATTCCTCTTTTTCTTCATTATTATTATTATCATCATTATTATTATTACTCTTTTTCTTCATTATCATTATTATTATTATCATTATCATTATCATTATTATTATTATTATTATTATAACTGTAAAAAACAAAAAAAAAAAAAAAGTTTTTTAAAAAGTGGCCCCTTCTCATTTTAAATAAATATATGCCCCCCCCCCCCTTCGCTTTTTTTGGTTTTTTCTTGGGTTTGTTTCACTTATAATCAGTTTTTTTTTTTTTTTTTTAATAAAACAGAGGACTCGTGAAATTATTATTAGGAAAAAACGACATGTCGAGAGATTTGAATCCACGTTAACAAATAAAGAGAGAAAATTAATCGGTGAGGAACAAAATGAAGCTGTGCCGTTATAAAAGCGCTGACCCCTGATGACCTCTGATGACGTCTGGGCAAAAATAAACATCTGGTGGACGAAATCCTTTTAAAAGTCATGTTTGGATTGGATTTGTATTGGTAAGCAGTTTGAATAGTAATGAGGTAATAATCCTGTACCAAAGACAGACCTAAGATTAAACTGAAAATTAAATCAGAGCTACTAGCGGGAACTAGCCAAGAACGTTGGGAAATGTAGGCTACGTTTCCACAGCAACATACCATTTCAAAAAGCGGAACAAATGTGAATGTATTGCTTGTACTGATTAAATACATGCAAATAGTATGCAAATGTGCGTAGTGCTCCAACACTGAGAGGTATCTGGAGATGTTTTACGGTGTATTTGATACTGAAAACAACCACAACACTGGAGACAGAAACCAAGAATTCGAGATCCATCGAGATGCGTACGGAATTGTTTTAGAATCAAATCGAACCGTCAGGTTTTCTGGGTTTATCTCACTTTTGTGGGATTTAGGTGTTCTCGCCCACCCTGTGTCCTGCCGGTACTAGAGGCGTGTCCGGATATAGACGTAGGGTGGCAACGAGGGTGGGCAAACACACACCAAGTCGTAGCCGCCACGTAAATCCCCACCGAACCAATAACTTTGACTTTCCAGGTGGTGATCAGTGGGATTGATGGTGGCAACCCTATAATTGGTGTGTGCTCTTGCCCACGATCTGCCCCTGTAAGGTACTAGAGGCGTGTCCAGGTTTAAACATAGGATGGCGATAAGCGTGGGCAACACTAAGGATTAACCGCCGCTGAAATCGCACTGACCGATGAGTTGGATTTTTCTCCGTAACGCTCAGGTATGTGATCACTGGGATTAAAGGTGGCCACCCCTGGGTGGTGTGTTCTTGCCCACCCTCGTCGCTCTAAACCTGGACACGCCCCTACAGCACCTGCAGGCTGGACGCAACAATATCTTTTAATTGAACTGATCGCTGATGATTTATTATGGAGAAGGAAGGCCAGGATGATGATGATGATGATGATGTCAGCTTTCTGGTGGATTCGTAGATTTATTTGGAGAGGAGAGCTAACAGGCTAGAGGAATAACACAAGTTTAATAAACAGCTACATTGGAAGTGTAAACAGGTATGGGTGCGAATGGGATTGATGGGAATTCACGCGTAGGATGGTGTAATAATGATGACAGATTGGGAGAAATGGTGGTGTTTGGACTGAGAACATGGGATTGAGACCTACCTTTAAAACCCGGATCCCTGCAGGAACAGCAGCGGGAGCAGCCGAGCTTCGTCCTCCTCCTCCTCCTCCTCCTCCTCCTCCTCCTGCGCCTCCTCCTCGGCTCGCCGCCGCTTCATGGAGCCCCGGGCTCGGGCTCGTCCACGTCCCCGTGCCGCTCCGGCCCTCCACCACACCGGCGCCGCTTTTTCGCTCGGCGCTTTTCTCCACGTCCTTCATCGTCGTCGCCTACACGTAGCGTCGCGTCTTCGCACAAATCCCACACGTAACGTCGCCTGCTGAATTCCGACACAGGAGGCGGCGGAAAAACCCCATCCTGACTCGGTGAGACGCCATCATGACGGCTGAGAAGCGCGCGCGCGCTCTCTCTCTCTCTCTCTCTCTCTCTCTCTCTCTCTCTCTCTCTCGGCTGTCAGATCGCGCGATGAATAAACATAAGAGGGGCGGGGCCATCTCGTTTCTTCTCATTATTATTCATGAGCCACCCCTCCTCTACCTCATCTGATGCATTCTTTTCTGTTCTTGTTTGTTTGTTTGTTTGTTTGCTTGTTTGTTTCAACAACAACAAACATTCAGACTGCTCACATTCGGTATATCTGACAGCATTACTGAGAAAAGTCAAACTTAGGCATTGGTCAGTAGGATTTGAAGTCCTCATGAAATCAAAATGGACGTCTTTGTGGCTTTTAGTAGGCTATGAGCATGTCAGCCTTGAGGTGATCTATAAACTATCCATCCATCCATCTTCAATCTCTCACTCCTTCTCAGGGTCGCGGGGGAACCTGGAGTCTATCCCAGGAAGTATCGGGCACAAGACGGGGTACACCCTGGACAGGGTGCCAGTCCATCGCAGGACACAATCACACACACACTCACACACTCATTCGTACGCTACGGACACTTTAGACACGCTAATCAGACTACCATGCATGTGTTTGGACTGGGGGAGGAAACCGGAGTACCCGGAGGAAACCCCCGCAGCACGGGGAGAACATGCGAACTCCGCACACACAGAGCCGTGGCAGGAATCGAACTAGCGCGCATGAAGACAATGACAACATTCGTTCGCATTTAACACTAGTCCAATCTGTTGTTATCTCTAAACCGGACTACTGCAACGCACTACTCTCGGGCCGCCCAGACAGCTCCATCAAACCGCTTCAGATGATTCAGAATGCTGCAGCGCGCCTCGTCTTTAACCGGCCCAAAAGAACCCAAGTCACACCTCTTTTCATCTCCCTCCACTGACTTCCTGTAGACGTCCGGATCAAATTCAAGGCGTCGATGCTCACGTACAAGACTTTGTCAGGAACAGCGCCCTCCTACCTCAACTCTCTCCTGAAGGCCTACGTTCCCTCTCGCAATCTGCGATCGATCAACGACCGACGTTTAGTAGTTCCCACTCAGCGTGGCGTAAGGTCCCTTTCCAGAACCTTCACGCTGACTGTTCCTCAGTGGTGGGATGAACTTCCGACCTCAATCCGGAACCGCAGAATCTCTCACCATCTTCAAACAAACAGATAAAGACCCACCTCTTCCGTCAACACCTAGCCAACTCATTAAAAAAGAAATTTGCACTCACACCGCGACTCTTCTGGAACTCAATGAATGGATCTTGTACAGTAGCACTGCTTGTATTGTTCTCCGCTTGATCTACCGCTTCGCGTGTATGTTCCTCATTTGTAAGTCGCTTCGGATAAAAGCGTCCGCTAAGTGAATAAATGTAAACGTAAATGTCAATTTAAAAGATCTGTCTCTGTCTCTACCGCCGATACGGATCGACCATTTTCATGACATCGTTCCTGCACTTCTTTATTAGCGGCTCATCAGATTTTCTGTCCAATCAGAAATGCGATCTGGAATCTGAAGTGTCCCGCCCTGGAATCTGAAGACGTTCACCTTGCCATATTAGGAAGAATGGGTCGTAAACCTGTCTTCGGCTGTTCGGACATCTCTATCTGTAAGTTGGTTAAGAAGGACGTGGGCTCGCGTCCGTGGTACTAACTGCTTAGCCCAGACTGGGAGGTAAGCTAAACACTATTGGCTATTTAAAAAGGTCGAGGAGCTACCTGACTTCCTGTTTCAGTGGAAATTACATCGTTGCATAGTGCCGTGCGTTTCAAGGCACTTCGCGGTGACTTTAAGTGGTGGCCACCCCTTAGTGTTGCGTTCTTGCCCACGCACCCTCACTGCCACACTATGGTTAAACCTGGACATGCCTCTTGTACCTGCAGGGCAGTTATTGCACAAGAACACACACCAGTTACAAGCCACAATAAATCCCACTGATCGGCACCTGAGCATCACTGAGAAAAGTCAAAGTTATCGGTCGGTGTGTGTTCAATTCTGCTACGTTAGTGAGGTGGAGGTCAGGCGCTGATGTTGATGTGAGGAGACTCCAGTTCCAGTTCGTCCCAAAGGTGTTTCAGTGGGGTTGAGGTCAGGATCCTGTTCAGGAACACTCGAGTTCTTCTACCTTCACACATCATGTCTTCATGGAGCTCGCTTTGCGAACACAGGAGCGTCGTCGTTCTGGAGCAGGATTGGGATTCTTAGTTACAGTGAAGTGAACTTTTTTAAAGCTACGGCGCACAAACACGTCCGATACAATTTTGTCCTTCAACCTTTGTGGGAAACACTTTGGGGAAGAACCGCATGTGGGTGTGAAGGTCAGGGGTCACCTCTGGCCATATAGCGTAAATTGGGACAGTTGGGACCGTTTTCATTTGTCTCCAGTGACAGATTTAAAGGATTATTTATTGGTACTTAAAAGTTTGCGAACCAATTTTGAATGTTCTAAATTTCGTCCATAAATACGACCTACAACATCGTCAGATTTTCACACGGGTCCTAAAAGTAGACAAAGAGAACCCGATTCAACAAACGAGGCGAAATATTATACTTGGTCATTTATTTATTAAGGAAAATGATCCAATATTACATATCTGTGTGTGGGGCAAAAGTATGTGAACGTCTAGGATTAGCCATTCATTTGAAGGTGAAATTTTCCTGCATGAATTGTAGCTACTCCACAGACTTTTCGGAGAAGCCCCACAACCACCACAGCGACAGAGACGTGCTTTGGAGAGAGCATTTGATTGGACATGAATTGGACGAGTATGAAATGAAGCAATCAAGCTGTGATCGAAAAGTGTAGACTTTCAGCTTTAATTCAAGGGGTTTAATAAAAAATATTGCATTAACCGTTTAGGAGTCCCTCCATTTTCTCAGGCTCAAAAGTAATCGGACAGTTGACTGATAAGCAGTTTCGTGGCCAGGTGTGGCCTGTTATTTCATGACAAATTAAGAAGTAAACAGATCTGGAGTTGATTTCGCGTGCTGAATTTGCACGGCCAGGTGTGATTTGCACCTGCACTGTTGTCAGAGCTGCTGTTAAAGACAATTAATCAACACACTCTGACCAATCAGAATCCAGAATTCAACAGTGCTGTGGTATAAACCAGTATATCTATAAGGACACTGTTTTTTTTTCCACAACAAACTAATACTGATTTCAACTCTGTTTACATGGTAATTAATTCAGTTATAATCGCACTACATCATTTCCTGATATCCTGCAGTGTTTATATTTCACCACCAGAGGGCGGCAGTGTAATGCATTATCGTGTGTCTACGTTTCTCACATCAACAAACATGTCAAATTAAAGTAAATGAGATTTTAAAACGCAGGATTCCTTCACAACTACCTTTGTGCATATTTCAGATGACCTAAAACATTATTAACATCTACAGCACTTTGTCCCATTCCATGATCATTATGCTTTACCTTCAAAAATAAATCACACAAATCATAATGTGTATTAATGAGTGAAGACATTTACTCGAAACATGATTTTCACAAGTTCCATTACACGTTATAAACTTTTTTTTTCAACTTTAGTTGTCACTCAACCCTGTTACCTGAACATGTTCAACCCCCCCCCCCGCCGCCGTAGAATAGTCAATCATCTGAATTTCCTAAAGATCATGCAAAGAAGAAAATTAAGTTCTCTCCGTCCAAAAGTACAACTCTGTTATCCAAATTACAGCCTGAAAATAAATTATTAATTTAAAAAATCATACATTAGAGATAAATCATTAGAATGTCCTCATGCCATTTACTAATTCTGTGCTAAAAGCTCAACCCTGTTACTCATTTAGAAGTGCAGTCAGTGTTGGCAAGGAAACCTTGTGAGAGAGAGGGAGAGAGAGAGAGATTGTTGCCTGCGTTGAGGCAAACGTAAGTGACACGTCAGTGTCATGATGAGAATAAATCACCACCCAAATAAATAACCCGTTCAGCAGTGGTAATATTCGGATCTCTTTCCTTTGATAAATGGGTTAGGGGTGCCAATACTTTGTGCATGAATAGATGAAATACAGTCAGTAGTTCATACACCAGAATGCTCAGGTGGACCCGATGACCTGGCAAATATTAATAATAATAACAACAACAAATGATTAAATTTGATGACTAAATTGTACCAGAGCACCTCCCAAGTTCAGCATGTGCGAAATCTTCCAGTACTGCAGCTTAGCCACTGCGGCGCCTCAGCTACCGTACACACACGCCTTCTTCTGTCAAAGGGTGCAATTACTTTTGCCCAAATAGCAAGTCTTCTGTTTTTTTTTGTTTTTTTTGGCTTGCACTCAGTAACGTTCAGTTTGCGTGTGCGATTTATACGTCAGTGTAATCACATCGATTATATACTGTAAATATACACTCCCTGACCAATCTATTAGGAACCCCTGTACATCTGTTCATTCGTACCAATATTTTAAATCGGCCAATCACGAGGCAGCAGCTCAGTGTATAAACATGTGCAGGCACGTGGAAAGAGTGTCAGATTATATTAAGATCAAACATCAGATTGGGCGAAGATCTGATCTCAGTGACTCCGACCGTGGCATAGGTGGTAGTGCCTGATGGGCTGGTCTGTTGAACACACTACAAATCCACCCGATAAGCAGTGGTTCTGT
This sequence comes from Ameiurus melas, assembly GCA_012411365.1. Classification (NCBI taxonomy): domain Eukaryota; kingdom Metazoa; phylum Chordata; class Actinopteri; order Siluriformes; family Ictaluridae; genus Ameiurus; species Ameiurus melas. Next base: position 2,441,105 of record CM022762.1, on the reverse strand, counting down.
AAGCGGACACACCTTATTAATGAGAGAGGGCAAAGGAGAATGGAGAAACCTGTTCAAACGGAGGAGGGGTACGGTAACGAGATTCATCAGACCAGGACGGTTGCAGTCTGTGATGCTTTTCTGCTCACCACAGTTGTACAGAGTTACTGTAGCCTTTCTGTCAGCCTCGGACCAGTCTGGCCATTTTCCCTTGAGCTCTCGCTCATCAACAGGGTGTTTCCGTCCGTAGAACCGCTGCTCACTGGATGTTTTTCCTTGATCGCGCCATCCTGAGTATACTCTAGAGACTGTTGTATGATCAGCAGTTATATAAACACTCAAACTAGCCCATCTGGCACCAACAATCAAGTCATGGTCAAAATCACTCAGATTACTTTTTTTGGTATCGCGTATCTTTATGAATTTATGCACTGCAGTGCTGCCACGCGATTGGCTGATTAGATAATTGCATGAATGAGTAGGCATGCAGGTGTTCCTATATGAACTGCTCCATGAGAATGTTTAGTTTTGATTGCATGAAGACTAACAGCGCCCCCCAGTGAGTTTGAGTAATATTGCATTACATATCAGTGGGTCCATATGGACATGAACCTACTGTATTATTGAAGTTTCTAGGTTGATAGCTCAAGGTTAACCTGGTCAAATGCTTGCTGAAATCTGATTGTCTGATGGCTGCCATGTATTTTTATTTTATTTTATTTTAGTAATTAGGTCATCATTAAAAATCCACTTATAGATTAGGACATCAATGAATCATCAATGAATCAAGCTCAATCAGACTTAGGGTTCCTGAGAAACAGTTATCTGACCTTGGCTCCACCCCCTACATATGACCCTGACCCAAACTTTGCCGTTGGGGCGATCAGGTCCAGCTCACTTGCTTGAGCAGCAGGAGGGAGTACTACCTGTTCAGCAGTTTTCATGACACTACGACTCATGGTTCGGTCTACATGATTCATTTTCAATCAGAAAAATTTAATAAGAAGAAAAATCCTAACAAATAAAAATGACAAAATAGTACTAGTGGAAAAATTTTGCACGAAAAGGGTCAATATTAATAATAGCAATATTAAAAAACATTACTACTAATAATAATGTAGTGAATACAGTAATAATAGAACTAGTAATATCAGAACAGCAATAGTAAAAAAATTATAATACATAGTAAAAAAAAAAGTAATAAAAATTAGCAGGCGCAATAATAATCATGTACTAAATCTATTAATTAATAAAAATAGGAATAAGTTCATAATAGTAATAATAATAGCAGCGATCCTAATCATAATGATAGAAAAATGTAGTACTAAAAAAAAAAAAAAAATCAATTACTACTATTACTACTAATAAACAAGTATTAATAATGTAATTACAGTAATGTTACAGTTCCTGTTGTCATGGCAACTCCGCAAACGTTAATTACATTAAAGTAATTTAAATGTATGTCAATACACGCACAAAATAAATAAATGAAAATGGCTAATTGGGCCCAATGTGGACATTTTCACTTAGGGGTGTACTCACTTTTGTTGCCAGCGGTTTAGACATTAATGTCTGTGTGTTGAATTATTTTGAGGGACAGCAAATTTACACTGTTACACAAGCTGTATACTCACTACTTTACATTGTAGCAAAGTGTCATTTCTTCAGTGTCGTCACATGAAAAGATATCATCAAATATTTACAAAAATGTGAGGGGTGTACTCACTTTTGTGAGATACTGTGTATAATTAATTTTTATAATTTTATATATATATATATATATATATATATATATATATATATATATATATATATATATATATATATAGCTATCGCTAGGTAGCTATTATAGACTAGCAGAATGAGAATACAAGTACTACTAATAAAAACAATTATCGAATGATATTGACAAAGATGTCAGATTAGTAATAAATAGAAATCGTGATAAAATAACTACAGTAAGAATAGTAATAATAATGGAAAAAATGGTAAACAATAGTAATACAAATAATTGTACTATTACTTCTATTAATAATAAATTAAAGAAACAAAACAAATAAAAACAAATAAATTGCAATGTTGGTTTTGACTTTTTTAAAATGTTTTATTTCTCTTGCTCATTTTCTCCAACCCAAAGACAATTATACACAGCATAAGTCTAAAATATCCCATTGTAGTATAATTACAAGTTTTTCCATTCATCATCATTAATTATTTTCAGTCCAGCACTCGCTCGCTCGCTCCTTGAAGTCACGGACACTGATTCAGTTCAGCATGTCAAACTTATTGATGAGGGGAAACAAACAAAAAACCGTCAGCACGGATGAAGTACACCCAAGCCCTCCCATCATCCTCATCACCACCATCATCCTCCACACCCTCGGACAACGTGATGGACAGCAAGCGTAAAAAGAAGCCCCGTAAAGATCAGAGTCCAAAAATGATTGATTTATTTAAACGAACAGGAGATCCGGAGGAGAGAATCGTCCGAGTGTGCGATATACGACTCTTTCAAACGGGCTGAAACGACGCGCGTGGTGTTTTAATTCCGTTACACAATTCTCCAAAGAAGGAACACATGATGGATGTGGGGGAAACTTTAAAGAATCGCATCTTCTCTTGCATCGACAGGAAGTTCTTCTTTTCGTTTCTTTTTTTTTTTTACAGAAAGAGTAAAAATGACAAATATTTACAATCAGGGGTTTCCCCCACATGCAGTCGAAAAAGAAAAAAAAAAAAAAACCCATTGCAGCCCAAAAAAATGTTTAACAGACGTGGATGGGGGTGGGGGGTGGGGTTGTTAGGAAAAGGTGCAGGAAGGCAACTCGCTCAGTCTCGGATACTCCTCTCCGTCGACATTCTCACACACTCACACACAAACACTAAAGCCTAAAAAGCAGCATAGGGCCTGATTGTATTCCTCCTCGCCCTGTTTTTGTTCTCCAGTCCCCTTTTAGTCATACACCTCATGGAGTAAATGGATAGAGAGAAACATTTAAGACACGGTAACAGCCTCGATCAGTCCGGTACTCGAAGACTCGTATCTCAGAGAATGAACAGAACAATCAGAAATGTGTTAATCGTTTCTCTCCAACATGGCAAAATCAGTGAGCATCCTTCACTGAGGTTAACTTGTGGGAAAATAAAATATAATCTATATTATATGGACAGATTTGAGTGAAATGGTCGTTTCCTAGTCATGTAAAAGTAAGGACAATGCCAACAGTGACCTGAAGGTGATTCGTTGATAGAAAGCTAAGCGTGAGGAGGGTTAGGGTGGCGATGCGGCGCATGCATCATCATCATCATCATCATCATCCGTCCCTTCATCATATTGCGAAATCTCATTTCAGTAGTGCATCAAACCACCGACATTCTGACCGCTATCTACGTGATTAGCAAATCAAACAGAAAAGAAAAGGAAAAAAAAGAAATGCACTTTGATTCTTTACACTTGTATACAAGTACAGCCCCCTAACTAATCTCCACACGTCTTCAAATTGGAGTTTATTTGATGATCCCCCCCCCCCCAGTCATCTTTTACAAGTTATATACAATATACAGGCAGCAGATAATACATTTTCTTCTGAATAAACAATCAAACAGGGACGTTATTAAATTAGACTGATCACTGTGTAGGATTTTAGATTAGAAAAAGGGGTCAATATGTTTAAAAAGAAAAAAAGAGAAACAAGAAGGTGAAAAGGATAGATGCATCTTAAAAGCCCTCAATATGTACAGCAAAAAAAAGTCCCAAGACATCACGAGAGAAGGAGAAAAAAACAAAATCAAGTAACAATGCACACCGACCTTTCTTTCCTCTTTCTTCTTCACCGTACACACAAGTTACAGCTCTGATTTGGTCACCGAACTAAAAAGACGAATTTTAATTTAGAAAAAATCTACCCAGTCAGTGTGTGTAAGTGAAGACTGAAAGATTTGTTAGTGACGTGTTTGAAAGGACACGGAAGTCGTCGTCCCCCACCGTCCACTCAAAAAATGCCTTGATATACCGTTTTGATTCTGAAGAAAATAAAAATATACACGAGGTATTTCAGTTCCTGCTTCCAATGTTTTTCTGAAAAACAGGAGATAGTCAAGGGCGAAAGTTCCCACCTCAGACCTCACACGCAGAGTTACACACCTACGTCACATCCTGGAGATCCGCCCACGAATGAAAAACGTTCCTCCAACTGAAAGCAGCCAATCAAATCGGTCCGGCGTTAACCATTATGGCAAAAAAAGGCACGATGCTTTAAAGTCAGGCGACAGGGTTTTGTTTTGTTTTTCCACTTAAAAAAACAAAAACAAAAAAAAACAAACAAACAAAGATTAATTCAGTGCATGCAACTACATTCACGATGGACCTCGTATACAGTGTCAAATTTCAACCCATCTCCGAATTGCACTGATGTTTAGCGACGACTTTTTGTCAAACGACGTCTTTGTATCGTGACAAAATACTAAACAGAGACGCGGGGAATTCCGACTTCATGAAAAAAACAAACACACACACAAACGAAAAAAAACCCACTAATGTGTCGAACGTGAACGCTGTGAAAGAATTGATCTATACAAACAAACCCACGTTCACACTGACAGGCGAGAAGTTTTCCCGATTGTGGGCGTGGCCTTTAGAGAGGTTGGTTTTTTTTTTCGGTGAGAAATGTTAGTAGCTATAGAAACTACCTAAAGCTAACTAGTTAAACACAAATGAAAATCTGTGTTAAAAAAAGAAATGTATTTATTTTTTTTTTTTAAACATTACGTGCTCTGCTTTGTTCTAGCTACGCTGTCAGATTAGATTAGCAAAGCTAGCAAATCGTACTAACCACGTACACTCGGCAGAGGCTCCAGCGATCTCCGTCACCTCCGTCCAAGCTTCGTTTCCTCTCAAACGTCTCTAAACGCAATTGATGACGGTATAAAATGAAACTGCGCTTAAAACCATTTCCTCCTTCTATTTTTGGACGTCGCGAACTGAAGAAACGGTCGGACCACCTGCGTCGTAGGATCGGTCCGAGGAGCATCGTTTAAGCCAACAAGTCTTTCTTAATTTGCACGTAACTTCGAAAAGTCGCCCGTTGAAACCATGGCTCCGTGTCACGCGCACGCAGGTAGAAGATGAACCACGGCCCGTAACTTCGCCGCGTCTTAAGTGTGAACGCAGGGAAAATAAGCCAACCCCCTCCCAGATTTCCACCACCTCAAACTGCGGTTTAAACAAAAAGGTGTACAACGTGTAACGAAGACTATAGTGTAGCGAACTCGCACGTCCGCGAAAGGTAAAGCTGACAACTCGAACGTTCTCGCCAGTTTTGTTGTTCTTTGTGAAATGCCCCCGGTACGTAAACCGCCGCTGAAATGGCAAAAAAAATCATTCATAAATCAACCAAAAAAAAAAAAAAAAAAAAGTGCCTAAAGCTATGAATTTTTTTGTTAATCTTTCATTTAAAAAAATTAAGCCTCACGATTAAAAATCATGAAAATCAAGACAAATCAAAAGCTCGTTCCGACAAGCTCCTCTCCAGAGTGACCATCGAGTGGTATGTGCCATGTATAGACCAGACAGAAAGAGGGGCTCAGGGTGTGTGTGTGTGTGTGTGTGTGTGTATACACTAAACCAAGTACCCGTGTGCGAGCTGAGAATAGAAGAGATGTGCTAATTCTGAAGCAGAAAGACAGACAAAACAGAAAAAAAGGGGAAAGGGTTTATCATTGTCATCATAATCATGGTTTTCACACCATCGTGTGTGTGTGTGTGTGTGGAATTCCCGTTTTTCCCATGCAACCCCAGGGCGGCGATGTGCAGTTACGTCACAGGGAGCCAGTCAGGGATGAGGAAGGGTGCTCCATAGCTCACAGTTCCCTTGCTTGGGGTTTGCGGGTGTGTGTATGCGCGCACATGTATACGTGTGTGTGTGTGTGTGTGTGTTACAGATCAAGTGAACAGCACGATCACTGCCAGGACTGAGGGGGGAAGTTGTTGACCTCGGCCATGTCCTGAACGGGAGAGCCTTTGTAGTTGTACGTCAGCTTGATGCGCATTCGCAACTGTTGCTGTAATCGTAAAAGCAGGAAGTCAGGCGTGTTCGGGAACAGGTACGCCTTTTAGTCATGCTCAGCCAACTCTATATACGTCGAGTGCATTAATACAGACAAGAGAAGAGAAACGACCGGGTGTACTAGATGGAGATAGCTGTGTAGATAAAGTCAACCGAGTAAAATAATGCAATAAATATAAATCAAATTCAATTCCATCTATAATTTAAAAAAAAAAAAAGAAAAAAAAAGAAAGGTCTTACCTTCTGTGGGTTAAGCACCCTGATGACTTGCGTGACGCTTCCCTGGTTGAGCGGTGGGATGACATTACTGCTAGGAGAGAGGAGCTGCAGCTGGAACGTCTACCGGCAAAAAAAAAAAAACGACCATATATATATAGAGAAAAATCGAAAGGGTTCACAAACATTCAAGCACCACTGTTAGAAAGATGCTGCTGCTGTTAATATTAAAATGTGTCTTCGTGTCATAGTAGAGAAGGAGAACGTGTCGAGGAGGAAGACCTTTGGTACCGCAGCCTGGAACACAAACTCGGCCATGTCCGCCTCGGTGGAGTTGGAAGCGTGGATGGTGATGACTGAAACGTTAGGGTTCTGGTTGGACCTCTCGAAGGTGAACTCGATTTTCAATCCGTTCTTGTTGTACGCCGTCATCGGAGGAATAGCTGCAAAAAAAACCAAAATGCGTCAGGTTTCGAAGGTCCGAACGCGTGGCGGCCGGATGTTCGGGCGTGCGGACGTTGCGGTGAGCTCACCTGCTGCAGTGTCGTTGAAGAGCGGCTGTGAGGAGAGACCGTCCAGGAGGAACGGCGGCTGGGATACGGGCACGGTAGGAGCAGGGGCAGGGGTCGGACCACCTACGGAGCGAGCAGGAATGATTAACATCACCAAACAAAGAGTGACAGGAGAGGTCGAAACATATCAAATAACAATTTAAGAAGTGATGACCTACTAGAGAGAGAGAGATCCCCGAGTAGGTCGAGCAGCTCTCCGCCGGCTGAGGCGGGTTTAGTCGGCAGAGTCGTTTGGATCACCGGGACGTCGTTACCTCCGAGCAAGTCCAACAAATCGTTCGCCTGGACAACGAAACGTCGAAATCGTTCCAGAAATAAACACAGGGATTACTAAATTAAAAATACCGCGTCCAACTGATATGGAAGAAGAACGCTACAAAGAATCCTTTTTCAGTGAGCTGCTCTTGTAGATCAATGGCTAGCTCGTCCACACGATCTGCCACTGTATTTCTGCTAAGACTGACATTTGTAAACGCTTGCCTTTTATCAGGGCACAGCACATCGCTAACTTTAACCATGCGCTTCTTCAGAAAATCACCCTCGGTGTGGGGTCGGCCTGATTCAGCCATTTCTTCAGCCACGATCAAACCGGCTTTTACGCCTGCATCACGCTGTGCTTTTGCTTCAGAAAACATTGTTGGCTGGTGTACAAGGCCTTTCTTTAACTGTCACTTTCTGTTGCCTCTGCTGTCTATCCAAGTCTCCGTATTCGGCACGGTGTTTTGCCTCATAATGAAGTCTGGTGTCATTCATTACAGACAGAGTCTCCTGGCAAATGAGACAGACAGGTTTTAATTTATAGTCGACTAATAAGTATTCCAACTCCCACCTGTCATGAAATGCCCTAAAGAGTATAAGGATTTGTATACGGGTGCTAACCGCGGCGAGAGACCACCCGAGCATTGTCCTTTGTGTTTTTGTGATTCTTCTTCGTTGTCATCCTTCACACTAAAAGACTTCCGCTTTACTGCTCTGTACTGACTCTTGTAGGCCAGGAGCGGTAGTGCATGTGTCGAAGAGCCTGTGTACGTGTCAAATGGAGTATACTTTGAAAGGCTCCGCGTACGACTCTGCACATAAGTATACCAGAGGCATGCAGCGTGTTGGCAAGGCTTGCAGGGACTTGCTGGTACGGAAGCAGGAAAAAGGATCAATTTATACCTCCATCAATGTGTGACCCAGATATAAATGTGCAGCGGCCTTGTATTTGACACTTGATGGAATGCGCCATTGATGGAAATTTATATAAACAAGACCAAGGTGCGTTTCTTGTAATTCAATGCTTTCCTTACAAGTTTTTTTTTTTTAATAAAAAGGTTTCAAGCCCCATGTCGATTGAGAAATATAATCGAACCTAATCTAATCCATGCCAGTAGCGGTCTCACCTGATTTGTCTGAGCGATGCTGGGCGGGTGTTTCGTGTCCAGTACAGAAGGTTCCGTCTCTCCGTTGGTCTGTACGATCTCCGTCGGGCCGTTAGTGGCCGTTTTCTCCATAATGGGCATTCGCTCTAACAAGGCCGGCCTTAAAGAGTAAAACAGAGAGAAACGGCGTTGTGGAGCAAGGTCGCTAATCAAACACCGCTTACCGATCGTGACCGGTTTCCTCCGCACTCGGTGTGGCCTGTGAAAGTGTGTATCGCCGAGCTCTTACCTCATGTGATCGTATTTCTTGAAAAGCGCGTTGTACTCCACAGCTCTCTGCTGTAATTCAACGTCGATGCTGCTGCCATATATAGACACCACTTTCTTTATTCGACTGGAGGAGGGGGGAAAAAAAAAACGAAAGCATTAAAACAGTTATAAAACCAGACAACAGATTAAAACCGACCGACGCAGTTAAAAGGTTTTCTTACTTCACACCGCTGAAACGAGTGGACAGCTTCATGATGGCAGTCAGCGAGTAACCTCGGGTGACAGGGGCGGACAAGTTGGAGACGAGAAGACCTTCCAAAACATCCAAGACCTCATCTTCTGTAACCTGTGAGCAGAGGAATAGAGCGAGCACTTAAAATATATAAATATATATAAATAAATTAAAATACGCATACGTTTTTGTAAAAAATCTAAAGCAACACCGAGAGACACAGCGATACTAACTCAATATTCTGCGACCCTAAGCCATGACAACCGTACATTATTTTTCAATTCTAGATTGAGCGGACTAGTCTAACATTTGACCACTTTATTACATTATTAATATACATGCGTAACGTAAAGCAGCAGTCAAAAGTTTGTGGACACCAGACTGAAATGTTTCTCGATCTTAAAAGCCTTTTCGTTAGAAAACAGCGATTTTATGCACGGCGACATTACACACACACACACACACACACACACACACACACACACTGACGAGCTCCGTCTCGCTTTAAACGTCACGCGGTTATCGTCACTGCTGCGTCTCCAACTCGAAAACTTTGACCTTTGGAAGTATTTACTAAATCAGAAAATTCAGAAGACCGGTACGCAAAACAGACCTTTCAGCGGGTGACACGAGGGTTTTTTCAAATTCAAACACCAACCAGTGTTTTTGTGTTTTTCAAGGTTTTAGTACTCGTTAACAGCCTAGAATCAGACAATTATGCGATTTAAGACACAACTACTAGTGAAAAGACAATCTGTCTTCTACGTTTTAAACGTTAATTTGTAAAATAATTGAATGAAGCATGTGAAGTAGGCTCGTATTTTGAATGAGCTACGAAGCCCTGCCCACAGGATCTCAGGTGGCCCCTATAGTGTTTATTAAATGACTTACAGGAGACGCATCCGAACACTTTCCCGGCAGGAAGTCAGTTTTATTATTATTATTTTGATATTATTTTCTCAGCAACTTAAATAATAACGTTATCACATTCTAGTTATCTTCCAAGCTATTTGTTCAAGTATAAATAAAAGGAACCAAATTGACTAATTGCACCGTGTGCATCTCATTTTCCACCAATTTGATTAGAATCATTCAACCTTCTAGAAAATACTAACGCTCTTCAAACTCGGAGAGAAGGGACAACGGTGCTCGCTCAGATTCCTGGCCTCGGATAACTGCGGCACGATGTGCAAATGCAGTGCTTAAGCGAATCTGACAGGCGGAGTTCGAATGATGGAGTGGTGTAATATTTACTTGAATGGGTTCCTCCTCCTCACACTGGCCTGACACCAGCAGGTCTCCGTACTCTCCTATGCACCAGGACGCCACCTGCACCAGAGGTTGCTGTAGAAAAATGAAAAATATATTCACTCAGCACAAAGAAACGTGCACGCTCAGTAGATGACGTGATCTGGAAATAAATGAATAAATAAATAAATAAATAAATAAATATAGCTTCACCTGTGAGATGTCGTCCAGCAGGGCTTTGTAGAGTCTCTGCACGGTGTAAGCATGCATCTCCACACTGTTGGTGATGAGCTGAATGAGGTTCGGGACAGAGTCGTCCCGGACGTAACTCCCTGCCTGCAACAACCAAACCGCATCCTTACAAACCGCAGTGACTTATTTAATAATAATAATAATCATCTAATTAGAGCTGCTGTCAGAGTTAATGAACTCATCAGTCCTAGTGGTCAGTCGATGGATCACTCAAAATCATCATCACTCAACAGCTCAAAGAGAATGGCTTCACAATGAGTTTACTAAAATAAAAAAAAATTTAAAACCTTGCCTGTTAAAGGGGCAGTATGTGATATTTACAGCCCTCTGTTGTCTGTAAAAGTGAACTGCAATTGCAATGAGAACATGGCCAAGCTTCTCAAAATTCACCCCATCACCACCAATCTCATTTTGTTTTTTTTAAGAAAGGAATGAAGGGGTTTTAACTTTTCATCTCTGCCATATAATCACAGGCTTTTTTTTTTTAAACATTACAGACTGCACCTTTAATTTTTAAATTGGACTGCATTGTAGCGTTCACACTAGCAAGTAACAATTAACTTGTTTCACTTGTAGTCTAGCGTCGTCACGTGCTCGAGCACATTTAACAGGCTAGAAAAAGCAAGCCGCTACGCTACGTACCAGCTAGTACATTCTCTTCGTAAATGTCTTGATGTGCATTAAACGAGTTGCCGTATACGTTGGTGGCGTGACGATGCACGACGCCAAACAGAGTAGAGTGCCGGATTAATTTTTTTTTATAAGCACGTGGTCCTGATTGTTATGTTGCTCATACCACAGCATTTCGTGCTTAATAATTAAAATGTTTATATATTTATAAGTTAATGAATAACGTGTGGTACACGTCCCTGTGCATGAGCTGTTACTATAGAAATGTTGACATATTAGAACTAGGACATTAATATAAACCTGCTGTTCAGGTATAGCTGGAGCTACAAAAAAAATTTACGCAACCAATCAGATTAGAAAATTCTACAATAGTTTGTTCAGATTTTGCCAAAGAGCTGAGAAAATACAATTCAAAATGCTGCTCACGTACACAGCAAATTAACCAGAGTCTGTCACTTGCTAGCGTGAACGTATCGTTACGTTTCTCTGCATTTTCCTCCTTTAGTCCTTGTATCTGGGTAAATCTGCCTTATCTGGCCACCTATAACGCCAGACAAGAACCAAGGAGAAAGTGATTTACCGTTGTTAACACCCTCATAATGGTGTCTATGTGCCATCTTTTAGAGGGTGCATACCTGGAAGAGAGAAAAAAAAAGTTAAATGTTAAAAAATATATATATTCACATCATTTTGCAGAATTCAAAAAAAGTCACAGGTAATTTTCAGGTCCTTTAGCGTTGGAGGTCACGCGGTCAGAAACGAAGGAGTCAACTGCGCCACGCTCTGAAGATGCATCACACATCACACATCACCTCTGATCTAAACGCTTCAGCTGCATTTTTATTTTAAACGATTATTCAGGAGTGCCAATAATTTTGCACACCTTTTCCTGTTAGAGAAAGTGACATGGCAAATATACAGACAATTCCAAAAGTCTTGGCACCCCGAGAAAATTAGAAGAAACTTATTTATGCAGTGCGCAAATCTCAACTGGTTCTCAGAGGGTGCCAATAATTTCGGCTTTCGACTGTAGTGTTCCTGCAGTGCAGTTTCAACGGTACAGATCTTCCAAGAGCCTTACTTCTCAGCAGCCAGGAAGACCCCAGACGCACAGTCGGCTTTGAACTCCGGATCGCACGAGTCCAGGAAATACAGCAGCTCCTTCATCATCCCACGGATGTTATTTCCGTTGACCAGGGCAAAACTCAGCTCCATCGCACGTCTGTAGAGGGGCACAGGGCGTCAGGGGACCGTTCCTAGCCGAGCTAGTCGGAGTCAGACTGAAAACGAGCACGTGTTTATCAAAGTACCTTTTGATGGAGACGTCCAGGTCTTTCAGACAGTCCACGATGGTACTCCGATGCCTTTGAACTGCATTGTGGTCTGTCTGCACCGTTTTCAGTAAAGACGTCAGCGCCACATATCTGAAGTGTGTAGGGGGAAAACCAAATGTCAAGGCATTGAAACACACAAAAACCAACGAGAACAAAGGAAAGAAATTGTACAAAACTCAATTTTTTGCTTCAGATACATGTTCTCTGTTGTGTGCACACATTATTAATTTGCAGTATCTGCACTACCTTTCATCTCCAACAGCCGTTATCCATTCCATAATCCTTTCCAAAAAACCCTACACTTTCCCCTGTGCGGAAACGGGTTCGATTTAATACCGATAACCTTTGTAAAAGATCTTGGCTGTTTTTAAAAACGTACAACACTTGCTTTGGTCCAGTTCAATCTGGCGCAAAAAAACACCACCTTGGCAACCCTGATGGTTGATGCAGGCTTATGACTCTTTAAATAAATAAATACATACAAAGTTGACAAAATAATCCTGATTATTCGATTCGTGCTCGATGATGAAAAAACAGCTACCTGATGTTTTTGTCATTGTTGAGAAGAAAACGTCCCAGGATATTAATAGCCAACACCTGCAGTAGAAAATTAAAAAAAATTAGCCATCGTACTTGTATCACAATCGATAAACCTAACATTTTTTTTTTCCTTTTACACTCTACTCACCCTTAATCCACTCTCTGATTTGATGTCCATAATAGTCAGAACAGTTTCATACAAGATCGCATTGCCTACATTTTTACTCGTCTCTGTGTTTGTCGCAACCTACAACGTGTAAAAAAGCAAAAAAAAAAGCAAATAAAGTCATCGGAAGATTTAAATGCCAACAACGTGGAATGTTGCAGTAAATTTAGATCTACTGAAATACTTTACCTGTGCAAGAATGTCATTCATAGCTTCACTAGAGTCGTCGTCGCCCTTTCCCAGAATTCTCAGTAGCCTCAATATCCGCACCTGAAACAAAACCGTGCAGTTTAAAGCATTAACATGCAAAGGAATGGAGATTCAATTTGAACAGATATGCTGATTATGATCAAACTAAGCAGGAAGAAACCATTTTTTAGCAGAAAACAAGCTACATTATTATGCAAACAGGACAGTTAAACGAGAGAAGATCTACTGTAAAGTCCAGTCCAGAGAACTCAAACCATCTAAGGTTTCGCTCCATGTTTAAGGGATTGCGTTTGATTCCTGACACCCAATATAGCACAACTGCAACTTACGGTTATACCTCATAAATGAACCGTGTTTATTTATAAATAAACAATTTCTGCAAGTGTTTAAAAATACGATCACGTTAATAAATGAGCGTCATTTTACAGATAGAGATCATGGGGCGATTTCTACCTCCGCTAATATGATACAAGGATTAAAAGTAACAGGTTTTTCCTGCCAGATCGATTTGTTGGTCCGGATAACGGTTATTTAACAATTTTACCATATCGCAATTCACAGCGTGTCTCATTATGTTCCTTTGCTAGCAAAGTACGGTCCGTACAGGATTTCGTGGAGGTTTTTTGTGACTGTTGAGGCAAAAAAGTTTGAGCTTGAAATTTGCGATGCAACTTCGAGTCTTTTGTGCTACTTGAATTGGTGAAATTGCGATCGCATGAATTGTCTTTGTTTGTTGGTAAACTGGACTTTTCAGCTGTACTCATGTCCGACGGCTTTGGCTGAATGCACATTTGGATGAGGTCACATGACATGTCTTGGCTTGATTCTGTGGAAAATCTGCTGTAATTTTGAGAAATTGCAAGCTCCTTGGCTTTTACATGATTTAGCATTGATTTCTGTGATCGCAAAATCCTGAATGGACAAAAAAACGACAAAAGAACTGTGGTGGGGGAGGGTCCCTCAGATTTATTATAACTGACTACTCAAAAAAAAAATAAATTACTAAAAAGATTTGAAACAAGCATCAAAAAGTTCATATTCAATGTTTGAAGAGAGAGGTTTTTCTTGTTTTCCTCAGTCTTTGCACAAGGAAACAAGTTCTAAATAGTGCACGCGCGTTTCTGATCTGCGCTTACACTTTGACTTTGTTTGCAGAAGTTGATCAGATTTAATTACGATTACAAGCTTTAGAACAAGATCTTAGAAACTATGACAAAATCCTGCCCTTTTCATACTTTGCTTTTTTCCAAAAATAGGCATAAAAACATGAACCTGGCAACCCTGACAGCGTTAGAATAGTATCGACGACACCCACAACATCTCCGAAAATTCGAGTATGATTGTACGACTATGAAAACATCGATATGGATGCTATCGCTCAGCTCTTAGATGAAACCCAGGACGGGGAGACTATAGAAAAGGGGCGGGGCTTACCTGAAGGAAGGGGTCGCTGATGCCGGACACATCGTGCTCAGGAGAGTATCCAGACATGATCAGGTTCTTCAGGATTCGCACCAGTTGAGGAACCAGCTAGAGAGAAAAAAA